>JAYKQN010000015.1:20510000-20900000 GCA_036785175.1 Eupleurogrammus muticus
AAGGGGGGGCGTGGTTGGACAATAACGGCTGGTGACGGCACCCCCCCCCTCCATCAACCTACAAACAAACATGACCTAAAGGTGCAGGAGAACCACAGCACGTCAAAGTGGTTTCAACATTTTCCTTTAACCCCTAATTTATCTCAGTCCCAGTAGCTGCTATGCAGTGGTAGGCTTTTAATAGTGTTGTTTATGGTTATATATTAGCATTTAGCATTCTTTCAAGGTCGTAAAAATGCCAGCAGGTGTTTCCACACTGTAAGGCGGCGAGTGAGGCCGACAAATAATAGAACAACTAAATTAGTCGCGTGACAACAGAGGTGTTCCACAGGTTTTATGATCTGTAGATTCAGAATTTATAACCGGTCAGGAAAGGAAAATGTTTTGTGAATGAGGCTGGATGGCATTCCCCATGACATAATGAGATACAACACTGTGTTATTTCCCACACAGAATCATTAAATAAATATTATTATTATAGATAAACGTCAAAAAACACATGCTGCACATACTTTCTGCTGGCATGTTATAAGGAGGGAAAGTTACACACTGAAAATCACTGGGTTCAAATTCGTATGTATTCACCTAGATTTAGCACAAGTATATATAGTTAATAGTACAGCAAACCTATTAAAGTATAGGAAATATTACAAAAATTCCAATTTCACTTTGGGAAAAACAGGAGTTTGACCCATGGGAACTAAAATTCTAGATATTTCAGTCTCTGCTGCTTCGATTTCAAGATATTTGCTTTTAGTTTTATTGGAAAACACATGACTAAAATATTTATGGGCAGTGGTGAGTACAATACTTGAATAAAAGTAGAAATACTGTTGTCAGAAAAATACTCGGTAACAAGTTAATCCTGAATTGAAAATCTTACAAAAGAAAAGTACTATCAGTATTATCAGCTGAAAGTACATACTTCATCAATACTAATTGATTTTAATCATGAAATACACAGTAGAGCATTTAATGATTTAATTTATCATTGTGGACCATCATATTTGGCTACTTTCACACAAACTGCATAAATTGTTTTTTTATACTAAATGTGAAAAACTTTTTAACTTGTTTCTGAAACATGATCTAAGTTATTCACCTTAAAAATTGTACTTAAAGTTCACATTAAACAGCATTTTGAGAGAATCTAACTCCTGTACAATGAGGATAGTAAAACATTTACATAACTAACGTATGTTTGATTCGTGTTAATGTTTATTCTAGGACATATTACAATTTTAAGGGGTAAAAGTGAATTTACATTTCACACTTTTGCTCTCTTTACTGCTGTGAGTTGATGACAGAAACTTCCCTTTGTGGCATCGAAAGAAAGTAAAATAAATGTCGGCTTTACACACTCACACAGTTCATTCCTGTCCTGTTTCATTTCTTTCCTCTCTCTCTCTCTCTGGTCCTCGCGCGCAGTGATTTGGCGTCGTGCGTCGGCAGCTGCGCGGCGCGCGCGCACATTCCCGCGTGCCTCCCTCCCCCCTCCCCTCCCTCCCCCTCTCTCCCTCTCTGTGTCTCGTGGACCCGGCTCGCGCGCTGTCATCAGTGAACCGGAGATGGACTCAGACGCCGAAGCCGCCGTGACACCGTCCGCAGGTACGGAAACGCGTTTTCATTCGCGGAGTCGAGGCTGGGTCTTTGTTGGTGTGAGTCCGCCGGGCTGCCGTTCTGGACCCGGGGCTGCCGTTCTGAACCCTGGTTCGTCTCTGGGTTTCTCCAACGTGTGTCTGTGCTGTGAGGAGGAACTGCGTTTGTTTTTAGATAAAACAACTGACACAACAAATAGTAGTAGCAGTAATCTTCACTCACCCTGTAAGGATGACTTCTGTAGGTCTGTAGTTATCTTACCTTCATATTTCAACATATTTCATAAATACTTACCTTACATACCTTACTTTTTTAAAAGATTTAAATATTGCTTAGATAGTTAAATACCACCTTGTACCAAGCTGATGTTAAATGTTTGGGCACATATATTTGCACCCTGAAATGTGTCCAGCTTCTGCTGCAGTCTCTAAATAGTTTAACTTTTTTATTACAGGGACTTTTTGAGGAGTGTTATTGTATTTGGTGGTGGAATAGACAGTCCTGTTGGTGGAGGGTTTAAAGCCGTCCGTGAATGGAGCGATTATTTCGTCTCGGGGGTTGGAGGATGTCGACTCCTCAGCCGAGGTGTGACCACCTTCCTGCGCAGTGGTTTTGACACTGCGGCCCTTCATGCACGCGTGTGTGCGGATGCTGTGCGTCAGAGAAAGAGATCGTTTTAGCACTTTAACTGTATAAAAACACCAGGGAATTTTTCATCAAGCGTCCCATTGACAAATAGCCCCCCCCCCACCCTCACCTCCCGATTCCTGGTCTGTTTCAATTTATTTCCCCTTTTCTTGTCAAGTGAGGTCAATTTGTATTTTGGATGGGTGGATAAACTCACTGAGGCATGTTATATAGCGCTCATTTCATTTTCGATTATCCCGAAAATTATTTTCTGGATGAATACATAAATTGTTTCATCTGTATAGAAAATGTCTCAGTCTCTGCTGCTTCAATTTTTTCATAATTTCCCTCATCTATATGGAGTTATTATCATTGGTAACCTGTTTTTAAACTACTATTTCATTACAATATGGCTGCCATGAAAATAGCCTGTTGTTTATACTGGCTCAATTGAACAGAACCTAAATTAGTAGTAGTATTGGTAATGTTGAAGGTTTCCCTTCATGAGTGGCTCAATGACCCCAAAACTGACTCATATTCTCACATTTTTACATATTTCATAAATACATGTGATGTTATACTTTTGAAGCTGATTTTTCAGTACCTATGTTTGTACCTTTTTTTTTACCTGTATAGACAATAGTAAAAAATGTCCATTATAATTCCCTGAATCCCAAGAAGACATGTTTAAATTATTTTTTTTTCAGACTGACAATCCAAAATCCAAAAATGTTCAGTTTTATTGTTATAGAAGACAAAAAGTAGTTAGTAGTTGATTGTCTAATCAGTTGGTTTCAACCAGTTGTGTTCAGCTCTGTGTTTTACTCTACATGGATACTCACTCACATACAGTATACACCTTATGTGTCAGCGCTGCTTGCTATATTCACCTATATATATTTTTTCTACACACACACCCTGCACCTTAAGTATGCATTAGCTATGTATGTGTACATGTGTGTATGTGCGTGGATATGTATGTGCGTATATATATGCAAATATGTGTGTATGTGTATGTATGTAGGTATGTACATGCATGTATGTATGTATATATGCTTTGCTTATGCATACTTTTTCTTGCTATTTATTAGTATTTTTTCTCCATTCTTATGTCCATAGTGCATACTGTGTATGTGGATCAACAAATTCTACGAATTTTGTACATAGTGTTGTGTATTTTTTTTTTTTTTTTACAGCTTTTATCTTCTTTATCTTTTCTTTACTTTTCTTTTACGCTGCAGTAACAAGCAAATTTCCCCGTTGTGGGATCAATGAAGTCATATCTTATCTTATCTTATATATATATATATGTGTGTGTGTGTGTGTGTGTGTGTGTGTGTGTGTGTGTGTGTGTGTGTGTGTGTGTGTGTGTGTGTGTTTTCGAGTGTTGCCTTGCCATATCCAGCTTCTACTCATTTCAAGCAGAGTACAGTCCCTCTTAAACCGCCAGCACTGGCCACATCATCATCATCATCTTCTACATCCTCTTTAAATGACCTTGCTCTCCTCCATCCTCCTCTGCGTCATTTTCAAACCTAAATGACTCCAAATGACGCCCACCTGCCTGCCGAGCGCCGCCGCCGCGCCGCTGAAGAGATGTTCTCTCCAACTGCATGCAAGCAGTCATTTTCGCTGTGAACAAAAGGTCCTTGATTCATCAAATCCCGCACCTCCCGTACTGCCCACTCCCCGGAGCGATGTTGTAATTTTCGCTGGTTCCCCCCCCCCCCCACCCCCTGTGAGGCTGGGAGAGTTCCGACGTCCCTTGAAGGATTCTGTTGGGTCTTGGGTGTGTACACGCTGGGACCAGACGGACCAGACACTTCACGAGCAGCACGAAAGCCAACGCCGACGTTTTGTAAAACATATTTCATGCAATAAACAGACAGACTCATAGTAGGCAAACATGCAAATACATACACATTTTTTGAAGTTGCCTTTAAAAGAAGTGATGACTTCAAAGTTAAAGATTTGAAATTAACTATTTGACTGTAATTTATGTAAATGACATCTTTGTCATACATATTTTTCACTTTCATTTGTTGGACAAAAGAAGACATACCCATTGAATCACAACAGTCATTTGACATGAAATAGAAGGCAAACGCAGGTGTTAGAAATGACTCTAATTAAGGTTCTGTTTCATTTGATCAAACTGACCTCGGGTGCTGCCATTGTGTGTGTTGACTCACCGGAAAGGCTCCGCTTCATTAAATAGAACCTTATCTAGTATCATTTTTATCATCTGTGTTTAACTACTACTACTTCATGTCAGTGTGGCTGCTGTGAAAACGGATGACTATATGATGGTAAGAATACCAATAGTGGGTGGTTAATAGCTTTTAGCTTATATAGGGATAAAGTAGTTTGGATCAAGGCCCAAATGTTGCACTGGAGGACAAAAGCTGTCTTGAAATATGTCAACCTACGTTTGATGTTTGCTTTCTTACTGTTACCCGTTACCTATCCAGTGTTTTGAAATGTTACTGACATGCCAGTAGGTTCATTGAAAGGATTATTGGTCCCTATCACCTTTTTTTTTTGCTTTTCAGTGTAACAGATGTGGAACAAAATCCAGGGGCTTCATTCTGTGCAAAAAAAAACTGAAGTTCACCTGAGGTTAAAATGAAGCTTTAGTGAGCTGTGGGGATTTTAAAGTCTTTTTAGTATCCAATTCCTTTCGTGTGCCTCCATGGACATTATTTTCTTACTGATGTGTGGAGGCATATTAACCAAGACTTTGGCAGTAAAATGACTGTAACTGTGTATGTCCCCTCTGGATTTATCTAAAACCACTGAACCCTCAAATTAGCTTTAAATTAACCTTAGGTTTAATTCAAGTGTTTAACTAGGACGGTGGATTTATCCCTTATTTTGAAAAAATATATGAACTATTTTCGACCAGTGACCCCAATAACTCTTTTAATGTAAAATTTAAATGTTTATTTCAATATTTACTGGAGTTCAGTATTTGCAAATATTGCTCAGAGCGCAAAGAGTGGCATCATGCAGCAAGGGAAATGTGTCCATACAAGTGAGAGGAAAATTATCCTGTGTTGAAAAGTGTAGCGTGCATTGTGCAAATTTGGGAAAAGTGTGATTCTGAGCGAATATTTAATTGGGGGTGTTATCTCTCAGGGATGGTCCTTGTTTAAACGTTTCAGATATTCAATTAAAAACAGCTCGGGAGTTACGTTGAGCCGCGAGGATTAGTGGAATAATCAAATAGTCGACTGACATTTCTCTTTATTTCAACAATTCTCTTAATTTTAACCACTGTGAAATGAGCCGTTAGTGAATTAAAAGTGCAGAACGCAGACACTGTAGCACCGCCTCGCATCCCTCATGATGCCCCGCCTGTCAAGGTCACGCGCACGGCGACTTCTTTCCCAAACACTGGTGATAAAGTTGAGTGGTCATCCCATCATTTGCTCCCCCTCTTAACTTTCTCTCCCACCTCGGAGCGCTCTCCTCTGTACTTTGGCATTTGGTCGCCGCCGTCTGTCTCAGTAAAAACCATCATCTGTGAAATTGAGAATAATCATGTGGAACGAGATTGCGAGCGGAGCAGCTTGAGCTCACTGTCTATAGACTCATGGCTCCCGCTGATAAAGTCCCCTAAGGATTGAACAATCACCCACAAAACATTTTTTTTTTTGTTGACGTGGGAAGAATATTACATTTTGTCACCGGTTTGAACCGTCACTCCGTTAGTCTGGCAGGGATTCTTCCTACAAAGATTCATTTGTCTCAAGCCGTCCGTGTCAGGGCAGTAATTTACTGCAATTGACAATAATTACCCTGACTAACACTATACAAACACCATAAAGAAAATCTGTTGACCCTACCCAGCAGCATACAGTCCAACCAGCATGGTGTGTTTGTTTCTATTATAAATATTCCATTGAAAGTCATACTTGTCTGTATGTGAATAAAATGCAATTAAAATAGGAGAATACACTACCATGCAATTCAGACTGTCCAAAAAATCATAACATGAACCTGTAATATGCAACAGAAATATATTATCATTGGTATGATCTATGGAAAACTGTTTGATAATAGAAATAGATTCTAACAATATGATGATAATTTAAAGAATTTAAAGAGCATTGATTGAATGTGGGCTATATGCAACCAGATATGTCCCTCTATAGTAACATTACTATACTTCAAATAAAGATTTATTGAAAGCACCGCTGAATTAAAAATGATGTGTGAAATGTTACGATACTTGCCTGAATTACGCTGAATCAGTAGCTGTCAAACGTAGAAAACACGGCCTCTTTTATTGTGTGTCTGTGCTAACCTCTTCTTTATATCCTGAATAATGCAGATTACAGAGAGCAGACAACACAAGGTCACTTTGGAGTAAAATTACAGTTTTCGTGCAGTTCCTCTGTGACAAGCATCTCGTACCGCCTTAAATACAGAAATACAGTCATCTATAGCACATTTCACGCTTCAGATGTTCTTTTGAATGCACAAGAAAAATGCATCGTTAGACTTTAATTTATGCAAATTACCCGGTTTGAAGGTGTAGGGGAGACAGTTCTTTATTTTTAAGGTGGTATTGAATGCATTTTACTGGTATAGCGAAGCAGTAGAAGTAGTAGCATTAGTAACTCGGTCAGGGTTAATACACAGACTATTTGTATCCCAATGAACTAACCTTGGTTCTGTGGAGAAACACAAAACAATATTTATAGAGGCTTAGAAAGTTCATGCCTGCTAGTTTGCATGCATATTCATTTGACTGGTAACAGATAACAAATAAAATAATCAAGAATGCCATTACTTGTACAGTACAGTGACCAGAAGTCAATGGTACTTACTTACACAAAGTGCATTAGAAATACATTGTAATGGCATTCTATAGAATGCTAGAGTGCAATGTAAAATGTACATATACAGTACATACATACATGTAAGCATACCTTGTACAGGAAAATTGAATCTGTATTGGATAATAAATTCATCTAAATTATGAAACTGACTGAAAAAACTAGAAAAAATGTCACTTCACTAGAACCAACTAAATGTATAATCAGCCTATTATTACTCATCTCTTTCCACTATTGCTTGCGCATAGTTTTTTACCAAAAGTTCAGACATTCCTGCTATTTTTCTGTTCCAGTAAAAATATGTACCATTAAAATAAACATAAATAAACTGTCCTATGTAGGGTATTTTATAAAATATATATATATATATATATATATATATATATATATATATATATATATATATTACGGTTAGTTTTCCAGAGGCTGGACTACATTCAGAAGTTTGAACAACAGCAATGCATCAGACTTGGAGTACTTCAGCATGTGGGAGGTTTTACATCACTTTCAGTAAATTGCTTTTCCACAGATAGTGTTCATAGCAAAGGTGATTTAATGCATTATTGATCTTAAAGGTACACTTGTTGCACCACATCAGTCAGGGTGGTCCACTGCTCAGCTTTAGATACTCCTCACTATGTTTCCCCCGGTGTGTTGGATATATCTTAGATTTCACGTCTGTAATTTGACTTTAGATCTTAATTAAAGTTCAGTTTTAACCTAATGTCATTTTCAAGTAGAAACCAAATGCCCTTTATTTTTGCAGAGCAAATCCTTATTTTTGAAAAAGCTTCAAACTGAGATTTTGCATGAACGAGGACTTAAGTAAAAAAGCAATATTTCTGTTTACTGTGTTCTATTATTTGAACGTTATGAAAATTACTTGATTTTAAGAAAAACTGAATTATATGGGCAATGGTCTCTGGGCTATCCGTTTGCTTTGAATATTTCTCATTAGAATATAGAGTGACAGGAATGATTGGAGGAGAAAAAAAGAGGATAACTACCAAAATTGTCAAAGAATAGCAGAGTGCTGTGGTTCTGCATCCACCAGTGACTCATACAGTAGCAGCCATTTTCTGCCCTGGCTTTTATTGTTGCACCTCCCGCCTGTGTTGTTCACATTTCCTCTGCAGATGATAATAGGGTGGCAGAAATCACACAACAAATGTTTACTGTAGAAAAAAAAGCATTTTTTATCTCTATTCTCCAACCATGACTAATCTTGCAAAAATATGAATAAATAAAAAAAGAAAATCCTGCATCCAGCTGCAGTAATAATTTAAAACGGACTGTCAGTGATATTACAAGGCATCCTCAAAGGAAGCTTCCCAGGTAAACTGCCGCAGCGCCTTATCACAACAGACTCGACAACAGATTGCTCTTCCCCGAGCCCCCTCTCAGGCTGCCTCACCTGAGACACGCCGAAATGGATTTCTGCTTAAGTCTCCCATCAAAGACGTAATGACTCTCGGGCTGTGTCATTACAAGACAGATGACAGTCTCCTTCACACAGTGGCAGCTTAAACCTGCCTCTGGACTGATAACTGTGATCTTTATTTGGCTGCTTAGAAGCAAACCCCCCCCTCCCCTCCCAACACACCTCTGTCAACCAGAGCCCAGGGTGGAGAAATTATCCTCCAAGGCACTGCGAAAATGTCAAAATGCCCACAAGGATCAATAGAGGACAGCACACGCTGGCCACTACTGGGCTGTAATAAACTGCAAACTAAAGGTGTACAGGCTCTCAGGCCACGGCTACCTGTTTGCTTACACCAACATTAAGTAGCTTTCACAGCTCGTATGTCATTACGCCGACACCATGAATCATCTTCCCCCAAGGCTGGACGAGCGGCTTCACTGTTGGAGAAAATATTAAAAGCTTTTTTTTTTTTTGTTAGCTGCTGGATTTTGAGTGAAGGCATCTGAATCCAACCTGGAAATAAAGGAAGATAAATACTGGCTGTTAGAAAAGAGACTGATCTCTCTCTGTTTTCTCTCACACACTAGAAGTGTAGTTGTGTCATGTGGCATCAATGCACTAAAGTATTAAAGAGTGATCCTGTTCGTTGTGTCTGCCACATGCATTAACCACACACACACACACACACACACACCTATAAGGCCAAAAAAAGCTTTTTATTGTGTATATATGGGCACCCACACCACACCAGCATGATGTATGTGTTGCAGCAGAATTGACAGAGGACTCAGTGGGAAGTTGAATTTTTGTTCCCTGCATTGCAGGTACATTCACCCACGTATATTTTTTTTAAATATATTTTATATATATATGGGTATACTGTACCTTATTCTCACCTGATATCAAGACCACCTCCACTAATGTAATGTAAAATATGGTATTTATGGAATAAAAGAGGAATTATATATATTTGGGTTATTACCTCAGAAGGAATCCAGGATGCTTTAGGCATCTATGCAATGAGTGAAAAGCAGAATGCATACACACATGTATGATATGGCCACAACATGTGCTTTTAAATTACTTTTGCCATGTTATATTGAAGGCTTTATATATATACTGGTATTATTTTTATTGAGTCTTATCGTGGGATTAATCATTATCTGGATTTACATGGAACATAAGGCATCTGGGTTCATTTCCCTGTTTACATGATCCAGGCCTCTGATCACCTATATATATATATATATATATATATATATATATATATATATATATATATATATATATATATATATATATATATATAGATAGATAGATATATAGTTGTATCTCCATTCATCAATACCTCAGGCTTTTATTTCTCTGCCAACATAGAATTTTGCTTGTTTTCAATAGTTCAGTTTCAGCATAGAACCATCAAGGTTCTTAATGATTTGCTCCAGGTCTCACAACAAAACCACAGTTACAAATGCAAAGAGTTGAACCTCCTACAAACGCGCATCTTAACAGTATTTTGCAGCAAATGACTTTGTCCCACTGCATATTATCTATGCCATCATGTCCACAGGGGACAATAAATAAATGTGCATGTGTTCCTGCAGTGTAGAATAATCAACATAACAGCCCATGTGTGTGTGTTTTTTTAGCAGAATTAATGCTAAAATTTTACAGAGCACCCTTTGCTTTAAAGACAACCTCATCCATACTATCTGTACATAGCACATGTGGAAGAAATTAATTCATGGTGTTGCAGAGAAAATGGTCTTTTTTTTTCCTCCTTCAGGACCGAGAAAACAGTCTGCATGCCCCAACAGCAGAGAGCCCCGTAGTCAAAAGTAGATGCAAATCACACAGTAGCTGTCTAGCTGATGACACTGGAAGGCAGAGAAAAGGAGCACACTGGCCATTTTGAAGCCATTTCTGCCCTCGCCGGTTTTCTCCGGATCATTTGTTTCATACCTGATTTGTCACTCAGTCTCTTATTCTGAAATAATTTTGCTTTTTGTCCGACCATTAAACGGCGGCTCATATGCCCCTAATAGCCATTAACACAAAAGACCAGTCAAGCAGGCCACATTAAATGGTTGTTAATTGACGGAGTCATTATGGCACGGCTGTCTGTCTCAGACATGACTGAACAACAGGCCCCCGGACTGTTCCGTTCTAATCATCTCACTGAAATAACTTTCTCAGTTTTATTTCAGGACATCATCGAGATGTGCCCTGTCCTTCCTAAGAAAAGCGGGGAATAAAATCTATATGCAAAACTGTTTTGCTCTAATTTTTATTTGTAATTTTCATGGCCTCTGTTGTTAGTAGCTGCCTTTTTCTTTCAAGCAGCAAGGATGCTGTTTATATGCCTGGCTGTGCCCTCACAGTCCACGTTGGTGGATCTGACGACAGCCGCTAGAACCTTCTTGAACCCACTTTAACAATGTGCCGTGCACGTCACAACTAAAGCTTGCGATCTGTGGTGTCTGACGGTGTTTTCTTTTTTAGGTTTTAGCTTTTCTTTTGTAGAAATTTGACATATTTTGCAGGAGCTTTTCCTTCTCCACCAAATGAGCTAATTGCCCACCCACACATGTCATTCTAATCACACCTCTGTGTATTGTAAAACCCTTACTACAGAAAAATGCAATGTGTAGAAGCAGGGAAGCTACAATAAATGCTTGTCCATTATTATCCAAATTCCATTGCCTGTGGAGCTTTTAACTGATTCAGATGAACACTGACTGTGACTTTGTCCTAAAAGTTAGTTAATTAGTTTGGCTTATTATCCTTTCAGAAAATATTGTTGGAGATTGTCAAACAAACTACAACATTACTGTTAACAACAGACGTCAATCCGTAGTATTTTGAGTACTACAACTACTGACGCTAACTGCTATAACAGTGTAATTGTTATTGGGACAAGCAATGAAATGCAAGTAGAAGCATTTTTTAACTGGCCTAAATAACCATTTCTACATTAATGACACAAGTGATAGTTATTAATAATTATCACTCAACTTTTTTGTCGTCTGCAGTACCTCAAAGCTTCTCAGGTTTTCTCTTGCTGCTCTCGCCTGATTGATTTTTGGCTGCAGACAAAAAAAAAGCCAATTTTTCGAAAGATTTCAGGTAAAAATTTGTTAGCATGACTAGAATTATTACCCATTATAGTTAGAGAGTGACGACAGTTTGATTCAAACTGACTTAACAGGCGGGTTTATTTGTTGGAAAAAGCTATGCAGGTGCTTTCTAAACCAGCCTGCAAGATAATACACGCAATTAAACCCACTTTACCCAGGGAATGAAGCTAATTAAAAGTCAATCCAATTTAGCTTGTCAGGTTTCCAATAGGAGTCAGCACAGATAAGAACTCAGAGTGTGGATAATGAGGGGAATGGAAGAGAGAACGAGCTGGGATCTTATCTGCAGTCGTCTGTCTATAAAACACCAGTGAACTTCTTCACCATATGATTAGATGCTTTAGCAAATCCATGTCTAAAAGTAAAGTAATTTAATAACTTGAATCCAAAGTCTGGTTGGAAAAGTACCAATGCAAATCAGTTTAACCAACATCCAAAGTGATTGTTAGCATTTCTTTTAGTACACTTCCTGCAATATAGGTTTAATTATTACTGTATTATTACTGGCTTAAGAACTTGACTAGATTTTGATTTATTTATGTTTCAATATATTATAAAATTAAAAACATACAGAAACATGACACATTATATTTCTCTCAAACAATCTCACAAATTTAGTACAAACAAATTAAATATATTAAACAACCATGCCAAGTTAACTTACAGTCCAAATTTTATTGCATATTAATCAAGTGTGATGGGTTTTTTTGAGAATTTATTATACTTCTAAGGAGCTTTTTTTTTAATATCGCCCCTGACAAAATGTGCTAAAATTCAATACGCTTCCTTGAAACAAGCTAAATAAACTCATTGTCTCAATTAAAGTTTATTTAAAGTTTATGGTACAGAAAACAAAGTAAATTCTACTCAAATTAATTATTCTGCAAGTACTGAAATATATAATTGTAATTTCAAACATTATTTTCAGCTAGTAATAAGGTGGTTTTGAATCACACACTAATTTTATTTACACAGATTTTGAGTCCTTTGTATAGTTTGTTTTCAGGCTCCTGTATAATTAGTTGTTAACCTAATAATTAATCATATAATTCAATTATCTCTTAAAACTTGTGTTTTGCTGATTTGATGCTATGAAGAGCCAGGAATCGTTTGACAGGAACTTCACCACCGACCCAATGCAATGTGGTTATATTTGTCTATAACGCGTGGAGCAGACAGCGGCTAGACAAATGGTAAAAACAGCCTGAACTCGTCTCTTATTCGTCATCATCGAGCTACGGGCTTCCCTGCCCACCTCCTGCGAATCACTCCCCGTGGAAAACATACGTTTCTCCTGCAAACTGCAGCTTTTTCTGCTTAGCATAAATATATACTTAACATTTTTCAGAGGTTCTGGAAAGACTGAGACAATAACTAAAAAAATGCACGTAAAGATACTGAAGCTGCTCCAGCCTGTGATATCATGCAGTCGCTGATCTGAGAGCTTCCGTAGGGAGGGAGCGTCGTAACGTGGCTCCGCCATGAGGTCCTCTCCACGCGTAAACACGTGTTCACACCCATGTCGGTACCAAGAGTCGAGTAGTCCTCAGCTGACATTCTACAAATAGCTACCAGGGTTGGGTTGTTTTTATTGCTAAGTGTGTATCCAAAGTTATTTTCGGGGTTTAAATTATTAAAACTAATGGACCCAACAACCCTACACTACCTCAGCTGTTAAAAATAGATAGTAGTCATCTGGTGCTTGGAGGAGTTAGAAGTTGTATGTCAAAGTTAAAAGTTGAGCAACTATTTATAAACCAGTAGTAGAAATAAAGGTTATTGAGAAAGGCAACCAGTGACAGCCTCAACAACTTTGTACTGGGAATTAGTTAAAAAATAATCAGTTTAATCAAAATAATAGCCTGTGATTAATTATAATAATAAAATTCCTTTCCTGGTCTACCTCAGTGTATCTTTAACATGCAAAGATGTGCTTACAACAGTTCATCACTATGTGCACACGTCTTTTGTTTTTCATCTGAATTTGCATCTGGAAGCTTTTTCGAAACGCCCGATTTGTCGCCCGGTGTTCATCGTATTGAATGTGTGTCCCACGACTCCTGTGTCCTTATTCTAAGGGATTTTGCATGGCTGAAGGCTGAAACAAATCACTCCCTAAACATAGCAGCAGTATATCAAATACGCCACCAAGAATGAGAAAAAAAATTCACCTCTGTTGTGAAATATAAAGAATGTATATAAATAAATACTATAATAATATAAAAGTATGTGAGTATAATGTATATGAATCTTTAAAAAGGATCTTTGATTGTACAGAGATGCTAACTCATGCTAGTTTAGAGGAGGCTACTGCATCAGGTACCACAGCAGTTTTCATGAGGAAATGTTAGTCCCTACAAAATGTATTTTCCAACCATATTCCATCATAGATCATAATCTCTGGGCTTTAAAGATCTTTCCACCTTTAACATCGCCTGCTGTGGTGCTTTCAGCACGCAATAAAATCATCGGAATTAGCAGGAAACCCATTTGACTGGACCTTGAAGCATGACACGGCATCCGCAGGCGGATGGATTAAAATGAATGGATGACAGATCCCACACACACACTTAATCATCACTTCAACCCCCCCACCACACACACACACACACACACACACACACACACACACACCTTCAGGCCAGCGACACAGGTCACTCCCACTCAAGACCAAGCGGGCCACATCAAGCTTCCTGCCGACCTCAATTAGACTCATTAACGCCTGAGCTGGTCTATTTATTCATGTTCTTTATACAGAACCATTCCTGGGCACACTTTTCTCCAGCTGATTACCCTTTTTTATTTTTTTTTATTGTTATTTTTAAACCCGTGCTATATGTCGTTCTTTCTCTGGTGTGTCCTACTGTGTCGCACTGATGCTTTCGCACAAAACAAGTTCCCAATGGAAAAAAATGAAGTACTTTTGACTTTGATCACTACGGGGATGTCTCCCCAGGCTGAGTTGAATGGATTGTCCGAAGAGGCGGGGAACAGACGATGCTGTGAGCTCCTCGTGCTTTTCTGATAAACATCTGCGCTGGAATTAGAAGAGGAAGCCGGGGTCCGATTTAGTCATATGAGTACTACCTGTAGGAAGTACAGTGTGTATTCCTCCAGAAAGGGGGAAGGTTAAGTAGATTTTTTTCATGTTTGGCTCTTACTTTGTACTTTTACCCGTATACAGTAACGACCTGGACGTTACTGTTATATCTTTAGAAATAAATGAGTTTAGGCCCAGATTCCCTTCTGTTACAGTGATAGTGCCGGGATTTCCTGAGGGAAAGTTGTGTGTTTTTTTTTTGGGAGATGGTACGATACTTGCATTACTTGCAGAAGAAATGGGACGAAAATGGAGATTTGACTTGTGCCGGGAATCAACATGAGGAGGAGGGCTGTGATATGGAGCTTTACACTGCAAAGAAAGGATAGCGCTGTGATACGTAAGTCTATGGGTCTTTTAACTAGTTTTAAGTAGTTATAATGGTTAATTCATTGAATATCTCATTAGATCTTTCCACAAAAAAAGGATGCACACCATGTACCATACGCGTACAAGACACACAGATGCTCCTTCTTTTATAGCTAGATGATTATATAAGAAATAGAATTATCCTAAAATAACTTGTAGCCCATAGTTTACATGTTAAAATACATTTAATCCTGTACATTAGAATGTGTCTGATCTTTGCTGGAATGAGCCACAAATGAGAAATCTTTTACTTTTTTCCCAGAACAGGCAGAGAGAACCTAACTGACCAGACCACTGACATTAGATATTGATTGTACAACTATTTATCGAGGTACTTTCATATTTCATATTCAGCAACCAGACTGTGGCTCAAGGTGTAGATATTCATCTTAATAAATGAGGCAAACTTTCCCCAGACTGAACCAATCAGCCAATAAGTTAGAGAAAGATTTTTTTTTTCAATAAACACAGTGTAGTTGAAAAAAATAAATCAACTCTTTTTGGCTGGACATTTAAGTAAGTCTGTCAAATATTATAAATCATTCTTGAGGTCTCCAATCTTTTAGTGTTTTCCATAAAATAGATGCACAACTCACACAATTTCTGAGGGGAAAAAAAATGAACTCGCCAAACAATTCACAGCTGATTCCTATAATAAACTTGTTTGGTTAAATCTAGATCTAAACCTATTAAAGGGAATTTGGGTCATGTCTTGTTTTGAGCGTGAAAGGTAGGAAGGAAGAGGAGGAAGAGGAGGAGGATTACAGCTGACTGCAGACTGATTCCTCCAACAACCCACATTTCACTGTCAGAGGGAGAGAAACAGCACAGTTGTCCCAACTAATCCTCCTTATTATAAGCAGCACGCCCTCACTACATTTTATGGCCCTCGCCCAATCAAACATCTTTTAATCTAGCGGCATTCACTTACATTCTCCATATTGTGGTTTGGGAACCGAGCATTGAAATATTACAAAAGCCATTTGTCAGATCAACAGATTCACTGTCATCAAAGTCTTTTTTTTTTATTTAGCTCCAAACCACTTAACTGTGAAACTTTCAAAGCTGTCTCTCTGTTGGTTTCAGATTTATTACGTCTTCTTGTGCTGTGACTTTGTACATGTTCAGCACAGCATGACAATGACAATGCACTTTTACACATTGCGTTTTGTTTTTATCAATTATTTTTTATATAATGTTAATTTGTGCATCCTGGTGATCGAGCTGTTCTATTTTGGAAGGGAACTTCCTGTTTGGTTGTGCATTGTTTTATTGATATTACTTAATTTAATTATGTTGAGTGGTTGCAGAAAAAGTTGATTATCCTTATATATATTTTTTTAATCTATTGTACTTGTGTTTTTTTAGTACTTGTAATAAGTAGAAGTATTGAGTAGAATTTTTTTTACTTTTTCAAAAGATTTCTACATAAATACATAGGATTAAATTACTTATACTTAGCCCCTATTTTTGGTATACTAAAATAATTATGGAGATTGAGTCAATCTAACAAAATAACTCTCTTGCACATGCACAGAAGATGGAAATTATTGTACATACTTTTTTTCTAATTACTTTTAATTGAGTTAAATAATTGAGGAAATTATATATAATTCAACCACATATTAAAATGTCTTTAACAACATTTTACAATCAAACTATTATATACTCCCAAAAACAAGTAAACAAATGAAATGAAGCGATTGAGATTTGCTTGACCTAATTTAGATTAATAAAGCAAATATATATCGAATTAGCGTGCTGCATTGTTTGTTAAATGATTCTCAACAAAACTTAGTTTGATTCAGCGTGTGTTTTGGATAGAAACCTTGTGTTGAATCTGTTCATTTTATCGCATTTTTCTCTTAAGACCACGCGCAAATTCAAATGTTTTCCCCGGTATTTGCATGTGACTAAAAGCAGCGTTAGTGCTCCAGAACCCTGCTGTCATTCATGCAGAGGTCACTTTGGTCCCCTCAGCAGCCTTAGGGCTCTCCCAGATGGCCGCTGACAGATGCCCACAATGGCTGTTACCCTTGGTAGGAGTGCAGTCCCTCCCTCTAGATAAAAAAAAGTCTGCAATCCCCCCCCAACCCACACACACACACACACACACACACACACGTTCCACTTCTTCCATTTGTCCTATAGCCTGGTTTCAGCTCATGATTTACTCTCCATCGTCCACTCTTGCCAGTTTGACTTTAGCTAGACATCTCGAAATTCTTTCCCATTTAGATTTTCCTCAAATAGGAATCGGTCTCTTTTGAGCATCCGTCCTTCATCAGTTCTTCCTCTTCCTCTCCTGCTGCACCACTCGACTTGATCCCAGGTCCCCTACTTCTTCCTTTAGTCCAGTGCTGGATGCTTACCAAGGGCTTTAGCCACAATGTGGTAGTATTCCTTATGAACTCTGACCTTAATGAACTCCACATCGGTGAGCTAACCGTGGTTTCACTCTCTCATCACTTTATATTTGTGCTGCTCTCTTATCATTGCGCTGCAAACAGGCTGAATGTCCCACGTCGCTCTGCTATTTATGTTTAATCCTGCTGTAATACTCTGGTTGTTCCAACCTCATTTTACCTGCACAAAATATACTCTTCTTTTACACCTAAATTCTAACTGAAAAGCTGAATCTAATCTAACAATTAACAAACAATTAAAAAAAAGTCAGTCATATCAAATATATAATTGTGTACAGTGTTTTGTGAATAAATGAGCTAAAATATTATATTGTATGTATAAAGTAGTTTTCTAGTTCTAATTCCACTCCTCATTGTGCATTTGCTTTCTGCTCCATATGACGTTAAATCTCAGCTGTCTGCCCGGCCACATGCTACCAGACACTTTGGTTTACAGACTCCACCTGGAGAAAGGAGATTACATTTTATCATTCCCGACGGCGGCGTACCACGGCATTACACGGAGCACAAATTTATGCAAATGTGGTCAAGGTCAACAGGGATTTATTGGAAGAGGACACGGCCATTCGGTCGCTCCGATTAGGGGAAACGGTTAATACTTTGTGCCAAAATGTGGCCATCCGAGATAACACTAATGTTTGGGAACATACTCTATAGTAATACAACGTAGTAATGTATTTTATTTGTCATATATGATCATGATATATCATATCATGATCATATATCCTATATGTATTACAAAAAACTTTTCTAATACAAGAAAAATGTATAAATTAGATGGCTGCAGTTAACACAATTAAACATAAATACTTATAATATATTTATTGTTTTGACAGCGTTGGAATTCATAGAGAAATGTGTGTGTGTATACACGTGTATGAATGAAAAAGTACTGTATTAGTAGGAATAATAATATTTATAATCATATTAGTCATTGACATTTCATATCTTTTGTTGTCTTCCAGGAAACCAAATAGTCCTTTTTTTGCATAATAAAACTACCTTTCTTTCAATTGGATTATGCAGCAACTGCAGTGTAAGAGGCATTTGTGTCCTATCTCTGTGAAAATACTTGTGCATCCTGTCTGTCCAGACAAGGGCGTTTAGTCTCTCCCCGATGCACGCACCTCGCCATCAGGCAGGGAAAAGTCCGGCCTTTGGCTCACAGACAAAGATTGTAGGCAGTGCCTTCTCAGTAGTCATGATTTATGAAAGTGACTAACATGTATACACACATGTAAATTTCCTATTTCAAAATAGGAAATTGCAGGGTTTTCTGCAAACCACAAATATGCAAAAAGTCAACATTTCATCCTTTTAAAAATGACTTTTAAGGAGAAGCATTCACACATGACAAGACAAACGTCCTGGTAAATGTCCCGTTCGACGCCAGTAAAACGTGCCGTGTGATTCGCTGCAGAAACATACACTGACATCCATTCATGGCTAATTGTGGGAGTGGAAATGAAGCTCATGCACGCACGTCGGCTTCCTCAATGGCTGAGATATATGAAACACAATCAATCTGTGCAGCGTCCCGACGTATCAGAGAAGGTGACAGCTGATTGGCTGCTCCGCCTCTTATCTGGCTTCCTATGCGTGTTGTCAGATACCAGCGGTCTAATTAAAGAGCTGGCATGTTAGAAACCTGCTCTGCCCCTTTGTTTAACATTGGACCTAATCTCCTATTACACAGTGTGTGTGTGTGTGTGTGTGCTAGTGTGTGCTAGTGTGTGTGTGTGTGTGTGTGTGTGTGCGTTTGTGATATCTGGTGATTGCTGTGAGGTGTCTACAAGATGGATGCCAAACCAGGAGACATTTGTTTGGGAACTCAGCCAAGCTGAGTGCAAGAAGAGTGTGTGTGTATTTGTGTGTGCATGCACGTGTGTGTGTGTGTGTGTGTGTGTGTGTGTGTGCCACTGGCGCCGCTTGTTTTGTCTTTAGTCTCAAATATAAATATTGTTAAATAATTAAGTTTTTAGCATTATAAGACACACTTTGCTGCACAGGATTTCTGTTTTTACAGCGTAACACCACACACATGACAAACCCAGTCTAATATTGTTATTATTACCATAATAATTGTGTTCATGCTAGATATCACCCCTGACCTATCCTGAAGCCACTCATGCTCATTATACTGTATGTTATCCATTGTAATTAATGCAGAGACGGTGGTAAATTTAGGGAGATGTAGGAGAAAGAAGCATATTTATTAATAAATTAATAAATAATCAAAATTTGTCTTGCTGTTATCAGCTCACAGGATGGGTACAGCATTCTTTCTAATTAAATGACCAAATGTGTCACTTACTGTAACACAGGAGTAATTTATCCCTATAATTGTCAGGATATTTGTATAAAACAAAAAGCAGTTGTGTTTTTATGATGTGACATGGTCATGGTGTGGTTAGGTTCAGGTAAAATTCATGGTTATCATGATTTAAGGTAGTTAACTTATTTAATGCCATATTTACATGCAATAAACCACATTTAATGTATTTAGTATAGTGCAATAAATCATGTCCATGTTTGCACTTGTACATATGTTTTCTATTTTATGAATTTATGTTTCTTTTCTGCACTTGACTTTGAAAAGTTGTAATGAAAAGCAATTCCTCCCTTTGGATTGATTATGTGTTCTGATTGTAAAAACGTGAAGGTTGGTTGGGTGCATGAGATGCTTCTGTTTGAGAACTGGACCACTGCTCTGTGAGATTTTTATTATGGCCTCTAGATGGCATCTGCCACTCAAGCATATCACATACATAATATGTTGCTGTCTCTGGATGGACAGTCTTCAAGTCAATGAGGTGTGAGATTTAAATTATGAACACAAAAATGCAATTTATTATATTATAAACATTATTATTTTGGCCCTTTTCTATTCACGGAGTCACCTACCTTTTAAAAGCTACGCATCGCTCGCTGCCTTCACATTATGAGCACACAGTCCAGTATCATTGCCTCCCGTGTTCCAAGAACCGGTGGAGACAAGGGAAACACACGGACTAAAAATATGTACCTCTTAACAGCTCCTGCCCACTTACCTAACCGAGTGAATCACCACATTTTATGAGTGGAACAGTTGCAACTGACCTTGTCATCGAGATCTGACACACAAAGAGGCCCTCATGCTGCGGGATTATGTACCAACATAGTGTCTAAACTGTATAGAGTATACTGTGTTTTTGAACGTTAATGCCTCTTTCTGCACATTTATACGTTGGTTTCATTTTTATTTTGCCCTTTTATTGTGCCCTTGTGAATACTAAAACATTGATTTTGCTGGCTTATATTGCTCCTGGTCCAAATGCACCAAAATCCACACTCCTCGTTTTAATTTAAAAGTTATCTGAAGATAATATGAGTTTGAGTTAGTCAAATAAATGTAAATCTTCCACACTTAGTTGATTTTAGTAAATAATTCCATGATTTTCTCATAATTTAGCACTAAAAAGATTTGAACTTTGACTGATCTGTAGCTTTTGAATACATTTTTGTCTGGATTTTATCACATACATTTAAAAAGTCCTCAATAAATGGAGTAGTGGCCAGTATAAGGTGTTACTATATTTTATTATTCAGGCATCATGAATGATTTTTACAACTGGATTTGGGACTGACAGTGGTCTAGATGTGATGTGTGAGACGTGAAAATTGCACAATGCACCACAATTAAGATATTATTATTATTCTATAATATGGTTCATCCCATGTTTTGGTGCAGGGATCAATGCAGACTCCAGAGTTCACTCACCTGCAGCTCTCTGCAGATTCATAGTCTGCGTTTCCTTGTCTGCCAGTCGCTCAAATATGGCTTTTTTTGTCCATTAATTTTGCCTTTTTTTCTGCACAAATTACAGCATAATTGCACTGCAATTTGTGTGAAAGAGGTTCAAATTCATGTGCACACAGGCTGTGCAGGGTTGCCTAGCGACACAACTGTAATTGTAGTCCACCTGCTGTTCTGTATTTATGCTGTTTGATATTCAGTCCGACTGTCAGGAGGACTGAAAGGATCTGTACGTTGGTGAAATAAGTTATGTGTCAGCTGTAGGTATAATGACCTTAATCTGATATGTCCGCACTCATCAGTCAGTAAATATATCTCATGTAGTGAGCACTAGAAAGATTATTACTCCGCTGTTCAGTTTTTTCCACGTGAGGCCGAGCACTTCATCCCACTGTGGCCTGTGGCCGACGTAATGGAACAGTGATGACAGCTGTTTCAGTGAAAGGAACTCATCTTGGCCTGGGTGTCTGGACCGAGGCCAATTCTAAAGGCGCATATGCCCGGTTTAAAACATCCCATCAGGTTTGCCTAGAAATGCTGAGGCATAGCGTCGGAGACCTTGGTCCGCGGCTTAACACATCTGGATTAAACCCTGACCCTTCTAGGAAAAATGACTAGTCACCGGGGCCGAAAGAGCCGCACAGGTTCACAAGTTCAGGCGGATTAAGAGCCCGGTGTTGCATTTGTTCCGTCTTAATTCTTAAAGGCCAGGCTAAACACAGGACCTGTTTCTGTGAAATGTATTCCTAGACCACCTTGGCTGGACTTGTTTGATTATCACACATTCAGCAGGCTTTAATTTGATGTATAGAGACAGTCAGACAGTGTTAAGGAACAAACCAACTTTATACAAAATTCGTAGAATTTGTTGATCTGCATACACAGTATGCATTATGGACATAGAATGGAGAAAAAATACTAATAAATAGCAAGAAAAAAGAAAAAAGCATGCATAAGCAAAGCATATATACATACATACATGCACGTACACACATATTATATATTTGCATATATATACGGACATACATATCCACGTGCATACACACATGTACACATACATAGCTAATGCATACTTAAGGTGCAGGGTGTGTGTGTAGAGAAAAGATAGTCTTAAAGGGAAGTACAGCTATATGTAGAGGAGTGTTTTGTGTGTTCACTTTTCAAAAGTGTTTTCATCATATAATTAATGTTATTTATCTGCCTATGTTCCTTAAAGGCCCAATATCTAACATTGTCGATTAAAATGTCTAAAAATGACTAAACCTATGTTAAATGTTTAGTTGAGTTGTGTCATTTCATTATACAGAATGCCAGAAAATTCAACAATTTTCAAACCTACATTGATTTTAATCCAAACAAGGGATGGTAATTTGACTTAACGTGTTTTGAGCCACATTACAGTGTTTTAATTAGATGAAGCATTGTAGAGCAACAAGCAGAGCTAACATTAACATTAGCTTGGTAGCCCCCTGAACAACATCAGGGACAGACATTTACAGACATTTAACATGAAACTGCTTCATTCAGTGACAGAGACCTTTGAGGATAATTCTGTTCCCTCCTGAATGATGAACACTTAACAAATGTCATCCACAGTATCTCAGCGCCCACAGTTATGTCTCTGAATTTGTTTGTCTTATCTGACTGAGAATCTCAATGGGTGAGACATACAAGTGATTGTCAAATATAACAAAGAAGAATCGGAGAAGTGACTGAAACGATTAACAATTGATGGACTATCACAACAGTTGTCGATTAGTTTTCTTTGTGTCGGCCTATTGTTGCGTCTCTGGTTTGTTATTTGCAATAACTTTCCTTACACCACGATTTTTTTTTCCTGTCGACAGCCTTCATTTTTCAAAGCTCGGCGATAAGTTTTCTGCCCCTGGAGACAGGCAGCACGTCGTGCAGAGGGGCGAAGACGGGCCGGACCGGTTTCCAGTTTTAACGCTGCTGCTATCTACCAGCCCACATCGCCCTATTAGCATTAAAAAAAAAATTTCGTGGATGCATCGTGTGGAAAGTAGCTGTCACAAATGTATTTTTAGGACTCGCACGGTTGCAGAAAGGACAGGATAGCATCTCTGAAGGATAAAGCCAGTGATTTTCTACATTTTTCTTATTGTCAGCAAACGTCATAAAGCGAGACCAACAATGGACTCATCCTACTTAGAGTTATTATAGTGTGTGTGTGTGTGTGTGTGTGTGTGTATCCAAGACTATTCTCACCCTGTGTATTTGTATGGCTCATTGATGCGTTTAATTGTTTTTTGACAACAATGGAGGTCAAAAGCACAAAGGAATAAGATTTGATATTGATATTGATGAAAAATATAAAATTCATATTGACTGGAATAACTAAAAGCTGCAGCATCACACATGTGGGCATGGATACAATCGTTTCTGTAAAAATAATGATTATCTTGAAATAATCTTATTAAATGAATCACTTCCTCTGACGCTGCAGGTTGCAATGTAAACTACAGGGTGAAATGAATCTACATATCGATATGAAGGCACCCAGGTAGAGAACAATACGCTGTAGCTACGATTACCTCTTTGATTTAGTAGTTGTTGAAGTTGACAGGTCGTTTTCATGCAGTTGTCATAAGCCGTAAAACAAGGATGTTGACCATGCTGTTGGCTGGGGACGAAGTGTCGGACAAAGTCAAAATTTACGACAGGTGAACTGTATTTTTGAAACCCTGATTGTAAACTGGAGTTAATTGTTTGGTGTCAGATGTGATCAGTCAGATTTTAGTTCTATTTCTAAGACCTCGTGTAATTGTACCAGTGTGTTACTGTTACTGTGGGTTTGTGTTTAATCCACTGGAACATAATGCATCATCGAGCTACAACAGTAGTTTTGTTAAAGTACACATGAACATTTTTTGGGTATTTTTGAGGTCGTTATAATTAATTTGATGATTATCAACCTAACTGGATTGTCATAATAGAACTGTTGGTGTGTTCATGTGTGTGTGTATATATAATATATATTTTAAAGCATTTTGACCTAATCAAAACTTTATTTGAATAGAAATTGTCCTAGTTGTTAGTAGCTGCTGTTTTAATGGTTTTATACCTATGTGATGTGCATATAATTGCATATAATCAGGTTTGCACTTCTAAAATTCACACGATTGTGTGTAATTTGTGCAGCTTATACTCATTTTGGACTCAATTGTACTAAACCATTGTAGCTTTTCATATTGTAAATGAACTTACTGTATCTGGGGAAGCTCTGTGTACTGTATGGTTTCAGCTGTGTGTGACGGGCATCGGGTCAGGACGCACACACACACACACAGGAACCGTAAATCCGCCTTTACGACCCGCGGTTTACATTCCTGGCTCGGATGGTGTCTTTCCTCCACCTGGACCGACACCCAGCCGGGCCGATGAGTGCTGGGATTTAAAGAGCGGCTCGTTGCCCAGATAGTTTCACAAAGATGACGGCACGGCCAAAACCCGCGTCCGCAGAGTCCGATACGGAGTCCCTGAGGCCTGAGAACCGCTCAGAGGTCTTTGTATCACGAGACTGTTCAGGAAACTAGTAGAGAGCTTACAGGGAATCTCCTCAGCTAAAGGAAATATGGACTAAACTGAACCTCCTGCATGGATATTAATGCCAGTAAGTAACATCAATGCATTAATTTTTATATATCAGTTTATCTGTTGCTTTCAGTTGTGTTTTAAATACTTTATTTCATGTTGTTTAAAACATTATAGGGTCCTTTGAAGTGGAAATTAAAGCTGTAATTATTAATTGATTAGTTGATTGAACCAGAGCAATTTTAATAATTGATCAATTGATTCAAGATTCAAGTTGTAGCTTCTTAAATAACAATATGTTTTGTTTTTATTTAGTCCCCTATGATGGCAAATTCATAGTTGTGGCCTGTTTGTCAAAGCAAAATAACACATAGTAGGTTGATTAATCAATATATAATTGAAATTGACATATTATTGAACAATGAAAATAATCAGTAGTTGCAGCCCTGGTGAAAATAAACAAATATAAATCAGGCCATGTGCTGGTTATCTATTTGAGGAAAAGGAAAATTGATTTATGGTGTGTCAGTTTGAGCGATAAGAGCTCGGCCGCGTTAAATTCTGGATTCCAATTTCACAGTTTCTAATGTTGACTGATGTGACAAGAATTTAAACTTACAGAGGATTAAATTCCCTGTGACAATAGGGCTGCGTCTGAAATCCTGTTTACTATTAAGCAGTAGCTTCTGTGCAGGAACTTAGCCAGTTGAAAGCGTAATACAGACGTACGACAGCAGCCAACTTGACTGTCCTCTGCAGCGTTATTGACGTTATTGTAGTGTGGTTTTGTTGCACAATGCAAATATGACCAGATGTAGAAAACCATCTAAGGAATCTGGATGTTCTGCATAGTGGATTCTTTATTTTTTCCTACTACATATGTAGGTATTTGCTGGTTTGGATGCAGCTTAGATATTTTTTTATACGGCAGCCATTTTAATATGAAATATTAATATAAATAATAACATCAGCCTGATTCTAATGGACCTGAATGAAACTCTATAAAGTACCACTGGTATTCTGTGTATCTGTAGAGTGACTCAAGCTGATATGGGACACAAACAACAAATTATTTACAAATACTTAGTCTCAATTTAAGCTTTTTCATGTTAAATTGCTCAGATGTAGCTGCTCTTTTCTATATTAATATGATTTACTCTATCGTACTACAAATAAAAAGCCAGTGTGGTTCTATTCTGTAGCTGTGCAGTGCCAACACAATGCACTATAAATTCAAATGGGCCATTTTGAAGAATGTAACATCAAGATAAATATGTCATTACACCCCGTGGGGATCAGCAACTCATGCAAAAACAAAAAGTCAATGCATTCCAATGTTAAATCTCTACAGATTTCACTCCAACATATAAATGCACCTTCAGCGGCAGGTTGCAGGTGACTCAGTTCTTCCTTATATAACGCCGGTTTCTCATTGTGTCTGAATCCGTTTTTTTTTCTTCTGCAGCTGCTTCCAGCTGCTTAGTCAGGTGCCAGACAGACAGAGATGTCCTGAGTGTGAGTGCCAGCAGAAACCCTCCAGCGGCCAACAGGCGACCTTTTGTAACGAGACTGTCTGGTGCCAACTCTGGCTGACCACATGCAGATGAGTGAGTGTGTGGTTCTAATGAGGAGGACGAGTTGCACGTTGGGCGAGTGGCACCGGTTCACAGCGTGAATTAGGAGAGGGCGTCGCTACCTGAGCGGTGCTATAAAAAGAGAGCCAGTACCCTGAACCAGACCCTGTGCAGGCGGTGCAGGGTTAATGAGGAAAGGGTGTTTTGTCTGGCTTGGAAGTGTAGAGCTGTCACCTTAACAAACAGATCAGGGGATTCTGAAATGAGCTTCTAGTTCATGTTATAATGAGAACGTTCGTTTGAATGTGTAAATAAGAAGAAAGTTTTGTAAAGTTAAGATAAGTGATATAAACACCTCTCATTAAAAGAGGATGATTTAGGAGAAGAATAATGTTTTTTTTTGTTTTTAACATGTTTTCAATATCAAATTTACAACCTGCACTACATCTCTATGTATGAAAAACTGCTTTAAAAATAGTTATTATATTGATAATACTATTATCTTGTTATTATGTAAGAAGGATCGAGAGATTATATAAAATAATGGGTTAAAATATATATAGAAAAGTATGTTGTACAGGCCAATTTTATCTTCATTAAACTAAAAAAGTGCACGTCCTCATGTTTTATGACCACATTCACCACAGGATCTGAAATACTTACTGTATGTCTACAGTACAACATATATCATCTAATATATTATAGTTAACATGTTCTGGCAGGTTATTTCAACACCTTCGTAGTTTAATACAGGTCCATTATATATTTTTTTCATTTGTTCATTATGCTATTATATTTTTTTGAAGGTATTTTTATGCACAGGCTGCAATATAATATCACCCAGTTTCTCCCTCTAATATGACGAGATGATTTTAATGCAGGTTTCATATATTAGCTTTTCCCTGAACCTTTAACCTTATTATGGTTTGTAAATCAGACTCTGAGATGTGGTTAAAATAGTAAATTGACCATGAATTAGGGATTTAAGAAGTTTTATTTTTAACCTTGAAAGCTTGAAATTGCTGCAGGAATTTTTAATAATTTTGTTTTTGGCCTCAAATATGTACGTTAATATAATGAGTTGGGTATTTGTTTCAGTTGTTCAGCATAATCAATAGTGTCAGTGTAAGTATCCAAAGGTCACTGCCAAAGTTAATTAGCAATAAACCAAAAAGCGGCAAAAACTGATCATTTACGTCACAGAAATTTACAGGTCGGCAAAGCATTGGGTCCCTTAATAGAGGAGCCTATCGATGCAGACATCATTAAAGTGATTTAGACGGCCGACACCTCGCTCTGACTGTCTGCAAATCAATATTGACGGCAGATCATTCACTGACAAAAGACTTTGGAAACAAAGGCAGAAGTCAGAGTCTTTTATCCTGCAGCTGTCTGACAAAACTGAACTGGAATATGTACCTGGTTGTTAGGATCAATTTAGTGTCCTGCTGATCAACTGATGAATTAATTGATGAATCATTATGGCTCTAAAAATTACATACAACTCAGTTAATAAATAATAATAAATAATGTTTCTTTAAATTAAATTTAATTGATAATAGATTAATTAGCCAACATCCCATTGGTCTGAATGATGATAGCTATTTTGCATTTATGCTCAATCCTTGCATGCTTTCCTTTTTTTTTAATTATTGCACATTTTTAAATATTTTATATTCCTGCCAAATAATTTGTCCAATATTGACACTTACTTCTGGAGAGTGGGTGTGATTTTTTTTTTTCTCATAATTAAGTGTTACTGACCCTATTTTATCCTGTTAAATGCATATTTTATTATGGAAAAACGGGCTTCATGACAACCCTCGCGGTGTATTTGTGTGCTGCATGTAGGGAACATTTCTGGGTCTCTGGAGCTATGATTATGTCCCAGACAGGCATATTACACACTTACTCTAATGATAAATAAATTAATTGAAAAGGTAATTGACAATTTAACAACAAGAAAAACAATAGGCAGCTGCAGCCCTGAACTCAAAGACGCGGCTATTTGCCATCAGAGAAACATGTGGCTGCGTGTGCCGCGGGAATTGGATTTTATTATCTGATAATAGGAGAGAAGCTGGAACAAGATACTTATCTACTGACTGTACATGACTCGGTTGTATTGCTGTGATGTGTGTCAGAGATGGGCCTTTTTTTCCCACCAGCTAATGGATGTCTAATTTCATCCGTTTAATGGTATGTCAGGAATTTCCATTTGTATTGACATTTGTACATGCTGGCGCCGAATATTGTGGCCATAGGATGTAATACCGGGTAAATAAAGGTGATAAGCGTCCTTCGTGTTCTCGTGAAATCACTCCGTGTGGGGCGGGTTTCATTTCAGTGAGCAGTCAAGTCTTTTAATGGTGGCGCTCATAAAACTGCAGCGCGAATCTCGCTATAGGAAAACACCAATACTCTGGTGGATGGAGGCGTGCTGCTCTGTTGCCCCCCTGTGGAGGCTTCATCAACTTACATACCATCCTGAGAGGAAAATCCTGCATGGGCACCAGCCCTGAATAATAAGAATCAAAATCTGCCTTTTATTCCTCTGGATGAGACAATGCCAAAACTCACATGTGGTGCAACCCTTAGAACTTGGTACTAAATAATAGTTTTATAGTTCTATATTCTAGGTGGATTAAATGTTTCAAATATATCATTCTTTTGAAATTTTGTGTCAAAAAATTGCACAAAATTATGATTTTTTGAGCATGAACACAAAATGTACATTTTTAGACGTTCTGTTTGACGTTCTCATCTTCCAACCACGATTTGTCACCGACCCAGATATGAAACGACCCAAGAGTCCGGACTGCCCAGACTGCCCGGACAGCGGCCTCCCCCCCAAGAGCCCGGCGGGGCAGGCGGAGGAAGAGGAGGGCGACGACGAAGAGGAGAAGCGAGCAGCGCCGGGGCACAAGGCCAAGCGGGAGCGCCGTCAGGCAAGCGGCGGCGCCACCATGTGCCAGGTGTGCAGCATCCAGCTCAACTCCGGCGCCCAGGCGCTGATCCACTACCGGGGCAAGACCCACCAGAGGAGGCTGCGGCGGCTGGCCAAGGCCGTCAGCTCAGGTAGGGACGCCGTGGGTTTACCTCTGTGGATTGCACTTTAAATTTATATGTGAGTCAAGTCACTTCCATGTCCTCCAAACTTCATGTGGTCTTCATGGAATGGGTTTCCATGGCTGAGCAGCTGCATCCAAGTGGTGTAAAACACACCACCACTGGAGTCTACAGCAGTGGAGGCTGGAGTTATGTGAAGGGATAAATTGTCTTAATGGACAGGTCTGGATTTGGCAGGAGAACGACTTGTCTTGTGATATTCGTGAATGGAATGTCACCTAAATTCATACAGTGTAGGTACCTACATAAGTTGTCGCGTGCAGTAACAGGCAGATGAACAATAAAATAGCTGCAGACCATGCAACATCTCTAAAAGCTTTGAAAACCACTAGCAAGTGGCCATGGGGGAGGGAGTGATTTGTGAAACTTGTGAAAAGTGAACTTTTAACACTTTTTTCAGGCTTCAAATTATAATTGATAAATCAGGTGCCACAAAAGGTGAGTGATATTAAGATGAATACCACTTTAGATTGTGCGTCGGCTTCAGTGGACAAATTTTGACAAATGACTGGGAGACGCTGACCCCCCCCCCCTGCATGAGCCGACCTTTTCTTTGGCAGAGCTTTGACTTCCACAGGTGTAACTAATATCATTAATGGTCGCCGAAATTCATTTAGGTGTCCCAGCGAGCAGGCAAACACATCTCACATAACATCGAAGCTACGTATTAAAGCAGCCGTGAACTGTTAGAATGTAATATTTGCTATGATCAGGGAACAAGATATGCCCACATTGATTCATAATAATTATATTATTATGATATTATTAGAACACTACAGACTATTACCTCACCTTGATTAATAAAAAAAAAAGTTTAATAACAATCTTTCTAGTCTAAAGCAAAACTGAACCATATGAACTTCTCTAAATTAAAATTGACTGCAGGGCGATTATATTATTACTATTAACCACCCTTTGTATTTATACATTTCTCCTTTATATAGGAAATCTGTGTACAAGTGGTCAAAACAGATGTTTTTTTATCCCTCTTGGTCACAGATTTTTGTGTTCAAGACCAGGACTTGATCCATCCATCCATCCATCCATTTTCTATCCCGCTTATTCCCTTTCGGGGTCGCAGGGGTCTGCTGGAGCCTATCCCAGCGCATTTTATGGCGAGAGGCAGGGGGATACACCCCAGATGGTCGCCAGCCAATCGTGGGGCACACACACCATTCACACACACACTCACACCTATGGGCAATTTAGAGTTGCCAATTAACCTGAGCATGTTTTTTGTATTGTGGGAGGAAACCGGAGTACCCGGTGAAAACCCACGCAGACACGGGGAGAACATGCAAACTCCACACAGAAAGGTCCCAGACCCAGGCCCCAAGGCGGTCTTGAACCTGCGACCTTCTTGCTGTGAGGCAACAGTGCTACCCACTGCTCCACCGTGTCGCCCGGACTTGATCCAATATCTGCTAATTGTGTAATGTGAAAGTCAAAAACTTCTCAGGTCTATCAAAATTTAAATGCAATCCAATGCATTTGTTTAAATAAATAAATAAATAAATAAATAAATAAATTTGTAGTTTTTTTTAAATATTTAATCCAACTAGAATGTAAAACTAGTTCATAGCATGTGTTCTGATTTTTTTTAAGACACTTAAACTGTCTGGTGCCAAGTTTTCTAGCGTTACACCTCATGGGAGTTTTGACATTGTCAGGTTTTTGCTAGATGATGGACCCCGAGAAAACCAATAACCCAATTTTATACTGTCTCAGTCCTGCTCTTGTAAATGCTCAAATCTGCAAAATGTGAAGAGGTGCTACACATCCAGTGCACATTTACTATTCCAGAAGAGCCCGTGGCTATTTGCAGGCTTTTTTTCTGGACACCTGTTTAGATGAAGGGGCCATTAATCACCTTCACTCATCGCCACCTGTGTCACTCGGCCCCGCTGACCAGCTTGATCAATCAGCACTCACAAAAAAAACAACGCTGTAATGAGCAATTGGCCAATAAGATGACACTTTAATGTTGATTTATGAGATTGTCTCTTACCACACATATTCAGCTGCTCCGATCTACCAAAGTGTATAAAATTAAATTAACGCTATTCATTGTTTATTTCTGCCTTATTTCCACCTCATTCTATTATCATCAGAATATTTTTGCCTTTGGGTTTCAGATAATAGCTACTGAAGATCATTAATAATAGTTAAAAGTATAGGACTGATCCAGAAAGATTTGACGTTTCATGGTATTTATGGGTATTTAGCTTCCTGGTGCATTAACACACACCTCTGTGCTGAAACTTTCCGTGAGGCGGCAGATGAAAATTAGCAACTGGCGTCTCCATATGGAAGGAGACATGAGGCTCATCCACACCCTCCTCAGGCCAAAAAAAAAAAGACGGAGTAAGCAGAGCAAGGAGAAACCGGCCGTTTCAAACTGGATTAAAAAAAAGCACGAGACAATAAAAAATGAAAAGCAAATACATATCGCCTGAGGTAAAAGAGACAGGTGCATGCCAGTGTTCTAATAATGAGTAGTTGCATGCACCCATTTTCATTTTAAATGAAATAAATCTAGATCATGTGTTATATGTATATATACCGCACATGCATGTGTTACTCCTCATTGTAATGCAGCATTTAATTTAGTAGATGATTATTAGATTATCATAAATCTGTGCTTCTCTCCGTGTATGTATTCATATGATTGTTCCTTTTGTTTGCATAATCCACACCCCAAATTGATATTACTTAGTATTTTTTGTGTTCAGTTTGTGGTCAAGATTCATTCACTGAGCAATGAGAAAAAGGAGTTTTATAACTCTTCGACAGCTGAAACAACATGACATATATAAATAGTTGTATTAGACCACCAATTAGAAAAATAAGAATATTATATAAATGAGAATTAACCAGTAACCTTACTATAACTCAGAATGGAATAGCTCCAACGTCTTCTTTATAATGTGCACCCTCTCTAAAAAAAATAAAAATGCATCAACAGCATCGGGTCTGACAGAGTTAAGCAACCTGGCAGCTGCGGGCCACAGTGTCAGAGCCATCTCATCCACTAATTGAAAGTTAAGATGAGACTCTCTCGTGAGGCCTCGTTTTGTTGGTCCCTGGGGGTGAAGGGCCTCTCATCACATGCAGCACAGAGTGATTTCACACCTGCCATATTTGAACCAGTTAAATGAAGAACCCCACGGTGTTTAACCCCCTTCTTTTTGTTTTGGCTGTTGTAAAATTAACAGTCAAACAGCTTGGACGGGAAAGTGGGGCCATTAAATGTTCTATTTGGAGCAGAAATGCAATGGGCCAAAAGCAGAGAGAAAACAGCCTCTAAATTCTCTTTTAAATATGCAGATGATTCTATGTTGTGTTTGCTTCCTGCACTCTTGTGTCATATTTAGACTTGCATTTCATTTCTTTTCTCCATTTTTTTCTAGTCAAATGTCAAAAATATAATGAAAAATGTCTCCTACAACAGCCTGGAAAACCTGAAGATTTTATTAATGTGACAAAGGACGAAGAAAAACCTCCAATCCAAATTTTTGAGAAACTGAAAATGAATATACATTTACGTATTGTTTTAGCTCTACTCATATTTACTTTTAGAAAGCCTTTGTTTTCTAAAGTTTTATCTTTATTTATTTTACAGCGTCAGTCATAAGCTGCTGTTCTGACCAATGTTTTTACATAAAACCCATAATAAGTTTATAAAATGTACATAACAATAAACATTAATATTACACTACCTTGTCAGTAAATGAGTGTTAAAATTCCAATAATATTCATCCCAAACTAAATAAAATATAACTTTATAGTATAATTTTGCATAATGAAGACTAATGCAACATTTTGATTGAAAGTCCTTAACTTGTGATTCAGTAAATCTACCTTATGATATTCCTACTTTTACCTAACTAAAAGATTGGGGAACTTCTTCTCGCTGACTATAATTCAGACTGTGCTGAGATTAAACCAGCCTAATAATACCCATTCCTTTCCCTCAGCTCAACGAGAGTTCCCTTTATTTAGCTTCATGAAGTGATTGCTCCAATAAAAAAAAAAAATGTTAATAGGGTTGTTCTCGCTGGGGGCCTTTTGAAATGAGGAGCAAAGCACTTTCCACTTCCTACATGCCGCTAATCTGCAGAACCACTGTAGTTTTTTTTTTTCTCACTTCAGGGGTGATGTTTTTTTCCTCTTTTTCAGCTTTGTGTCTGTCATGCATGTAAAGGTGTTTGTTTTTTTGTGACACAGTTCAGGTTTAGTGACGGTAGCAGCATGACGGCACACATTAGGTTTTTGTTGGAGGTGTCAAAGTCATTTGTTGGTTTGCATTGGAGTCAGTTTGAAGGCCAGAGTTGCATCTTTTAGAACAAAAATTTGTAATAAACAGAAGGTATATCTGTATAGTTTAGGATTGTCTCATCTTGCGCACCTGCACTTTGATGTTGTACATGTAAAACGCATAGGATAGTGAGAAATGCAATTTCGATTCCTTTGTATGTCAAGTACATGTGAAGAAATTGACAATAAAATTGACTTTGACCTTTGACCTTTGATACAGATTTCCCTGTGGAGTCACCATGAAGTTAAACTTTGTGTGAAATCCAGTCATTTAGATAATAAACCAATGAATCTGTTGATTAAAGCAACACCGATTTCTCACTATAGTCTCATCTACTTCCTATTTTAACACTATTTTTGTTCAGTAAATGCATTTTTTTGTCAGCTTGCTGAAAAAAGTTTGACCTGCCACTGTCCTTTCAGCACCTCAGGAGCTGTGCTGCTGCAAAAATAACTTTAAAGCCTTTGTTTGTGCACAGCTGGACTATGAAATAGGCATTAGACTTTACTATCTGATAAATGACGGAATACAATGAGAATTTATTAGAGGATTCACCAGACAGAAGACCCTGGCACTGATAAAATTAAGGCTTCAAAGGCAAAATAATTTGTCAAATCCATCAAAGAGTTCCTGGAGAACATGTGTCTTTTTAATCCTCTCCTTCAGTAGTTTGCAAGAAAGGACAAGGTCAACATTAAATTTAGAATGAGAGTGTGTGTTCTTTGTGAGTTTTAAGTGCAGCACCTTGAATTTACACAAACTTATATGCTCCTATAGTTATCAAGAGAGATGCATGTTCCTTTTATTTCACTTCCAACAGGGTGAAGGTATGAGAGGAGAGGGTGTATAAAATGGAAAAAAGACATCACTGCTATCACCATTGTATAAATATAGAACTGTGGTCCATTGCATAATAACCTACTGTATAAATAACAACAATAGCACCTCCTAAGTTAGGAAAATAAGTGTGATATTGTGCCCCAGTAAATAGACTGTGCCTTTCCGCTCGAAGCTCTTCTACAACACACATGTTCATTCATCCGTTCACATATTCACACGGTCGTTCATGGGTGGCGCTGGTTACCACACATCAGGATGTTATCGTTCACACACACACATTCACACACTTCACTTTTCTATGATCTTGAAATTCTCCTGTGCCTTATTTTACAATAATCAAAAGTTCAACAGTTAACATATTCAAACCCTTGAATACTGAAAGGTTCTATTTCTTGCAAAATGCAGCACTCCTCCTTCACACTTTGCAGAGCAAACCGATGGGGAAAAATGCACTAATCAAACTTTAAAAAATGATGTCTGTAAGAGAGACGGCCTGTAAAATTTCCTCCACCATTCATAGCAATTTTCACACCTGAAAGGGGAAATTAAGTCAATCTTATTCCTGGAACAAAGCTTCCCCTCAATAATAGAAAATCTCTAAATGCCTCTAATGCAGCTCCACTGGAGATTGACTTGCCTTTCTGGAGGTTGAATTGTTTCTGCTTCCGCTGTATGCAATATTTATATTAGATACACCATAAAAAATGCCTGTCTGCACATATAGAAAGCTCACATGCAGAGAATCTCTCACACACTTGCTGAAACATACTGTGTCAGCTGTGAAATAGGACATCTGTCAGCTGGAGTTTCGCGTGTATGTGTGTCCCCATTTGCACAGAGGGGCTGCAGACATTTTTTTTTTTTTTTTAAGATGTGACTTGATCTTGATCCGTCCTCGCTGACCACTCCGCAGTCTGTGGGCCTGCAGGAACGAGCGTGAGGGAGAGACGCAGGGAGGGAAAGTAATTGGTGATGCTGACTTGTTCGGCCATTTCCACTGGCAGGAACGACACAGAAACCCTCCAGGAGCCGATAGCTTTGAAGCAGACGTCTCTATTTTACAGCACATCCAATGGTCAAGTCATTTAAAACGGCTCGAACGTACAATTAACAGTTCCTTTTTGGTATTCATGACATTGCATCTGGGTTGTTGTTTTTTTTTTGTGAGAACATGACTCATTATTCTGCATGTGAAGCAGAGTCACATGTGCTGCAGTCAGTGAATATATTTGAATACTCGAGAGCACACGTGACGAAACTGGATTAATCGTTGGTAGATTGACGCCATGTACACTACATTTGGTAAGTTAAATTATCTTGATACTTACGACCATGTACGTAATGGGTTGTGACAGCATTTAGTTTCAGAGCCCATTTTTTCGTTAGGGGGTAAATTAGGTTGAGAGGAGTAAACAAATTCCCATCTCTGTGTCTATTTTCGGTCTCTCTCTCTCTTTGTCCTCCTGCAAAGTCAACCTCTGGTCCATGTAGGCAAGCAGAGCCGGAGTACGGAGAACCGATGTTTGGTTGGTCCAAAAGCGAGATGAAAGTCTGCAGCATGGAGCCAACATATGAGCGCTCCGCTCCAGGCGCTTTTTTTTTTTTTTTTTTTTTCTCTCCCTCCCTCCACTCTCATTCGAATGCAGCAGCCCCGAATCAAGTGTAAACCTGTCAGGGTTTGTCAGCGTTGTGCTTCCACCACACACTTATTCAAGTGGACAAGGAGCCGGCGAGGAGCAGAGGGCATGCATGGGCGTGTGTGTGTGTGTGTGTGTGTGTGTGTGTGTGTGTGTGTGTTGATAACACCGGTATGACATTTGAGGGCAGGTTAGAGTTAGTGAGAATAATGGTTTATTTGAAGTGATTAAAGTTGACTGTGGAATGAATAGCAATGGGTTGAACCCTCCTCAATGCAGGAAGTCTGGGAGCGGTGTGGTCGGTGTTGTTTTCTGGAATGAGTTGAATTTTACAAATGCAGTGAATCTTTACTCTAAAAAAAAAACATTTGTTTATTCTTTTTTTTTTTATTTTTAAAGTGGCCGCATTGACAATAGCCACAAATTGTTCATCAAAATATGTGATACCACATTGCAAAAGTGCTCTACACTTAACATAATATAATGTATATGTATGCATCATCAGTTTAATCTATCATAGTAGATGTCATTGTTCAAAGCACAAAAATTGGAGGGAACACAGCCAAATTGGTTAGATTATTCCTATTTGTTTGTAATATGCCATCTTCTTATTATGCAATTTGGTTTTTAAACTTTGTGATTCATTAACACTGTGACCTACGTACATTATATCTGGATCCAATATTCCTCTTTAAAGTACAGTGGAATAAACGTAATGTGGTAAAACACCAAAATTGTAATTGAGGTAAAACATTTAGTTGCTTTTCGCCAATGCCTACCTATATGAATGATGCATCAGCTGATTTTTTGTTTTTGTTGTTTACTGATTATATATGAATGAAAAAAACACTGATAACCCTTAAAAAATATGTACCTAGACCTTGTGATCGTTGTGTTATAAAGCAGCTGGTGAATGTCATCATCCTCATCATGAACCAGATCAAAATGTCTTTTTTGGAATCACAGTGGATCATGACAGGAAAACATGAGCAGTAATCATTGAAAGATTTATCTCCAGAATGAACCACCTGCTCATTTACATAAACACTCAGTTGCTCAAACTCAAATTGTTTAATTCAGCACTGAGTGGGCTCGACTAAGAGCTGCTATTAACTATTCTATTAACATGCTAAGTGTGCATGAAACCAGTTTTTGTAACTCGTATATCTACTCGTATATATATATATATATATATGGGTCTTTTTTGGCCAAAGAATGAAACTACCTCTTAAAATTCATTCTCTTACTGTCACTGCCTTCAAATCCACTGTCCTCATTAACAGTGAGGGAGAATTTTATTTTGCTCAGGTTCCTTTTCCTTCGTACGTCTGTGAAACGTGTCCAATATTTCCAGTGTCTATTCATAACCCGCAAAACCATTGTCTGGGTTCATCATAGTGCACCTCCATCTTTGTAAAGAGAATTTTCAAACTGAACAAACAATTAGGAAAAACACAGATTTATTACATTTAACACATTAAACTACATCTTTAACCCATTAATTGTCTCATGGTCTCCTCGTTAGTGATTCATGCACATGTGATAAAACGCTGTGAGACATGTGTCTCATTTCAGACACAGAATTGAAAAATTTCTGCTGCTTAAGGGCATCCATATGCAATAGAGGGTTAAGGTATGCTGTCAGTTTACGTTTTTATGGAGCGGCTCTACTGAACTCTCGCTGCATGATCTAAAGTTTAAAGATCTCCACAATAGTCAAAAAAATACTGTGTTATATCACTCAATAATGTAAATAGAACTGAAAACAGTATTTAATTCATCTCTATTGTACACAAAAGTACAGACTTCTCATATTTTTCTACTCTAAAAAGTAATTGGAGTCACTTTTTGGATCATTGATAGATACATGCTGAGGTATGATTTTTCAAGGTATATAATCTTCATCAAGTACGTCCATACATGTTCAAGTGTGAATCTGATCAGAAATTTAATGGTTTAAGGGACAAAGCCATTATATTTGTAATGTGAGTTTAGATTTAAAGGACAATAGGAGTAACTTCATTGATGTATATAAAAAGGCTTGTACAGGTTCATTTAAAATCTGCTGCTGTAATAATGATGCTGGCCTGGTAGTGCAAACATAATAATAATAATAATAATAACTTAGTGTTGCATGAGTCATACTCAGCCTATTGGAACTGTAAAAAGAAGTGTTGAAATAATTGATTGTACATGTGACAGTGTGTGCTGTGTTGATCACCCCAGCGTGCGGGGTTAATCATTCGGATCAGGGATCAGAAGCTTTTCAAGTGTTTTCGGCGCTTGTTGGAGAGAATAACGCAGCGCGGCTGCGTGTCACAAGCAGGGTTTATAAATAGTGCCTATTGTTGTCAAGTAATGCCAGGAAGGAAATTACATTTGAGTGTCCTTACGGGAGCGTGCAGGTGTGGAAGCTGAATAGAAAACGGGGCCTGAAAAGCAGGAGAAAAGGAAAGGAAAAGGGGAGATGGTGTTAATAGCCAGTCCTCCGCCAGCCCCCCCCCCCTCCCTCCCTCTCTCCCGCTCCCTCTTACATACTCATACACGCAGAAGAATCCACACTCTCTCCAGACGCGCCAACCATCGCACTCTCCACATCCCCTCTCCATCTCTCCACAAAGGGCAGCGCGCTCGGCGACGCGTGACGCGTGGAATCGAGGCGCGCGCGTCTCGTTCGTTCTGGATTTCAGCCAAGACGTGTCACTAACGGAGAGACGACTGCCACTTCCACGTCAGTTTAGAAGGATCCCAGGTGGAGTTAAGACAAACAAAACAACATTAAAAAAGGAGGACTGTAAAGGAGGCGCTTTGTTGAACTGGTCTGATGGGAGATAAGCCGACAGGAGACGCCTGAGTCCAACCAGTAGAGGGGATCACAGAACACGTGGAGATGCTGTTAGGTAAGGCGTGCTTGCTTACTCTGATGTGTCAGTGCCACTTTTTATTTCAGGAATGTGACATAATCTTAACAAGAACCCAATGGGGGAAACATTTCATTTAACCTAAAGTGATGAATCGCTTTGGATTCTTATGCGTAAATGCGCGCGCGCTCTCCTCTGTCACCGCGTGTGCTGCAACAATGACTTCTCATCTCCGCTCAAGGGCAGAGTCCGTCTCCGACCGACCATCTGCCCCCTTTCAGTTCCCCCACTGCATCCGAAATGAGTCCCAGGCCTGTTTGTTTTTCTAATTGACCCCTTTTGACGTTGCCAGGCGCGGAGCTCGGGCCGCGCGCAGCACCGTCATTCCCCAGATGTGTCAAGTCATTTTAAAGCCACACAAGAACAGCGGCTGAAATCACCGCGCAGATTGCTGGCAATTATGTCTCTGCCTCCCCAGGGAAATATGCCCAGATTAGCTCACATAATTGGAGCCTGTTAAAGATAACGGTAGTGTGGGGATTTTTTTAGTCATTTTTGCAGCAAAGGGAGCAAAATGCTGATTACATTAACTACCTTAGCTTTGCAAGTTACACAAACATTTAATATATGCATTTTTATGATTTCCTTAAATGAGTACTGAGGCACAAATTCTCATAGTATTGATGAGATGAATAGGAGAGTTAACCTAAAGCACAGGTTTTTAAATATAATAAAAAATGAAATCTGCATTTTGTATAATAGCTTATGCAAACAGTGCAGTGTGTGGCGAGATGGAAATACAAAGACGTGGCTGTGCAGCAGCTCTGGCTGCTTCCTTCTTCAAATGGCAGATTATGAAGTTCAAAGGGAACCGGAGAGGAGATAGAGGAGTTGTGCCTGGTGGCCATGCTGCAGCTGCCCCCCCCCCCCCATCCACCCCGCACACACACACACACACACACACACACACACACACACACACACCTCATCAGGAGCTGCAGTGACAGCCGATGTATAGAAATCTCCATCTCTGTAACATGCAGCAGAGGTGACAATGTGTGAATAACATGTTTCTCCTCTCGGTTTTTTTTTCCTTTAAAGGGGGTGGGCATGAAATAGTACTTTGAGCAGCAGAAATTGAAGGGGTTTCAGAGTTGATCATACCTGAATGAGGATATATATTAGACAGAACAATAGAGCAGGTTAAAATGATGAACTAGTAATAGTGAACTTTCATAAAAGTTTTACAAATGATGGCAAATTAATTAATTCTAACAATATATTTGCATCTCCTTTACTACTGTCAAAGCAAAAAGCCCAAATGCTAATTTAAGAAATGAATTAGAATTAATATATTATCAGTAGGAGTGACAAGGGCTGGATTTATTTGTAAGGTATGACCTGTTCTTATTTGTGTTTAAAGCAGGTGGGAATAAAAAAACAAGAAAAAATGAAATTGTGCAAAACCCTATTAGACGAGGCACCATCATAAATATAAAATGTGTTTGTAACAGAGGTTAAAATGCAGGGGATTTGCTTTTAAAATGCAGCAAATAAAAATTTCCTAACAAGCCTAAAATAACAGCACAGGTAACCACTTACAGCAATAGATGCTTTTTCCTGAAGTTACATTTCAGCTTTACTCAGCTTTCTGCTAAATTGGACGGTTAATATAACTTCAGTTTACATTCTTTTTTCCTACTTCAGCTTTCATCCCCGAACATTGCTGCTCTGGTATTGTTTGGACATTTTCTAATCATTACGCGTTAAAGTCAAACTTGAAGTTTAAAAAATTATAGTGTTAAGTGTTAACATACCTGCAGTATCCATGATAACCCTGTAGCACAATACTAGCTTTCTGTCATAGTTACTGGCTTTATTTCTATTCCAGTAATTATCACTAGTATCATAAAGATCCATCATAACATGATCAGTGTTCTGTGTGGTTGAAATGTGTAAGGAGACCAAAGTTCATATGCCGGTTGAGGATGGATCATTTTGCTGTTGGGGCTCGTATCCACCATCCAGCAGCATTAATGAATCATTATTCTAATCGTGGGGTACTGAGTATGGTGCAGTATGGTTTTAATTACAGTCCTGATCATGCAGATTATTTTACTGAACAAAATTGATCAGGCTACTGCACTTTGACTTCTTTGTGCCACGGCACAATCTTCAATGAGAAAAGGCAAATTCGCAGAAATAGTAGAACACGATATCCCAGAATGAAACATCCAACATCATATATATATACATCAACAGTCTATATCAAACAAGCATTTATTGCATCACACCCACACCGATGAAGGGGCTCATTTGAGGACCATATGCATGAAATGTATGGATACATATGGCATGCAGCTTTCTCTGGGGTTTTACTAAATGTTCGGTCGGTGCTGCTGCAGTGGAGGCTGCATGAAAAGCTGCCCTCCTTTACCTGCGCCCTGCTAACAGAGACTGACAGCCCCAATCAGTCATTGTAGAGTGTTGACAGTGTGAGTTTGATTAGGCAGACTGGTAATGACTGTGGGAGTTCAGACACACACACACACACACACACACACACACACACAACATGCACTCAGGCGCACAGGAGGACAATATAATGATTTACAATTTATTTATTTATTTTTTTCCTGAAAACCTTCTGCCGCCCAAACCACAGCGACGTGTCAGACCTCAACACTGTCACTAACTCTAATGAACACCTCTGTGGGGACCCGAGCTTTGTTTTACCTTGATGTCCCCACATCCTGATTACTACAAGCACACACACACACACACACACACACACACACACACACACACACACACACACACACACACACATATTACTGCCTCTGCTGGCTATCCATACCACACATGTGATGTCATTGTAGACTTCTATATAATATTATAATATATATTATTATACATAAATTGTATTTTTCATTATACTAATAATTGTCCAATAAAATCAGACTTAACACATCAAAAGAAGATAAATAATAAGATTCAAGCAATGATATTCCCTTTAAAATAATTCAGACTTCTAGCTGTGTCTTAGAGTGGGTCGCATCAAAATGGGGACAAGAATTTTTCCAAATGCATCCTGGGACTACATTAAGTCACTTTAATGGTTTAGACACATGCTACGGATTTCTTTTATGTTCCTGATTCGCCGAGAGCACATGCAGCCACGAGATATGTGGGGATTTGCCGCAGTTTGGCGTCCCAGCGTTTTCCACCTGGGCCGAGAAGCGGGAGATCACAGGGGTCTTTCTGGACTGTTTTGGCAGAGAGCGAGTTTGACAGGACCCTCCAATGAATTACAGATTGCATAACCAGCCAGGAAACGGGAAAGGAAATCAGAAAAGGGTGAATTAATTAGACCCAGAGCCTGGGTGCTTGACACTCTGACCACTTTTACCAGACCAGCTGCTTCCTGCCTTTTCCTAAAGGGCAGTAACATGGCCTCTGATGTCCTGGAATGGATTTTCAACTTTGTAAGAAATCACTGATGTCTGTCATTAGGTATAATGACGCACATTTAAAAAAATAATTAAATCTTTGGAAATAAAATAATCTTGACATGTGACGACCAATTGCTTGATGCTGCATTATAGTTCTCTTGGAGCAAACACCTGATGAACATGACATGACATGATATGTGTGGTAAAACTAATAAGAAGTATAGCAAACGCCTGGATAACAGCTGTTGGACCGACCTAACGGCAGAATCTGAATGATCCCTGAGGACCGTTCAGCAAAAGGAGCCTGTATGGAATTCTGGAGAGCCGGCATCAGTGTCAGGAGGAATAAAACGAAAAAAGGCTGAGGCTGCACAGAAGCAGGAGAGCAGTCGAGTTAGAGACAGAAGGGTGGATAAACTAAACTCCAAACAATCACCCTCATCTCCTCGAGGTGCAGCATGGGTAATTTCATTTTTTATTCCTAATGAAACACTAAAAATAAACAGTCATCTTCTTAGTACAAATTGCTCAGCAGGTTTGTCGTCAGATTCCTATTTGTTCCAATACACACTAGTTGCCACATAATCCAGAATACATCCGACAAGTTTTATATTACAATGACGTAATGTCCTCGTTTCTTGATTTACTTGGTGGGTCTAGACGTACATGAGACCATCGAAGGAGTCCACTATTGTGTCAGAAAACTGCGAGGCCGGAGCAGCGTGGTTCCACTGGGATCCATCTTGAGCACAGTCGCCGCCGTCATGGCTCCCGTAGAAAAATAATAAGCGCTTCAGCCGACACAGCCCCTGCTCGTTGTTTCCTCAGGCGTTCCCTGTGTCAGAAGCCATCAGACTGTGTGATGCTCCCTGTCCAAACAGCTCCAGCCTCCAGCCTGCTCTCCATGCCTCATCTCGTCACTTTTTTTTTTGTTTTTTTTGCATAGTTTCTGTCCAGGTTCTAAAACTTTTCAGCGAATGTTTTCAGCATCCCGTTCTGCATCTAACCCATTTTGTTCTAGAGGAAGATGCATCAAACTGATGGACAGATTGGCATAACATTTGATACGAATATTCTTGAAAATGTTTAATGACATTCTTACCTTTTCATATCTTTGTTCCATGACGTGAAGTATATCGACATTTATGGAACACATTCAGGCCGTAGGAATGATTCCTAAACTTTGGATCACTTTAAATGGATTGAGCATACTGTGGCAAGATGACAACCTGTTCTGTCGGAAGCATTGTTTGTTCTGTGCCACCACTAGTGGAGGAAGAGACGTCCTTCAAACAGGAGTTTTCTAGCCTATAGCTTTTCCTCTGAAACCATCTCTCAGTGGGAAGGCAGCTCGACATGCATGTTGTCTTTGCAGTATTTATACCTCCTGCTGGCTACTGCACATGAGCAGATGCTGACAAAGGACTTTTTTTTTTAAGTTTTCTTAAGAAATTAATCTCCCTTTTCAAGCGGTGAAGAACAATTGAGGTCAATTGTTACAGAAACTCCTAAGTGGCTGAAATGTTGCACAGGCTCCCGTTTGATATACACATGGACACACACATGCACACACATGGACACACACATATGCACACGCACGTTCGAGCTACACATTCTGTCAGCAAAATGCTTCCATGTTTTGGTATTTGCTGAAATGCTGATGTGAATGAAAATACTGTGCTTCCAAATCCGGCGACGTGCCTTGAGAATCAAGCAGAAAATGCGGAAACCCAACAAAAATATGCAACAACGAAGACACGTTATAAACCATCACCTGAAAATATTAACTGTAAATCTGTGCTCTCCATTGAGACTCAGGTAATAGACTGTCAAGCTGTTTGCATGCAAAGCTTATAATACAGTATTTTTTTTTTTCCATGCAGCCTTTAGCTTCTCCGTTGTAGATCTGTTTTAACCAACATGATATTAGTATTAAGTATTAAAAATGTTGCTTTTCTTTAATTATCCTAAATAAACAATGTTAACTACCAGAGAGATGCTGATTCTAACTTTCTTTAGCGTAGCCACTGATAAGCAGAGATCCTGTGCTTCTCCTCTCTGAGACCACTACAGCCTGATCCTTCAGACTCAGTCCACCAGGCAGACTGCCAGCTTCACTGCGGCTTAGAGCGCAGCGGCAAGACCGAGCGCCGCTAATTACTGAGTTCATTGGGTGTATAAAGCTGCAGACAGACTTTAAATATCAATAAATGTGCGCCGCACATCTGCCGGCGCGCCGTTCAGCGGGGTCTGATGAACTCAGGCTTATCGCAATTCAAGCACTTCACTTTAAATGCGCTTGATGCAAACGTGCAGGCTTCTATGGAGGGGCCGTGAAATAAACGGTGGGGGGAAGAAACCAACAAACAAACAAACAAACACGGCTCTATCTGAGCAGCACCGATAGTGCATTCACGCTCATTTCCCTGCAGATCAGCTTCATTGTTTGTTTATCCTGTTTTGTGGCCGTAATGCAAAAGCCTATCAGAAAACCACATCTTGCACTTTATAATTGATCTGGTGTTTACCCTCTTTTCAAAAAGACACTTTTCTCTACATAAGCAAGATCAGGAATTAAAATCTATTTTGTGTTCTTAATCTTCTACACAGAGCAGTATTCATGTGTAGTATTCACCAGCAGATATTGTGAATAAACTTGGGGGTTTTGTTCTGATGTCTTTGTGTTGTGTTGCATCTCTAGAATAGACACACTCATTGTATTTGCTGAGCTGTTGTTCTGAGCCTGCAGCCGGTAGAAGCCTGAAAGATTCTGACTCTTGACTGATTGTTTTTGCTTTGATTCCGCGGTGCGGGTAATAAAGGCGGCCTTAGCTTATGTCCTTTTTGCGGAGAAAACACAGTATCCAACAATTTTTTTTTCGTTTCACCAGTCCTGGGTTTCACCTTGAACACATTCAGTGGCAGTTTACGGACCCAGGGGTGAAAATGGGCCCACGGTGCTCCAGTTGAAACTAGGACAGATTACCGCGGGGAGCCTGATCTGGGCTGGATGCTGCCCTGCAGGTAGAAATTCTTCCGAAGCTGCTGGCTCTGCCAGCTGCGGCTGTACGGGTTTAAATAGACAGTGACAGCCAGCCAGTGGGAGAATTCGCCTGTTAGCTGCCAGTTGTGGCCTAAATGTACTTTGTCACAATAAAGATTATTTATTTAAAGGCCGAGCGGTGCGATGCAGGGGCAGAATTTTAAGCCATCGTTGAAATTCTCCACCTTTTTTTTGTTTCCAGTGGAAAGTGCTTGGCGGAGCTGTCAATGGCAGTTTTACTGGATGTTAATTCATCCACCAGTTGTATACGCAGTGAACGGCGTCGTCATTACTGCAAAAGCACAGCGCACCAACCACTTCTGCTTTATGACTCAGTAACGCTGTGTGCTTCGCAGCATTATGGAGTGGAAAACATGAAAATCAATTTTCATTATTTGACGATGTGTTTTGCAGCTTTACCAGCAGGACGGCATTTTTCTTTTTAACTTCTCAGTGCTTATTCCTGCCTCTTTTAGTTAAACCATTTGTTATGAAAACTTTTTTTTCCTGCAAATAGAAAGCACATGATATGAGATTTATAAAAGGGGATAAATATCCATATTCTGAAGTGGACATGCTAGCAGACATAATTTAACAGCAATTCAGGTCAGGTTTTTATAAAATTGTGACTACTTTTGATGATGTGTATACTATTGCCATATGGCCTTACTCTTACCTGTTAACCACTTAAGCTTTAGGCCATTTTCTCAGTTTTGTGCTATAAATGATAATAAATTTGGAATATCTCTACAACCACAAATGTTATTGTCCTTAAACCTGATAGCAAAAAACATGTGGGGTGTCAGAATCAATTTATGCTGCTGTTACAGAGAAAATATATCTAGAATATTGCCAATTGTGCAATATTGTGTTTAAAAAAATACTTTATTTAAAACCTTAAAACAAACTAACCCAGAAAGGGAAAAAAAATGAAATAAGCTAAATTTCAAGCTAAGCTAAAGGTCAAAAATGTCAACTATTTGTCCATTGTCCACTTTTAAAAAAGGGCCCAATTAAATAATTGCACAAATAGCCCTATTCTAATTATCTCTTTGTATTGATGATGTTGATATTGATGATATATATATATTGATTCTGTAACAGTGACATTGTATTTTACTACTGATAAAAATAAATGTATGAAACTCACGGTGTCCCTCTATTAGGGGTTTTCTGTATTTTAAGGAGAAATAAGCAGATTTCAGGTAATTTTATACATAACTTCCCTAACTTATTTTAACAGTGACATATAACAGGAAAGCACAGATAAATTATATTAAAAAATAATAATGTCTAGTTTGTTTTTGCTATGAATGTATAGACATAATATGCAGACAGCTTGTAATAGAATACACTAATGCCCGAAATACATATTTCATCATGTGACAACCGTCCTAACAGGGTCATATTAATTTAGGTTGTTCCGTCTGCGTTTTGTCCTGTGATGGATTCACCCACACCACATCAGCTCTGGTCTCTGTCACCCTGAGTGAATCTGACTCCATCTCTGGAGATGCAGGATTCGTTTAACATCTCATTGTTCTCACATTTTGGGATTTTTCTTTGACACACAGCATTAGCAGCACACAGAGGAAGCTCATGGATGGACGCTGGTAGGTGTCGTAAACGGGCGCGTGCCTCCACGCCGCCATGTTGCCTCAGAAAGGAAGACGGCAGTGAGCGTGGCTCAGACAGATCAAACCGGGAAATGCATTCACCATGAAAAGAGCCGAAAGCAGCCTTTTTTTCTCTCCCTCTGATGCTTTTGCTCTGATTCGCTGCTATGAAAAAGCCCCTCATCCCCCCTTTCTTTCCGCCCTTCGTGAAGCGATGCCATTTCTCTCCCTCTGTGATTGCTGTGATGTTGAGTCACCCAGAGACTAATCTTGGAAATAATAGAGATTAAGCTTTTCCCTTACAACGGTGCTGTGTATTCCTCATCTCATAATCTTTTATCCCTTCTCTATACGGGGAAGGTTTGCTGCTGTGACCTACACTCCCAGCTTAGGCAAACCAGCTTTTTCTTTCCTGCATAGAAATAGAAAGTGAACTGAAAGTGAGTTAACCAGTGAAATGTGTCGACAGTCAATATTCACAACGGCAAGTTTTTAATGCATCCAATACTTTGATTTTTTTGACAGAATATATACAAATATATTACAATCGCTGAACTTTTCATTTAGTGCTAATGAGCAAATTGCATCATAAATCATTAAACCTGCTAAACACCAGCGTGCTGACATTACCATTTCGCTCGTAGCACCACTGGCGTGGCTGCACACATCCTTCTACGGGAGGTCATCTACTAAATCCCTTCACTAAAGCTTTTTATTTTGGGTTCTGTGAAAACCTCACAGTGATGAGCTGCTATTTATAAAACCTAATCAAGGCTGCTGGTTAACACATTCCCGGCATGATTGGATGAAACAAGTTTAACCAGAGCTTTAGTCCATCTTGTCAGATTCGCCGGGAATGAAGCTTTTCGCGATGACGTGTAAACTCACTTGAAAGGGACGTCTTCCTCCTGTCGCCCGACGTGGCGCCGATCCTCGAAGATGACGGCACTTTCTAGTTTGTTCGGCGGAAAAAACGCAGCTAATTAAACGTCTGGCCCTGCTGTGTTTTGCGAATTTATGCGTAGGAGATTAACGAGATCAATTTCAGATTTGTACCGGAGAGGGAATCAATGTCTCCAAAAGTCATACTGACAGGCAGATTAAGCATATTGGCCTAGTGGAGAGAGCGCTCATCTCTCTCTCTCTGTTTCTCTCTCTGTTTCTCTCTCTCCATCTCGCTTCCATTTTTCTCTCATTTCTCGATTCTCCGTGTTAACACAATTCAATATATTTTATTGGTTTATCATTATCAGTTGGCATATGAGCAATCCTGGTGGAACATTCACAGAAGATTGTGTGTGTGTGTTTGTGTGTGTGTGTGTGTGTGTGTGTGTGTGTGCTAGAGGACAAATAATCCAACATATATTTGATTAGGATGAAGATGAAACAGTCATTTAGTGTCTCTTCTTATAGAGTTTCTTCTCTCTGTAGCTTCTTCTTTGTGTGTTTGGTCACATTTCTCTTCTAGATTTCATCATTTTTAATTCATCTATTTGATTTTTTTTTTTATTTATCATATTCCAAACACACAGTTTTGGTCTGTTCTGTTTTGAGCTGCAATGTTTAGTTGATTAGTTGCAAACGGGTAAAACAAAAAACAAATGTCTTCATGTTGTTGGCTGATGTTCAGGACAATATCAGGAATTATCTTGAGCTTCAGGAAACATTGTTTGAACATTTATATGGAATTTGATAGAAAAAATGCACCAATGAATTGAGAAAATGATTGACAGCTTACACAATAGTGAAAATAATTTCTACTTGCAGCCCTGGTTCAATAGTTTCTCTCTGATTTATGGTCTGAGTTAATCCTTCACTGCTGTTATTTGAATGGTCTTTATTGTTTATTTTTCCGCTCTGTGTTCCACTTTTAAAACCATTTTTCAATATGGGACCAGATTAGTGAAAATATGCAAATGCTGAAGAGCTTTCAAACCTCTGACATCCTCATAGGAAGAAAAAAAACATTGTGTGTGTGTGTGTGTGTGTGTGTGTGTGTGTGTGTGTGTGTGTGTGTGTGTGTGTGTGTGTGTGTGTGTGTGTGTGTGTGTGTGTGTGTGTGTGTGTGTGTGTGTGTGTGTGTGTGTGTGTGTGTGTCTGGGGGGCAATTTGGCATTTAGACAGTAGTTCACATTAAGAAATACAGAAAATTACAGAAATAATGAAAAACAACCATCAGTACATAATATTGCAAGTTAATGACAGAGTCACTGTTGCATCCATAGAAACAGGACAAATTACGTTTTGTGTAATGGCTGGTAGAATAATAATAAGACTTTGTATAGTTGCTTGAGCTTTACATGCCAGTAAAAGCAAACATGTTGGTTCCTCGTGTATCTAGTCTAAAAGATGAATCCTCTATCTTCATCCTCCATCCAGTCGTCATGTTAACAATTCTGGCTTCATCAGTCAATTTCATTCACTTTTCCTCTGCATCCTGCCTACACCTTCCAGCCAATTCCCCTTTTGCCGTCTCATCAAGCTTCACTTGACATTTTCCATTCCACCAAGGCCTTCACCTTCACCGTAACCAACACAGATTTGTATCTGTAAAAAAGCAATCTCTACCTTTCAGATGAAAAAAAAAATATTACAAACACTTGAAATGACAGTGTATAAGAAATAAAAATAAAAGCAGGGTTTCATATTTATTTAGGACAAATAAAACATGCACACTTAAAAGAGAAGCAGACTTATTACTTCCTACATTCAGCTTTTATTTCCACATGACCTTTCACTCTTTGCAACCTCGGGACAGCGTGCAGGCATCTTCTTACGTTCTGTCATCACCATGCTCATGTAATACATTGTGCATTTTAATGGGAGCGCTCTCTGGGTCCAGACAAAGGTCAGTGCCACGGTATTCTTCAAAGCATGAGCAATCTGCAAGCATTTAGGCCAAACTAAATTAAGTGATGAGATGAGAGAGGTCATGTGGAGGGAGTTTTTTTTGTGTGTGTGTGACATTTAAGGGCAAAAAAAATGTTTTTGCCAAACATTACAGTCCTCAGGTCTTTTTTGAAACAAAGCCCATTCGCAGGCCAAGAGAAATAACACACACACACGCAGACAAGCACACATTCTGTGTTTAAAGGCCAGCTATACTTGTCAAGATAAACTATGGGCTAATAAAGGGGGAAAAGGCCACACAGAGTCTGTCATCATTTATTCTCCGCTACTACAGAAGTCATTAATGCTTTACTGAGTGAATCCTTCACCGACCTCATACGCCGTGTGATAAACGCCTTCCTTGTGCATAGGGATCCGCAGGTTTAATGGCCCAAGACACACAAGGGTGACATTTATGTCTCGCAACAGATCTACAAACGTGTTTTAAATATCACCGTGAAGAAGTAACGCGCACCGTTCCCACAAAAGCCGTCGATGTGTTTATTCAAACATGGCGTTCTCTCCTCCTTCAGGCGCCCTGTCCCAGAGCCAGGTCCACCCGCTGCTGGGCTCCCTGCCCCTGCCGGGGCGGCCCCTCCAGCCGCAGACCCCCGGCCCCCTGGAGCGCTTCCTGCCGCTCAGGATCAACAGCTCCTCGCCGCTCAGCCTCTTCCCCAACTTCAGCACGGTGAGACACAAACGTCACATTTCATCATATAGGCACACGGAGCAGAGATATCAGCACCAACCAGATATAAACAAGGATTCAAACTTTAATTGTTGTTAATATCTATCTATCTATACATATATGTATTCAGAGATGTTTTGTCTGTCTCTATATAATAAAGCTGCAGTCTCCCATGTAGCTATGTAAATCCCAATAAGAGAAGTCAAAGGAAAGTGCTAAGTGTCTCTGGCGTGTCTGAGGCTGGGAGAAGATTCCTGTCTGACACGTAAAGCTAAAAATACGCCTCAAAAAACACAGCTGCACCGCCGGGATGAAAAGACACGGACAGAAGTTATCAGAAAAGGTTATTTTAAAAAGTGTGAATGCAGGACTGTAATTTTAATAAATACGCTCGGCGTGCATTCGTAATTTACACGGTTAAAAATAAATGTGTGAATCATCAGCCGTTTAGCATGGTGTAGCATGAAGTTTTAACTTCTGTCTGACTAGAGTTTAAAAGGTGATATTAAATCTCTTGACCACAGAAATCGCCAGGAGTAATAAAATGTTATTCAATCATAAGTGGTTTCTGAGCAAAATTCATTATCCTATTAAACCAAAGAACTAATTAATAAATTACCATTATGTTCTTCACTCACTTGAAGGCATGGTGGTGTTATGGGATTGTGTTGTACATCTGTACTCTTTAAAGCCTATGCATACATTATAACTAAGATACAAAAAAATGAAGATCATGCTATCCTGCCAGATAAACAATATGCAAGATATTATAGGCAATCACAGCTGGTGTGATATACTAATATAGAAACAACATGTAGACAGTGTTTATACACAGGTTTAAACTGTAAAAAGGATAAAAAAAAAATTGAGGTGAGGTGTGAATAGTGCAAAGATGGCTGAAAAAAATATTAAATTGAGAGTGTGTGTGTGTGTGTGTGTGTGTGTGTGTGTGTGTGTGTGTGTGTGTGTGTGTGTGTGTGTGTGTGTGTGTGTGTGTGTGCAGATGGACCCAGTGCAGAAGGCGGTGATTAACCACACCTTTGGTGTAGCTCCACCCAAGAAGAAACCCATCATTTCCTGTAACATCTGTCACCTGCGCTTCAACTCCACCGTAAGTCGTGTGTGTGTGTGTGTGTGTGTGTGTGTGTATATGTAGTGTTGTATGAATGTTTTACTCTAGGAAATTGTTGAACACAGGATTTATTGTTAATTCGCTGCCTGAACTTGTAAAGTTACCTTTGACCTCCTCAGCCCTCATTGGCCTGTTGTTGTTTTTTTTTGCAGAATATAGTCATTAGTCATCAAACCGTGATGCATATTATATTATTAAGTGAATGGAATGTTAACATTATCTCACTTTACTCTCCTGATGTTTCCAGAAAGCAGGAATTTAAAACAAATATGAGAGATCATTATTTAAAACTTTGATTTATTGTCAAGAATCCAGATAGTGTACATATCACATCCCATTCGTCTAAAAACAATCTTGACACAGGCTTTTCTTCTTATCAGTCAAATCAGTTATATCTATACTTCTTCCATTTTCTACTCGCCCAGTAAGTTCTGAAAGCAAACCAGTCAGCTAGTTCTGTTGATTCTTTCCTCCTTATCACACTTCTCCATTCATGTTCGTTTGGCTCCCATTCCTATGGGGTTCATTTATGCATATTTGCATTTATATTGTTGGGAGGAACCTGGCGGAATAACAATGACTCGTCTTTGTGTGAACTGTGCAACTTGACGGAAGCAGGACAATGGCTCGAACCCATCGTATGACTTTACTTCCTCCTCTGTCTCTCTCCCTCCCTCCGCTGTTCTGAACAAACAGTGATGTGTTCAGGAGTCTGTTTGCTAGCTAACAGGCTCTCTCCTCCCCCCCTCTGTGCTACCTGCAGCTGAGATGAGAGTGCTGGTTGACCCGGGAGGTGGATGCCAGGTTTGCAGGCAGGTACCAGGTCCCCAACGAGGGGCAACACTGACCGGCTGGAATTTGCATTCCACGAGTTAAAAGGAATAGTTCCGAATATTTGAAGTCTATGTGTGTTTTATGCACACTGCTTGTGTAGATGGGGTTTGCTTTCATAGCCATCCATCCTTACTTTTCATACTGGCGTCAGCTTCCCATCTAGAGCTGAGCTCAACTCAGCTTGCACGTGAAGGCCATCAGCTCTTGAACTTAGACACAAATCAGCCCCAGTCTAGGGTGAGGGTGTGGTTCCAAATACCCCTCAGATAATTATCACGTAACTCAGCTCTCAAAAGCATGACTCCACATACATATTTCTAAATGCACATTTACTTTGCATGATTCTTGTCTGTCTGAGATAAAAGTTGATAATAATTTAAAATCTTTGGTCATCAAAGCGGTGATCCTTGATTGAGACGGGATTGAAGACATAATTGTCACAATGTGAAGGCTGCTACGTCTAGAAAACAAACCAATCAGAAAACCATGAGACACCAAATACGCCACCATGACATTTCAGTGAACAATCTGATATGCCTCATATTGATATCGTACAGTCTGACACCTACTGCCACCAAGATTTTACCATAGGCATTTGCACAAGATGACATGGAATAAACAGAAACAATTGTTGTGGTTGCATAGTTTAAAGGTGCACTGATATCCTGTGATAACATGTCAGGATTTATTCCCATTATGATAGTAAAGATGGATGTCTGTGGGAAATCAAACCTAGATACTACAATATATGACCAGTGTGTCTATAAAAAGGAAATAGACTCAGAAAAATTCCAAAGTATTCCTTTAAGACTGCTAAACTCACTGAAAAAGCATGAACGATTCAAGCCTGAAGGATCACATGCATCATTGTGAATTCGCTGACCTTTTGTGGAGGTCAGAGGTTGCCCACTGTGTGCGGGGAGTTTGGGCAACAGCGGTGTGAGACTGTATGAAGCAGTGCTGACAGCCTCCTTCAGCTGCCTTTAACTGAGGATACCTGTTTTGCCATCTCGGGAGTCTTATTCCATGTGTTACTCTTTACCAAGTTACTATGGCGGGACATAGTAAACTCATACTACACTGGCATGACAGACAGTATGAGTCAGTAGAAAATCACGCTGAATGGTTAGTGTGCGCTGACATTCAACGTAGCCAAAGGGGTCGTACACCCTTTGCCAGGCCCTGTATTTCCCACTTTTACCCACCGTGGTGCCCAAAGTGTTGAAGGGAGACGTCACTGAAAGGTCTCCTCTACATGTTATGGGTTTTAAGGTGCATAATCAAACTTACGTGATTGTCTGTCGCTGTCGGCGCCTTAAGTTTCCTGTGTGTGCTGCAAGCTTGTGTGGATAATTTGAAAAGGCCAGATAATTTAGGTAAGATGAGTCTTTTTACACTGTTCCTAATGGAGACTCTGTTGGTTTAGGAAGTACACATAAGTGTCTTTCATATAAAAAACATATGCTCTTAAAGTTATTTTCTTAGTAGTCTGTCCATTTTTTCTACCTAAACCTGTTTAAAAAGAACTAAATAACCAAACTGCTGGTCACTCTAATTTAATGCTAGTGTATTTTTTAACAATTCAATAATATGCACCAGGTCTTTGCTATACAGGCAATTCTTTTTCGCATCCATCCATTCATTGTTTGTTTTTCCTCTTTTCATGAGTTTTGCTGAATATAATAAATATGTCAAATAACATTAAACCTGTTGTTTAAAACTCCAGCTTGTTCTGAACACTTAACATATCTTGGATATTATATTTCTAAGAGTAGAGTAGTTCATTTTTTTCTCCCATTGTTAAACAAGTCAAAATTAGATTTTGTGATTAAATGACAAAAAGACTCCTAGTATTCCTAATACGTTTATTAAATTTACACAATTTCACACTACTTGCTTTTATTTTATTGCTGTTTGTGTCTCTGAGAAGTGCATATAAAATGTGTGTTGTGTGGAAATTCTAATGTGTGCAGATTACAAGACAAATGTGTTTTGCTTCAGTTGTTCTTGTTTCACTGTTGGTGCACTTCTATTTTTCTAGAAACTGATCTTCCTTTGTAGAGCACGTCTTGCTATATCTACAGCCATCCACAGCCAAAAACCTGCATGCGTCTGTTGTCGTCACACTGCCACAAATTTTCGTTTTCACTCACAAAGGAAGGTTCAGAGGTCATTTCGGCATAAACGGACACGGGCCATTTTGTGTCAGAGCGAATCAGTGGAAGGGAGAGCTAATGAGCTCAGAGGATGGTCATGAGATGGCATGAGTCCAACTGATGCTCATTTGTGCACGACATGATGATGGTGATGATCAAAATGGTGATGTGACTTTTCCTTCGAGTCAAATGCTCACACGCATAATTTTTTTCCCCCCCAACTCCACGGAAGCATGTGAAGTCAAAGGGATGGAACAGATGGAGGGATTACAGTTAACTGATTCCATGCTGTCCTTCACTAATACAATCACATCGGTTATTCTGCTCATGCACTTTGCCCTGACTGCACTCCCCGCTTGTGCTACTCATCTGTGCATATTTGTATGTGTCATGACCAGAACCAGGCTGAGGCCCACTACAAGGGTCACAAACACGCCCGCAAGCTGAAGGCCTTGGAGACCCAGAGGAACCGCCAGAAGAACGGACACAGTCCATGCACAACGAGGAAAGACAGGGACAAAGAGAAAGATGGGGGACAGATGGGAGGAGGAGTGCCGGCAAACTCATATCTAAAAGATATAACAGGTATAAATCTTCTTTTAAAAAAAGGCTTTCTCCATCTTCTGAGTAATTAGCGGTAATTGGAGAGACATAAGCACTAAGGCTTGGTAGCTGCCACTCAGCGAGCTAATTACTAGCTATTACCTGTCCTGCTATCATTGGCCCTGTCAGATGGGTAATTACTTCAGTCAAGCAAAGACATTCTGCAAGAAGAGAGGCCTTAAAGAACTTCAGCAGAGGTGCCACCTGAAGGGGATGTAGCCAAGATTTTCCCTATCATTATGAAACATAGTCTCACCACCAATGCATTTTTTTTTAAAGCACCTTAACCAAATGAATAGAACAAATATACTGAGAGTTTCTCCCATGTGGTTGTATCTCTAGTAAAAAATGTCTACTGTGTATGTGTTCTGAATGGGTATGTTGCTCTGCCTCTGGTATTGCTGCATGCATATTTTTTTTAATAATAGCTTTTTAAAAACCCAATTTCTTAGGAAGAAAAAGAACCGGTTGATAAAGAACTAGAATGTAGTATCAGGCATTGAATGCACTTAATCAATGAGCATATTCATTTCATTGATTTGAAAAACACAAACTGTGTTTCTTTTCAGTAATATTTTTAATTGTCCAAATGTATATATTTTTTTAGTCAAATATTTTTAGAAGTCATTCAGTTAGGTAGCAGTAGATTAAAAGAGTGGAAAAGAGGTAAATAGAACCCATTTTGCTATGCATAGTCACAGAGGCCTGCAGCCATCAGCGGTGACTAATTCTAGTGGGAAAAAATAGCACAGCAGATGCACACTAATTTGCACAAACCTCTTTCTTTTAGTGCCATTATTTTTTTTTTAAGTCTCAACAAAATTGTAAATGATAAATATGAATGAATATAAATGAACTTTGTTTTAACTGATATACTGAGAGTCACAAACCCAGATATATTCTATTTATAATAATGTATAGCAAACATATTTTCTGTTTTTTTTTTTGCATCCTTAAACTACTTATCAAATGTTTTGCAGAATAATTTCTTGTATAAGAATTATATAAACAATTATTTCAGCTTTAATGCTAAATTAAATTTGGCATGATGCTTTGGTCTTTGAAGTCACCCTGGAAATAAGTTATAAGCTATTGTTTCCCATTCTGCAACTGGAAGTTTCACCGTCTTCCTTTTTCATACTGTGTCTAGCTTTTATTATTGATTCCCCCCCCCCCCCCTTCCTGTTTCTTTCAGCACCCATCAATTTCCCTCCATCCACATAATGATAAGCTTGTTACATTCCGCAGTTGCCATGGTTGTTGATTGATGTGACAGCGGGAGCTTCAGCAGGAGCAGAGAAAAAAATGACAGAGACAGGGGAAGAGGATGATTGAGGGGCAGAAAAAAAGAGGGAAAAGATATGACAATTAGAGAGAGATGCTAGAGCAAAAAAAAAGAAATGGAAGTATAAGTGGATGAGAAAATAGGCTAATAACATGGTTTGATAAGATAAGTAGAAGAAAGGGTGAAAATGACAGGTTGGACAAAAAGACTGATAAGAAAAAGGAAATAGGTCACGTTGCTCTTGTTGAAGGATCACATTAGTCAAGACAATATTATAACTTGAGTGTATAGAAATTATGCATCATCACATATTTTATATCTGTCTTCATGTATCTGTCCTCAGGCCCAAGCACATCTTCCCAACCTGCTCAACAACCAGTAGAAAACGGCCAGGGGACTTCGCTGGAACCCATCCCCCCCCCGCAGCCTTCATCCATGGACTCCTCCTCCTCACCCCGCTCTCCTCAGCTGTCCCCGCAGATCTCCACCAGCTCTCCGCTCTCAGATTCGACTCCGGACGCCCCGCCGCCGGAAAGCTGCTGCCCAGGCCCCAGCTCGGCGCCACTCCCCGACCCCCAGGGGAGCTCCACTGGAGGTGAGGAAGAGGTGTTGAAGGTTGAGGAGGCTGAGGAGCCCAAGAGCGACAAAAAACAGCATCTCCACTGTCCCACTTGCAAAGTGACGGTTAATTCCAGCTCCCAGTTGGAATCTCACTGTAGTGGTATGTGCTGTCTTACGCTTGTAAGACACTGCCTAATTAATCCTTGATCTAATAGTTCAGAATGGCATTACCAACGATTCTGACATTTGTCCCCTCTCTCTCCCCCCTTCTCTTACCGATTCAGGATCGAGGCACAAACAGATGCTGGACGGTCAGACCAGCGGCCAGCCACAACGCAGGGTCAAGACGACGGCATTGTCCCGGCCCACCAGCCGGATCAAGCATCGGATGGGCAGCAAGAGCAGAGCGGTGGTGGGCGTGAGCAGCCAGCCCTTCCACTGCGAAATGTGCCAGGTGGCCGTCAACTCTGAGACACAGCTCAAACAGGTAGGTTCTTAGATGAAAGAATTGGCTTGATACCTGCTTTTATTTTGTAGGATTTAGTGATAGAGACAGTTACTATATATAAAACTATAAAAACGACTGATTGGCTTTGGTTTTGTTACTTTAAGCTTTTATGACTGAATCACAACATATCCTTGTCCCCTTTTAGCACATGAACAGCAGGAGACACAAAGAGCGCTTGGCTGGGAAGCCTGTCAAAGCAAAGTTCACCCCCTATAATAAACTACAGCACAGTGCTATAGCGGTAAGAATACCACACACACACACACACACATATCATTGCCAAAATATGTTTGATTGAATGATTTACATTATTGGGGCTTGCTTTTTGTCTCCCAAAGGAATGCAAGTACCCACATGTGAATGTGTAAGAGACAATGCCAAAGCTGTCATGTGGTGTAACCCTAAAAACTTGGTGCCAGATAGTTTAACTCTCTTAGCCTAAAACACACACACACACACACACACACACACACACACACACAACATCAACTAGTTTTCTATTCTAGGTGGAAAAAATATTTTAAAATGTTTTTTTATATTTCACCATTTGACATTTTGTGTGAACACCTGGACTACATTGGATGGCTTTCAAGCGTTCCAATAACACGCAGTCATTGAAGAAACAATACAAACAAAATAAACTCACATCCACAATAGATGCAAATGTTAAGCTGTGATGACTGATGCCTCCTACTTCACTGTATTTAGAAATCCTATCAATGCCAATGGGTAAATAGGAATGATTACTAAGTGCCTCGCTGTGTTATTTGAAAAATATGTGCTATTATTATATGACTCATTTTTTAACTCGTGATTTTCAGCAGCTTCAGATTAAAGATGATCAGGACTAGATAGATATAAATAAAGAATAAACAGTCTTTCTCTTCTATAAAAGAGAGATAGAGTATAACACTATAGATGATTTTCATATATACTGTGAAACATTTGAATTTCTTGTAGTATTTAAATGCTGGCTCTTGTCTTGTGCTTCAGACTAAACTGGCTCTGCAGAAGCAGCTGTCCAAAGCCCTGCCAGCAGGGTTCATGACCAGCCATTTCAATCCAGCTGCCTTGTGCAACATGGCGTCTCGACCGCTGGCGCTACGGCTGCTACACGGGCCAACAGCCATCATCCAGGGCCCCCTGATCAGCCCCACACTCTTCAGGCCCGCGCCGGGACCCTTGAGGGCCACACACGCGCCCATTATCTTCTCTCCTTACTAGCAATGAGCTATGCTAAGCTGGAGTACCTTAGAAGCGGACCTAACCTAGGAGGTGAGCATACTGGGGACAAAGCGACACCAGGACTCTGTGCAGTGACGGCGAGCGAGCAGCGTATCAGCATGTCAAGCCTGGCAGGTCATAAGAACAGTATGCACAATCCCCCGGCTGACTGATCAGTGTCTCACTCTCCAAATGGAAGCACCATCAGCTCAGCTGTTTTCTCTTGACAAACTGATGAGTGCATGTTCCCTGGGGTCTGGACCCCTCTGGAAGCCATAATGACAAGTACATTTCAGTTTAGTATTTATAAGGTTACAATAGACAAATAGGGTGTGTTTAAAAAAAAAAGATGTTACTAAGTGTTTGTTGCTGACATTTTTTCAACTTGGGAACTTTCTCTGGGAGAACGAGTACAAAACTTCATTCCTGCTTTAGGTTCTACGGTCACTTCTGAATCGAGAAGAACCAAATTGTGTTACTCACCTAGGAAACTGGCTACTTCTATATAAACCTCTTATGAAAAACAAAGGACATCTTATTAAATGTCAGCCATTGCCAGATGGATGCCTTTTTATTTATGACACATTTTAGATAAATACATGTGCTATTTTTCCTCTGTCTCTTTCAGTCTGTTTTCCTCTCTCTATACAATGTGGTGACAATCAACCACCGCCCTACAACGATGCCAAGAACATTCACTTTATTGAAATAAACAAAATCTAAAGCGTACAAGAGGATGATTTATAAAAGATGAAACTTATTTAATGTATTTTCTTTGACATGAGCTATTAAAATAAACTCTTCAGGTGTTGGTAAGATTATTATGTTTTGATTTTCGCACAGCTTGATGCTGTTCTTTGCAATATGAAGAGGCAGGCTGACGTGTGATGTCTCTCAAAATGAAGATGATTTATCCACAAATATTCAATGTGTCTTTGATGTAATGAAACTTGTCATTTTTCATACAGTTGTATCAAAAAGAGTATGCTCTTTTAATTTAGAAAATGTCCCTCCCACCTGTGCTGAACCATCCTAAGCAATATGTATTTTTGAAGTGTCACCTTGTAAAATTAATGACTTGTGTAACTGTGCATCAATTGCAATAATGTAAATTATAATGTGCTAAAAATGTGGATAATGTATTATATATGAACTTATAAAGAACACTGTTTTTTTACACCCTTGTGGTTGTTTATTTTTTAGTATAGAAAAAGTTTTCCACTACCATTCATTATTGTTTCAAGGTGAACATAGTCCTACTTTATATATGAATATAGCTGTGGACCAGAACTCCTGCCCTTATTTCAGATTACTCAAAGGTCAGTGAATAACATTTGCAAAGAACATTTTCATACAGGAAAAAAATGGAACAATATGAAAGAGAGCATAGGCCGGAATTAATTATACATGTCTTATATATATAATAATAATCCTGATCCCCTGAATATCTGTAGATGCTTTAAGGTGCAATATGGTGTCTCTGTCCTCTAAAGACCATACTCTGATACTCTGGTGTCCTCTTGTGGTTGCGAAAAAGTGCAGGTCATGATAACCCAGGGGCATAAAGGACAGAGCGGTAGGTAGATGTGATAAATGCTTTAATAAAAGCACACAAGTATTAGATTAAAATGTACTCAAAGTTTTGTATTCTGTATTTACTTTTATATTTTTATCAACTGTCACATTTATTCTTCTAAATTCCCTAAATCATTTCCATTACTACAAAATAAAATATTATTTACTCGATATTTTATACTGTTATATACTGAATACTATAGGGTGGAAACAAACTGCAAACCCCCAAATATGACTTGTGACATCACCTTGCTTCAATATTCAGTTTACACAAGTATGATGATTGTTTAATATATTAAACATTTTATTATTTAATTATACTTCCAATAATTGAGTATATTTAATGTCCCACAATTATGGTTGACTAATAATTACCAGCTAATTTTAGACTTTTATTCAAATAATATTCTAATTGGTGGCTTTTAACTAATTAATTTTCTGGTAACATATCTGTACTTTTACTCCATTGTGATTTTCAGGTACTTCATGCAACACTGTATTTTGAATTTACTTATAACCAATTGTATTAATAATTATAATAGTTAATTATATTATTTAATAAATAATATTGTACACTCCACCTAAAAGGTCAAATATGAACATGTTATAACATTGTCTTGTTTTGTTTAAAGTTATAAATAAATGCTCTACTCTTTTTTTTTTTTTTTTTTTAAAGCAGTGGCCTCATTTCTACTGACCTAAAAAAATCTAACGGAAGTGACGTCAGTGTTTTATCGTCCTTTCCAGAAAAAAATGGCGGCTGTTGATATGGACGTACCGGTGGGCACAGAAGACATCATCTTCACACAGGATGACATGGAGCGGTAAACACAGAATTATCTGCCGTGTTTTATAGTGTGGCGGCTACTGTTTTGAAAAGAATCTGGATCGTGTGAAAAGTTCCGTAAAAAGGCCGATATCTGGTAACGTTAAGGCTCCATCGCGGACATAAGCTAACCGGGCTAGCGTCCTCCGGGGAAACGTGCATTTTCACATTTGTACGTTTTTCACGTTAATCAATGTGTTGTTCGAAAACATTAGAAAACGAATTACGACCTCATATTGGTGTCACTCAAAATAAATTAAAGAAAGAGTTATGCCAACGTGCAAGTTAATTTAACCTTAATTGTCAAGGTAATCATGTGGCGTTAGACACGCTCTGCTATTTCACCGAAATTGTTATAAATGGCACTTGTGTCAATTGTTCATTAGGTGATTTGCGTGGACACGTTTTAAAGCCTGCACAAAGAAGAGATAGCACAAGTTACGTAAAAGCGTTTTACTCGACGCGGTTTCTCTTTTCGAGAAAGTTCCATAACCAGACAGCCTCATCTGAGACTGTCCAGGCTTCGCACTCCGCAGAGTTTCGGTTAAACTCTCTCGATTAGGGGAACCAGTGCCTTACATTTCGATCATACGTGGTCCAACATACACCAATCATAAACAAACTGTGTTAACCCGAAAGCCAAGATTGTTATCCGATGATTCGGAGTGTTCATTTTCTTGAATATTATGTATATTTTAATACAATATGTTTAAACTTGTATGTGTATCAATTTGCCTACAAAAACCGGCTTCGGATGTGTAATTTCGTGTTTCACCTACTGCAGAAGTGAACCAGAGATGGGGGCGCTGTGGAGCAAAATTAACAGCCAAAGCACGATTATGAAAGAGATATATGCACACGCGATATGGAACACCCTTCTTTATTTAAAGAATAAACTGCATTGAAGAAAGCGAACACACCGATACCCTTGATAACATTATTGTCTTTCTGGTAGGAATTGATATTTTCATGATTTACACTTATATGAAAAAGTATGAGCGAAATGTAAAGCGCTCGTTCCCCATATTTGAGGGGTTGAACGGAGACTCTCAGAGCGCGGAGCCTGGTGAGTCATATGAGGCAGGACCTTGGTAAATTGTCTTTATCTTAGCTCAACTCACCGCTGACAATGACTTGGCGTTAATTATAAAACTTTCCAAACTAGTTATAGTAGTTATTCTAAGAACATATGTCGTGATTTGACGCTTTTATTTGCTAACTTGAGTTCCCTTCGAATGATTCAACAGTAATTTATTGTCCTGTTAAGTAAATTAATTGTCCCATATCGTAGAAAGTGAGCTTTTACATGCTTTTTGTTTATAAGGAAGGTTTAGGTTTTATTATTTTATATGATGAGATTTATGAGTATTTCTATATTACTTTACTAACATGTTAATTTAATTCTACTACATTTATTTGGCAGCTTTAGTTAGATGCTGCGTTAATTATCAGCATATCAAACATGTGATCAGTTTATGAAATATACACTATGGTTCCAATCTTTAATTAACAAAGAGATGCTCACACCCCTTCAGAAAATGTTTCCTAATGACAAGCTGCCAACTGTAGAGTTACTGCCCAAACTCATTCATAACAATTTCAGAACTGTCTTTGAGCTCTTAAATGTTTTAGAGTAGGGATGCAAGTAACGATTATTTTTATAGAATTTTCAATATTTGATTTTGTTGTTGAGATAAACATCAGACTGAAGTTACATGGCATATTTATGTGTGTGTCTATCTTTTGTGAGCAAATATGTCTGGTCTAACTACTGGAGCATAATGAAAACACCTACTTAATGTCACAGAGTTGCAACATGGTTAATAGTTTAAGGGAGCTCAGGAAGCAGCTCAGCGTGACTGATGTAACACAGCTCAGATTTAACTCTAACCGAGCTCTCTCTAGCGATTGGCCTTTATGACAGGACTCTAGCAGGTGAATTTCACTGCTATGTTTAGTACCGGAGCTATGAGGACTGTGTGTACCCGGCAGATCTGCTGTCCCACTTTCAGGTGTAACACACCACAGTCAAGTGCTTTCAAACTCCAGTCTTCTGCCCAGTCTGAAAGAAATAACAGGCTTCATAGTTCCAGCTTCAGGTCATATTACAACCTATCCTAATTGAGCTCTTTAGCCTTTAAGAGCATGAATAATCTTTTATACATCATATATTGCTCTGTTTATATAGCACAATCCATCCATTGTGCAAAATGAATGTGAATAATCTTAAAATGTATTGGTTGAGTGCTGAAAAGTTCAATTATTCTATGTTGTATGAATCAATTCTTGTTATCTGTGTCAAGCTCCTGTTTAGCCTTGACATTGGTTTTTGTTTTTTTCCTCTCTCCAGTCAGGCTGAAGGCTTCAAAGAACAAGGGAATGCATTCTACAGCAAGAAAGATTACTCTGAGGCTTTCAACTATTACACCAAGGCCATTGGTGAGATTACCACTGTTTGCAGTTTGTTGCTAGAATTACATTAATCACCTTGCCTATTAAATGCCCAAAACAAATGTTTCTTCATGCTCTCCTATTAAGCGATGCTGACGTCCTTCTCATGTCACACCTCATCTGGTTAAACCGGTAACATGTCCAATAGAAATATCCAGTGCACGGGAAACAATAGTAGTGACAAATGCATCTGGATATGAATAGTAGATTTACACATAACAGTAGTTGTATTAATGGTGACTGGGACAGTTGTTGCTCTATGCTTTATCTTTTTTGTCTTTTTATTTCAAGATGCGTCCCCCAAAAATGCTAGTTACTACGGCAACAGGGCGGCCACTCTCATGATGCTCTGTCGCTTTCGAGAGGCCCTTGAAGATTCCCAGCAGGCTGTGCGCCTGGATGACTGTTTCATGAAGGTCAGTTTCAACAGACTTATCGCCTCACTCTCAGCTTTGTGCAGTGCTGCTTGCCTCCAAAACTTAGCCACATTCACAGAGAAGAAAATAATATCTATATGCACCTTCCTACCCACAGGGTCATCTACGTGAGGGGAAGTGTCATCTGTCGCTGGGGAATGCCATGGCAGCCAATCGCTGCTTTCAGAAAGTTCTGGAGATTGAGTCTGGCAACAGAGAGGCCCAGCAGGAGGTTTGGACCACCGGAATGTTTCACACTTTTATTTAGTCACAATTGGAAAAGAAACATTTCTGACATACAGGGCATTGTCTTGGTGCCAGATTTCAGTTACTCCCATTGTAAAGATGCTACTCATGCATGATTGTTTTTTATTTCAGAGCAAGAATGCAGCAGCGCTACTCGAGTATGAGCGAATGGCAGATTTTGGCTTTGAAAAGCGGGATTTCAGAAAGGTAGTTTATAATTGGAGAAGTTTTACTTGATTTCTGTTTTGTTTGCGTTTCAGGCAAAACCAACACAAGGACAAATATACTGGAAAATCAGTTTGACAGTCACCTATTTAAGTTGAAGAAATCTAAAGAATGTCTTTATTAATGGACATTCTTTTAACTGATTTCTTTTTGTGTTTAAAGTAACAGTTTGTGTAGCAACAATATTTGAATTGTTGGTTTCTAAATGTAGTGACAGAGTGATATTTGAATGTGTGGCTCTTGTGTTCATGTCCTGACCTAGGTTGTGTATTGTATGGACCGGGCTTTAGCTCTGGCTTCTGCCTGCCACCGCTTCAAAATCCTCAAGGCGGAGTGTCTGGCTCTGCTGGGACGCTATCCAGAAGCCCAGTCTGTAGCGAGGTAGGAACAGTCAAGCTTTTAATTTGGAAGAACTGGTATTTTTTTATTTTTTTTTTTATTTTTTTTACATTTGTGCCATTTTACATTTGTGCCTCTGTTGTTATTTTTATAGTATGAGCTTCTTGGACTCACATGAGGATTTAAATTATGAGCCACATACTTCACAGCAAGTATTATAACTGTGAAGGAATTTTCCTATACGGGCTGTATGAAATGCTCCTTAGAGAGGTGGACAGTCAAGGACACATGGCTGTCGTCTTCCCAGCCAAGTTAACCTGGCTTCATGATTGTTGCCATAAATGTCTGCACTAAACAATCTTGTAGCTCTTCTTAGACCAAGGTTTTCTGTTAAGTTAGGACCTCCTATTTGCCAGGATAACAACAATGGTGAACTCTTTTCTTAAGACCTGCTGTGGCATTTGTGTTTTATCAGTAAATGTTTCTTTTATTCGACATCAAGGTCTCCTGAAATTTCTTTTGTCAAAGGTTGACTAGGATTTCTTGATTTTGTACACAATGTAAAGCCCTTTGGGGCAAATCTGATTTGTGATTCTGGGCTATACAAATAAATTGAATTGAATTGAATTGATTTCTATCACCGTAACCAAACTTTCTTTTTCCAGTGATATCCTACGAATGGATTCCACAAATGCAGATGCGCTTTACGTTCGAGGCCTGTGTCTCTACTATGAGGACTGCATCGATAAAGCTGTACAGTTCTTTGTTCAGGCTCTGCGCATGGCACCCGACCACGAAAAGGCCCGGCTAGCCTGCAGGGTGAGTTTGTTGTTCTGTGTGGTTGACCAAGACTAGTAGTTATCTCACAAAGTAAAAAAATCTAAATTGTATGCTACATCTTGCCATATTTTGTAATGTTGGACAATTTCTGCCTTTTCTGTCATGTCATGAATAAAATGACAAAGACTACATTTTGAGTTCAAACAACTATAATGAAGAATGTTGAAACAAATGAACTCTATATTTCTTGGGTTAGGGCTGTTACCAGGACTGAAAGATCAAATTTGAACATTTTATTCCTCATATTTTCACATGGCATGCTCTAAAAGAAAAGCAACTTCTATCCACATGTGTAGTTGTTAGGGTGAGTGGTTTTATTGTGAATGGAAAACTGTTTATTCTTGTGTGCATCAAAGTTGGAGAGAGATTACGCGAGTAGTGGTAAGACATGCTGCCATAAAAAGTCTAAAAGAAAAGAGGATATTTTTCTTTATTTTAATTTTTTTTAATTCAAATATAAATTTGAAAGCCCTAAATTGGGTTCACATATGACAACGGGAATTGATACAATAGATCTACATTTGAAGACATTAAACTGCATGTTCATCTTTCTTTTATTCCACTTTAAGATTCAGTAAATAAAAAACATATCAACTTGTTCTTTTTCTGAATCAGAATGCCAAAGCCTTAAAAGCCAAGAAGGAGGAGGGCAACCTGGCATTTAAGAACTGCAACTATGAAGCTGCCTACAAGCTGTACACAGAGGCCCTGACGATAGACCCCAACAACATCAAGACCAACGCCAAACTCTACTGCAACAGAGCCACAGCAGGAGCAAAGGTAAAAGGCATCAAATCGGCACGTTTGAAATCATACAAAACTGTCTTGTTGTTAAAATATTAACCATGGGCAGTGTTTCCAATAAGCTCACTGTTATTTATTTTCATGAACAGCTGAAGAAACTCAATCAAGCAATTGAAGACTGCAGCAGTGCGATCAAACTAGATGACACTTACATTAAGGCCTACTTAAGAAGAGCTCAGTGGTATGTTACACAAGTCCATTTCTACTAATTTGTGTGTTTGTATGAACAGTTTTTAATTGACTTTGTGTCCCCCCAGCTACATGAACACAGAGCAGTATGAAGAGGCTGTACGGGACTATGAAAAAGTGTACCAGACAGAAAAAACATCAGGTATGCAGTTGTCTTGTCATATTTACTTATCTTAAACTGGCATACTCGCGGGTCAGGCATTCACACGCTCATTGCTTGCTTTTCGTTATATCACCGTAGACCACAAGCATCTGCTGAAGACAGCACAACTGGAGCTGAAGAAGAGCAAGAGGAAAGATTACTACAAGGTGCTGGGTGTCGGCAAGAATGCCACAGATGACGAGATCAAAAAAGCCTATCGCAAACGGGCCCTGATGCACCACCCAGGTAGCTCCCACGGTCTTGACCTGAATGTTTTTATTGATATTTAATTTTTTTTTATATCTAGGTTACTTATAGAAAACATACATTCATTCCTACTGTCTCACAGACCGGCACAGTGCAGCTACTCAAGAGGTGCAAAAAGAGGAGGAAAAGAAATTCAAGGAGGTGGGTGAGGCCTTTACTGTCCTCTCCGACCCAAAGAAAAAGATCCGATATGACAATGGACACGACCTGGCTGATGATGGCAACTTTGATGGTGGAGGTAAATGTTTTTTTTTTTTTTATTGGGATAAGGCATATCAGTTGTACCATCACATTTTCAAAAAGTTTAGTATTTTAAGAGAAAAAATGTACCTACATTGCTGACTACTGAACTTGTGTATATGGAGATCAACCAATTTTTTACATCTTATATTACATTAGATATGCACCATATTTCACTCAAAATGTCTGAAAGGAGTCAGAAGTGCTGTTCCATGTTATGTCATATGATTTTGCATAAGTCAGCCAATGTATTTTACATAAAGTCTCATCAAGTTTGCTTTGTGAAAATATAAACAAATGTGGTCCCCATGCTAACTGACTCCCTTTGCAAAATGTAGATATTTTCTACCACTAGGAGGAGCCACAAGTTCAAATTTGTACTATAAAAAAGTTAATACCAGTATATTGTTGTGTTCTCTCTAGATTTTGATGCAAACAACATCTTCAGGGCTTTCTTTGGTGGCCACGGTGGAGGATATTCTTTTGATAACAGTGCAGGTAGGTTTCAACATCCTTCAGACCATTGAAGAATGAGGGAGTTGATCAGATAGAGCTATTAACCAACTTATTTTTTTTTTCATTTCTTAAGACTCTGGGCCTGGAAATTTCTTCTTCCAGTTTGGTTAAAGTGAAGCAGACTGTGGGGAAAATGCAGCCCTGCAGTGGACAATATCAAATTGGACCCACAGTCATCTCATGACTCTCAAACTGCTGAGTGTTGTGCAGAACCCCTCCCCCACTGTTCTTTTTCCCAGGTTTTTGATTATTGAATTCACTCAATGTATTACTTATGTTGATACTCTAAAACATGGGGATGGATAATTCAGAGGCTTTAGTTAACATTGTAGAGGTTGTTTCAAAAAATATTTTAAGAGGTTTGGATCAGTCGATCATGTCCTAATCATGAGAAAAACGCCTCTACCTTCAAGGTGATCAGTAGTAAGGAATGCATTGGAAGTGTAAGCATTGTGGTTGATTAGTTTTAGAAGACTTAACACGGTCCTAAGTTTTTATGGTTCTCCTGGGACAGCATGTCTCTATAGCTTGAGTCAACAAACTGTGGAAGTTCAATGTCAAAACTGACCTCAGGACAACCTGACAAGGACGAACGCTGGTCTCTTGCTAGTGCGTGTCCAGATTTTTATTGGCTCACTTGCCAAATATAGAATCAACTTGCAGGGTTTTCGTTTCCTCTCCATTTCTCCATGCTGCAATGTATATTTGACTCGAATGTAAAGCCCTAATGTGTCCATAATTTTTTTCCTTTTCAGTCCACCTTTGGTCTATTTATATTTATTGTACTGTATATTCTAAACTATATGCAGGCAGTGGTCATTGTCTTCCTCTTTTTTTTACTAAGAAAAACAAAAAAAATAATTTGTAAATGTTTTCCATGCCATAGTCTTTGCTGTGCATAACGTTCCTCTGAGACAGGCCAAAATCTGAAATAAATTTGTTGAGGTTTCCTTTAATAAAAGCAATTTGATAGTAGGTCCACTTCCACTTAGCACCAACCACACATCTGTACTGTACTGCTGTCGTATTCCAATTCAAGCAGTGCCTTACCAGACTGGGTAGAATAACAAACCCTCTTACATTGAAACTTACTTACAGAGCTGTATAGCAAGCCACTTCCCATTTGCAAAAGCCACAGCTACATTTGAAGCAATTTTTGTTATGTGCTTTGTCATACGAAAACATGCATAACCTGTTAACACAATGAACAAAACGGACATGAAATACCTGTTTTTGTGTCATCGGTTGTCAACCTAGATGTCATCAACTTTTAATGCACGTTCAGTTTGTACTGCCCGACCCCTACTTGATCTGCCTGTTTAAAGGGGTCCTGTGAGTAGGTTGGAAACTTCTGTTAATTGTTCTGTCACTGAACTATGTATCATTTTTAAAACGTGTCACAGTATTAACAAGACATGCATTTCTTATTGTGAAAATAAAGGCTCGTCTTTTACTGTAATGTTTGATTTTTTGCTGACATTTTTTGGGGGGATCATTTCTAATTCCTGTTACTTTATGCTGTCGCAAAGCAACTGGGAAAGCCAGTGTAGTCTAATGTAATCTGAGACCTCGCCCATGGATTCTATTTATGGAAACCAGACTTTTTCAATTTTTTTTCTTCCACAAGGGATTGATAAAGTATTAGCAACACTTTTCATTACAGTACACTCCAGTACACCATTTTCACCCTATTAACTATAATTATAGCATTTAGGATTTAACAAAAAATTAATTGTTCATTTTTGTAAATGTAGAATTGTGGGCAGACCTGTTGTACTTTATGTGTCGGTGTGGGTTCTCTGGCTTAATTGGACATTCTCAATTGCCTCCCACTTGCACCCTGACCCTATGGGTGAGTATAGAAAATATCGTAATGGATTATATTAGGTTATGCAGATGTAATGCAATTTTATAAAATGTTGAGTGTTCTTTGTTAAGATACATTTCATAGTGATTTTTTGTTTTTCTATATGATTATGTATGATTTTACATGCAAAAGGTGTTATATATCCAAATACCCATCGAGTAGAAAACGGTTCATGTGTGAATGCATTCATAAGAGTAATTCAACAATAATAACAAATGGCATTCTCTATCAGCTTGTTGATAGTTCAGGTAAAGCAAGGAATATTATATTTAATCATTTAAATCAAAAAGGCCTAGACAGTGGATGATTGTGGACATACATAGAATGTTATGTGTCACTTATGTAGCATTAAAGATTAAAAAAACTTAATTCTAATGTGGCAACTTTAAACCTGGAATAAACTGTTCTTTCATTCCATAATGGAAATACAAAACTTACATACCTGGAGTGGAATTAAACACAAGTGAGGTAAATAAAATTGGTCGAGAGGCAGTTCCCTTTTTTCATATATATTTTTTTTATTTTCAACATCCTGTTTCAACATCCAACTTTCTGAAACCTGAGATGTGGCAAATTTTCAATGAAGTGATGACATTCAAAGGGGCATCAGTGCGTTTAATGGACTCAAGGTCCTGGAACCTTAATTTCCTTATATTTATCCTCATATTTAATACATTTATTGACATGCACAGTACTTTATATTTAATTATTAATTTACACTGAATTAATATAATTGATTAATTGAAATTGAAGTATATATAATATAATTAATTGAAATTGAATCAAGAATCACTCAAAGCTCGAGGCAATTTTACCCTGATTTGGGCAAAAAAATAAATAAATGGCCTAAGTAAAATAAACATTGTCCTATAGGAGATAAAACGAATGATCCTTTCAACTCAGGATTAAGGTGTTTTTTTTTAAAGCATCAAGAAAAAAACACATCTGTCAAAAAATGACTTAGGCCATTATTTTAATTGACCGACGATGTACATACATTAGAAGTTGCGGAATCTTAATTTTATTCTAAAAAACTGTGGGTGTGACTGACGTCATCACGTGGCCACGTTTAAACCAATCAGGGACGCCGCACGGACGTTGTAAGCGGTCGCCAGATTATGGTGCGACGGACAGTGAGGTGGCAGCAAGAGCAGCAGCAGATTGACTCCGGTTAAAGAAGAAGAAGACGAAGAAGAAGAAGAAGAAGAAGGAGAAGGAGAAGGAGTACTACCACCACTACGAGTAGTAGTAGTGGCTATTTATCCGTGTCGTTTTTCTCACCGGGACGCAACTCCTGTACTTCGCGAAGGTGCCGCTTTCATTGACAAGGTAAACGCATTTCGCGCAAATCGCGTTAATAGCCACGTTTTCCAGCCTCTCAGATTACCAGTTTTAGCTAGCAGCTGCAGTCAGCGGCACAGATCAGCACTTCAGGTTAGCGGGTGTGCGTGAGGGATGCTTTTTTGGTTTTCTTGCTGAAACTGGAGGAACACTGTCACCCTGACTGACAGACAGACCTCTTATAAATGCTTCCAATGTTTTACATGTTGGCTGGTATTCATTGCCAGATACCCGAAGTAGTAATAGCGCAGAACTCCTCTCATAATTATATAATGTTAACATCACGCAGGCTAACTTAACCTCACACTAGCCGCCATGGCAATATTATTATTGCCCCTCCATGTGTCACTCCAGAGACTTTATTAGAGCTGCTACTATCCTAGCCTCCATATAGACTGTCAAAGCTCCGCACTCTGTAAAGTCTCAGTTTAACCTACCCAAATAAGAGGAACGGGTGCCTTACATTTCATCCCTACGTTTTCCCCACATGTACCAAACCTGAAAAAACATTGCTTGTCAGGAGGCCAAGAGTGTCACCCGAGGTGTCGGTGTGTTCGCTTTCTTTAATGTTGCGTATACTTTCAATAAGAAGAGATGTTTCATCTCACGTGCGCATCGATTTCTTTCAAAAATCCTGCTACTGTTGTGGGCTTCTTCAGTTGGATGCTCCACAGCGCCCCCACTTCCGCTTCACTGTACAGCAGGTGAGACCTGGAATTACACATCCAAAGCAGGTTTTTAAAGGAAATTGACGCATACGCAAGATAAAACCCTTTTTATTGTAAAAATACGAATTGTTGAAAAACGGAAACGCATCTTTGCCTCTAAGGACAATCTCGACTTTCTGGTAAGCACAGTTTGTTTATGTTTGGTACTTAAAGGAGAATGTAGGGGGGAATGTAAGACGCCCGTTCCTCATATTTGGAGGGGTTGCACTGGGACTCTTGTATGAGACGACTACTACACCTGCCCACTTCTTGTCCTCTCTCGGAAGTTGTTCCGTGTCTAGTTGAAGTTATTGAACTTGCTTGGCTGGCTGCAGTATATGAGGTGGGTGTGGTGGATGGAACTGGAGCTCTGTCGACGCACATGATGTAACTGCTGGAGAAATGATGCTAGAACACTGCTGAGTTCATCAAGCAGGAGAGCTGTGTCTGTGGGAATAACCCCCCCCCCCCCCCCCCCCTTACTGCACCCAAGTTATGCCACTGGCTTTAAATCCTAACATAACCAACCTCAGGAGCCTCTAGTGCCACATTTGATGGTAAAATGGCTTCAAACAATGGCCTGGACCCATGGATTATGACAGGCTAAACACTGGGACATCTGCCCCTGGAAGCATGATAGGATAGCCTGCTAAGCTAAATCCTAACCAGACCTCCAGGTTAGATATCACAGACATCCCGCAGACTGACTTAGAGGATAGATTTGCTATGTTTTGTAAGTTCAGGTGCCTAAATAAACACTCACTGTTCTCATTCCTTCTGTTCATATACAGACCATTCCTGTCAAATATGCGTTCAATGTAAGTAATCATGGCCAAAAGCCACGACATTGAAAAGTTTATATGCAGGTCATATCAAGTGGAGACCCGCCACATGTATAATATTTATTTTTAAAGACCTCTGTGTCTTGACTGACAGTGTTTTCCAGTTGAGAAGTAAAGTAAAGTTGAAATAATCTACTTGACATGATGTATGTGGATGACTAAAAGTGTCACATTAGCTTCAGATAAACTTTTAAATATGTTTTCACACAGAAGGAGGCTTGTGTATTTTGGCTGCCATCACTTGACATTGTGCATTATGACAAGCTCTTATGACTATGCCGAGGGTGTAAAAAAAAAAAAAAAAAAAAAAACTGTTTCAATACTAATCTGGCCTACTGAATTTTCTTTTAAGACAGAGAGAGAGAAAAAATGCAAGCCTGTCCTTTTTATTGTTTAAAAGTGTTGCACCTGACGCAGGAGCTGCTGCTGCAGCACAAAGCCACTGCCTGCATTGCAGAAGCTGTAAATACAACCTCCATTAAATGTTATCAGGAGGCAGAGGAGATAAGATGCATGTTATCAAATCTCACTGCTTAACAGTGTTTGGTTTGTGGATGTGGAGTCGCTCAGTTTGGGCCGTTCCTTAAACACTTGCACTGCTCTCCGGCCATCAGATTCTTGCCCATCCTTAAATTACAGCTGTAAATGAGATGCTAGGCCGTAAATGGAAACACAAGCTATAAATGCATGTTTGTTTAAGGCAGCACTGACTGATGATTCGGCTGAGCAGGTCTGGCAACAACATGTTTTCACTTTTGAAACGGGAATGTCAAGATTGCCTTTGTGCAGGGTCACGTCATTCAACACATCCTTCTTTTTAAAAATGCCTTGTTGTGAGTTTCCTAAACATGTTAAGATTGTGTCTGAATAGTCTAAGGACTGTTGACTAATATCTGTCTCATATCTTTCCCATTTTTTGAAAGGAAAAGGCTTAATATGCGTAGAAGTTCAAATTCCTGTGATGAAGGTGCTCTTGGATAAGGAACACAAAAGTGCTGCAGGGCACCTTATTAAATATGTCAGATAGTCCTTTGCTGTGATTTACAACAAAAAAACTTAACCTTGGTCTGTATAGAGATGCCATAACAGTGCTTGTGCATGATTGACATAAAGCCCTATAGCACACAACAGCCAACTTCGCATTATTATTTATTTAAATTGTTGAACTTAGATTACCAGAGGCTAAGGTGACATTTTCACATAGTTTGGTCTTATCAACCACTACTCCTTAACCTGAAAATATTTAATCAGCAGTGATTTACAACCAAGATTAGAAAAGCAGCAAATCTTCATTTACAAAGGGAGCCAGAAAGTATTGTTAGCTTTCCAAAAATTATTATTAATGAATCATTTGAATGATTATATTTTTTCTTTTTTTTTTAAGCTCTACTGGATCTTTAAGTTTGAATACAAACATAAGATCTTTTCTTTCCCATCTTCTGCTGTGTCCTGTTAGACAAAGGCTGGTTTGTTGATTGTGATTTGTTCACACTTATTGTACTTCACGCTCCCATTGTAAACTTTAAAATTAGACGAGAACAACGCTCTGTTAATCTCTTTTCAAAAACATGATCGCATCATCTCATACTTTTGCATATTCTTACTTACTTAGCATTAGCTGAGAGATCTGATGCAGGCCAAGGAGCATTCCATATGTCCTTAATTATAATAAGTGAGTGTGTTCTTTTGTTCACATGATCTCAACTCTGAGTGAACAAAATCATTATTCTTATTACAACCAGCATCACACAGCTATACACCGATCTACAGCTCAGCTAGTACATGTGTTTTTTAGATGAATGAATGATTATAATTAGTAATGCACCATGGGGGAACATCCATCCATCCATCCATTGTCTATCCCGCTTATTCCCTTTCGGGGTCGCAGGGGTCTGCTGGAGCCTATCCCAGCGCGTTAAGGCGAGAGGCAGGGATACACCCCAGATGGTCGCCAGCCAATCGTGGGGCACACACACCATTCACACACCATTCACTCTCACACTCACACCTATGGGCAATTTAGAGTTTTACCAATTAACCTGAGCATGTTTTTTGTATTGTGGGAGGAAACCGGAGTACCCGGTGAAAACCCACGCAGACACGGGGAGAACATGCAAACTCCACACAGAAAGGCCCCAGACCCAGGCCCGGTCTTGAACCTGCGACCTTCTTGCTGTGAGGCAACAGTGCTACCCACCGCACCACCGTGTCGCCCCATGGGGGAACAATTGTACTATAATGCAATTGTAAACAATATTATTTTCAGCAGTTCCTGCCTGTGAAACCTTTCATTGCAGTCATGGAGACATATTTGGAAGGTGTGTAGGTCCTTTGGATTCCCCCCAGGCTCATAACTGCTAATGAGAATATATAATGTTCCTGTATGTAGTCGTCTTCATGGCTGGTTGAGTGTGGTGGCTAAATGTTGTTGAATTTATTTTTATAAGCTTGTAGCAACAGTCTTGTCACTGGAAATCTCCCACACAAATACGTGTTTCTGTTACAGCATCACAAATGTTTTAGGCATATTGGCTTGTGGTAAAGATAAGAACATGAAGCCTGTTAGAGCACTGCTTTTTTAATAAACCTTTTTTCACGGTAGCATTATTGATCTGAATTAGCAGGTAAACTAAAGGTGTTACTAAAAATATTTATCAAGTTTCCATTTAGTGTAGCTGAGCATCTCAGTGACTTTTATAAAATTTATAAAACATTGCTCTGTTTCTCTAATGCATTAAAGTTCGGTGTACCCAGTACACCACATAGCTGTGCACAAAACCTAGATTTTATTTCTGCTATTTGCATCTCCAATAAATGTCCTGTTTTAGTCTTATAATAATAGTCTTGGGCTGTCTCTTCCTGACATTATACAAGAGGCCTATATGATGTTTGTGTTTCTTCGTGTCTGTGTAGCATGCACTGTATGGCATAGTCTAGCTAGCTTCCAGACATGTAAGACTTACTATGCGTTCGGGCTGCTTAGACAAGTCTTGCTGGAATTAAATAATCATAGAATAATGAATTGGTAGAATATAAACGCACTTCTTCCATACATTCTTGCTGGAGAACATGATAAGACTTGTTGTCATGGCTGATATTAACAAATCGGTGAGCTGAAATGATGTGCGGGTGGTGGCGGCAAACTGATAGTGAATCATGTGGCTAATTAACTGAACACAGTGGACATGCCAGCTTTTTTTTTTTTTTTTTTTTTTTTTTTTTAAGTTGAGAATTTATGAGTCACGGCTCTTTCTATTTCCTCAAAAGTGGTCAGTAACTTGCTCCACCGCCAGCCACACAACCACATCTCAGTCGGCAGCAATTTCCGTGTCACAGAAGCATGTTGTTGCAAATAAGAATTATTTTTTGTATTGTTGTATCCATGTAAAGGAGAAAGTGTACTGTGAAATTAAACGTTGACCTCCCTCTCCCTGAAGGTCCTGTGCTAACCGGCGCTGCCATGTCGGCGAAAGCCATCTCAGAGCAGACAGGAAAGGAGTTCTTGTCCAAGTACATCTGCACCTCAGCAGCCGTGCAGAACCGCTTCCACTATGCCCGTGTGACCGCTGAGACGGACTGGGAGCGCCTCACACAGGACCATCCGTGGCTGCTAACAGAGGTGAGGCTGCTGCTAAACACTCAGTACGACCTTAAAGCTTTCCTACAAGCCTACTGGTCCAGGGAGGCTGGAATCAAAGGAAGCTGAACTTGGATGCTACCTAAAGCATCCAAGTTCAGTGAGCTAGTGAGCTTCTTTAGTTGTGAGTGACTCCCTGGAGTCCTTGTCAAGGTCATTTATACCACTTGGTTTGTAGTTTTCCTGCCTGTAGCAATGCCAGTTGTTAGTTGTAGGAGTCACCTGAGACCAAATGTAAATGACAGCTGTCACGAGTCTAAATGTGACTGGTTGTTAAGTCTCCTGGGAAGGGATGAATGGGTAGCATTGTAGGTGGGGATAAGTGGAGTCGCAGGCATCCTCCTCTGTTAAGGGCCGTTTTCTCTACTCTGACAAAGATAGTCTCCTTCAAATTTCTTTCAGACCATCTTTCCTCCCTGTCTGAAACATACACGTTGTCCTAAAGAAGTGTCCTTTAGATTTTAGGTGTAGGTGCTGAAATGCCCTGATACACTCCTTTGTTGAGTCATCTTTATTCAATATTTGTTCATTTTCACAATGTACACGTCTGTGCATTCCTCATGACATTGTGCTGCATATAGTAGATTACCAGCCACAGTTCCAGTGTTCTTTATAATCCAAGGCTGTTTTCACAAAGGTCTGGTTAGGTTCTTCACAGAATTTCCTTCAAGAGTTTGTGCTGCTCCTCTTGGGCCTGGGTACTTGTTGGTACATTTTCATCTCAGCAGGGTTCAGATAATTACTAGCCTATCCTCCAGTGGGTGGTGTGAGTTTGTTGGTTTGTTTTATACTCTAATATGGAGTTTCCTGTCCTGTGCGTTATGTACAGGAGATCATTGCATTGGTAAGTCAGCCTGATTTGGTGTATGAGTTTCCTCAGCTGTAAAAGGAAGATTGAAACCATGAGGGTAATTGCAAACCTATGTCGCTGAGACGCTGTGCATGATGCTGGGCATTATTTCATTACCCTCACAGTGGCACCTGTTGCTTTAAGATATATGGCTGTGGTTCATTTATGCAATGAGGATAGTCAAAAAAATGTAATGCATTTTTTTATAATAAGAATTATCACAAATTTTGTTGCTGCATTATAAGAAACGTAAATAACGTAATTTAAATCTCACAGGCAAATACTTATTGTATATTCTGAGGTGGGTTTTTTGAATGGTTTTTCATTTCCTTTTTGTTTAATGTCTAGCTGACTTTCTTCCCCTTTTCCTTCCTTTTTAGCGGCTTGTGGTGAAGCCAGATCAGCTGATCAAGCGACGCGGGAAACTCGGGCTGTTGGGTGTCGACTTGGATCTGCAGGGTGTCAAAGAGTGGCTCAAAGCCCGTCTCATGAGGGAGACCACGGTGAGTTAATAGAAACCTCTCTGTCAGTGTGGGTGTTTGGATCAAAGATATATCACTGTATATAAAATAAATGAGGACATATTTGATTGGCTAGCATGGTATGCTGTGGAATAATGCGCTTTGCAATTTGGCAAAATATTGTAGGTTCAACTTTTTTTGCTGGATGACCCTGGAATTTTTTTCCCCCCTTTTTTCTCCAATCATATGTTTGACCTCCACTGCATCAACAGTAAAACACTCAAGTCAATCCACTGCATTTTGTCTTAAAATTATTATTAGTCTGGCCTCGCTGGCCACTTGGCTTGTCTTGTCACTCAGACAAACCGTGCAAGTCTTTTTTTGGATGACTAAAAATCATGTGACTGTTTTCCCCTTTTAAAATAACATTAATTTATTTACTCAACATTTATTTTAAGTAAATATACTTACTTATATGATACTTAGTGGTACGTAACCCCTGATTTGTTCTGTATACCTTTTTGATCATATCCTTTTTATATTCTTGCTTAAAAAAATGTCATTTAGTAGAATGGAATTTTAGGACACAACCACATACATAGCACTTCTTCTTACAAGACAAAAAAAGCATGAACAAATATAATTTTAAAACAAGAACTTATGCTATATGTTTAGACTGTCCATGCTATTTAGTGTGATTTTTATCTGACTGATTATGTCATAAATAAAGATTACAAAACAGCATAACAGTCTGAACTAAGTAGTGCATAACATTGAAATTAGCAGTGTATGAAGCCTCAGTTGCATGTCCATTAGTCCCAACATATGTTATGTTTAGAGCTGCTGGGTCAAAGGTTATGTAATGCCAGTGGAGGAGGGTGCGCTATTCTGGTCCACCATACATTCAAACCTGCTGCACATCACATAGGCAATCTTCATACTTGCACTAAGCAAGAAAGGGGGGAAAAAAGCTGAACTGTGCAACTGTATCCATGTGACAAGTTGGCATAAATTGAACCTCGGTGAAGCATTAATCTTTTATTAGTCTCCTCTAGTGCCAACTGTTTAGCAACACCACAGTAAACCGTTTTTTCCATCAACTCTGTAACTACATTAGACAGCACCCGGTTTGTTTGACAAACAATGTTTATTTTTTATTAGGTAGGAAAGGCAAAGGGTGTGCTGAAGAACTTCCTTATTGAGCCATTCGTTCCACACACGCAGGTAATGTATGCCAGCACTTTGTGTTTCTTCAGTCAACATCCTGAACAAATTGTTAATCCAACAGCCGGCGCACACAAGTTATTGTCTGTTTTACATTTAGAGAATTGTGCAATGTGATTCATTGTGGTTGATTTCACAATTTGTGAAATGAACAAACTATTATTTTCTGGTATGAGCTGAGTTTGTTGTTTGCAGAATCTCCCTGTATTCATTAATAATGAAATACTTGCTATGAATGATTGTGAGAAAGCTTGCCTGTATGAATTTAATTAGGGTTAAAATGAGAAACAGAATGTTCTTAAAGACTATTTAAACAACACGTGAGCCTTTGGTAATTGTGAGAATCATAATGCACGTTCTATTTTCTGCAAAGTAAATGCTGGTTTACCTCCTGTGTTTATGTATCCTTGTCTTTGCCCTGGCTCCCAGGAGGAGGAGTTATACGTGTGTATCTTTGCCACACGTGAGGGCGACCATGTGCTTTTCCATCATGAGGGGGGAGTGGAAGTGGGTGACGTGGACGCCAAGGCCCAGAGGCTGCTCGTCGCAGTGGATGAAAAGCTCAGCGAGGCCCAAGTCGCAGAGCAGCTCCTCTCAAATGTTCCAGATGAGAAGAAAGAGTACGTAATGCACCTGTAAAAGGAGTAATACCTGCTTATTTTTATTTATTTATTTTTTAACCAAAGTATGGTTTAACTTCTTGTGTTTAGCCTTTTATTCATACAAATGCATATAGTGATATGATGTAAGCCTCAGCAGTAATTAGAAGTCTTGATTTAAATTATAACCTTTGGTGAATAATATTATTTGTTAATATTTGTTTATATATTTTCTGGGCCAAAAAAGCTCTCTGTATTCGTTGCAGTTCTTTTGACATTTGGTTTGACCTTGAACATCATGTACGAGTTTTTCTTTTTTCCCCACTCATTTATTTTGTTACCCTCTACACACACTGACGTTAGTGTGCTGAGAACATACTGATTTCTGCTTTTCTAAAGTAAATCTTTTTCTGTTTGGCACCATTTCCCTCACAGACAACGTTTGATCCACTAAATTTTATTATTTGAAGTACAGTAGATGTGTTGGTAGACTTTAGTATATTGGTTGCAACAAAATCAAATTAAATTTACTCAATTTAAAATGTTGTTTTTTTTTCCCTTCTCAGAGTTCTGGCAAATTTCATAGTTGGCCTCTTCAATTTATACGAGGATCTCTACTTCACGTACCTTGAGATCAACCCTCTAGGTATGTTGTCTCTATTCTAACTATTTACATACATAACATTATTTGCATAGCTCAACAATATTGTCATTGCCAGCTGTACTTGTGTACATGTGATTCTCTAGTTATGCAACATGTACTTGAACTGTAAATTTCCTTGTAAATACTATTTTATTTAATTTTAATGAATAATTAAATCCCAGTATTATATGAAGAAAACATTTTTAAAAAAAGGTCAAATAATGACTAACGGTACTTTTTATCCTGTTCACCAGTTGTCACCCAGAATGGCGTGTACATCCTTGACATGGCAGCCAAGATTGATGCCACAGCAGATTACATCTGCAAGGCGAAGTGGGGTGATGTGGCGTTTCCCCCACCCTTCGGCAGAGAGGCCTATCCAGAGGTGAGCGCTTAAAGGACAATGAATCATCTTTTTATGTCTACAGTAAGTGTATTAAAGGCCCTGTATCATAGAAAGTGATATTTAAATAGTCTTTAGATTATAGTAAAGGTCTAGGTGTTACATAAATTCTGTTCTATGTCCCAACTCTCAATCCTGTATTCAGAAACTACCTGTCATTACATACAATCACCACACACTCATTTATACCAATTCAAATGAGCCAATTGATGTGAATATGATGGGACACAAAACAACCTGTTCTTTCTAGAGTGCAATTGTATATGATGATTTTTGGTATTTATAACCACAAATATATGCTTTTATACCACAACTTCAAAGAAAACAAATAGGTGTACAATATGGGAGATTAGCACCTTCATTTACATTAACAGATTGGGGTTTAATTGGCCACTACAGAGATTGAACCCCCTAAATAGTAATAACAAAAAGTACTTTCTATGGGTTCAGTCGCTAACGTGGCCCTTTGAACTGCTTTTAGTTGATCATTTCCTGTGCAGGATGCTCTCTGTAACTCGTGCACATGGTCAATATCTGAGAATGTCATAAGTACTTTAAATCTTAGTTAATGCCTGTGTCTCTGGCCTTGTGCACTCATTGGCCAAAACTTATTGCCGTTGTATGATCTGTCGCTTGTAGGAAGCATACATCGCTGATCTGGATGCAAAGAGTGGTGCCAGTCTGAAGCTGACCTTGCTGAATCCTCGTGGCAGGATCTGGACTATGGTGGCCGGAGGAGGGGCTTCAGTGGTCTACAGGTAATCCGTTGATTTGCAGAGTTTTAACAACTGTATTTAAAAATCCTTGGCACTCGTTTTGCTCTTCTTCAAATATGTTCTTTTAGCTATAGGCAAGTTTTGCCCTTTGAGAGGTACCAGTTTGACAAGTGTTGCGGGTTTCTCAAATCAGAACAGAGATGCAGCAACTGACTGTTTCTCTCCTCTATTCTTCTTCTTCTTAAGCGACACCATCTGTGACCTGGGCGGGGTGGACGAGCTCGCCAACTATGGCGAGTACTCCGGTGCACCCAGCGAACAGCAGACCTATGACTATGCGAAAACCATCCTCTCCCTCATGACGCGTGAAAAACATTCTCAAGGTGGGTCCAGGCCAACACGATCCAAGAGCTCTGATTGCCACGTACACAACAGCAGCAAAACAAACTGGATATTAACAATTGAGTGACAAACTGGCTGCAGGTGAGAGTGGACAACCAGTGCTTTCTGTAGTGTCACAAGGCTACGGTTGCATGTGCATGTTGCCAGTAATAGACGTCCTGGCTGTCGCAGAACTGTGTTACTGGAGTGTCTAATTTCGTTCATAAACACATTCTTAACACCTTTTTGTGTGTCCCACAGGGAAAGTGCTCATCATTGGAGGAAGTATTGCCAACTTCACCAATGTAGCAGCCACATTCAAGGTGACACATGTACATGTATTGAGATAAAGAGACACATGCAAATAGTCATTGTAAGAAAAAGGCCACAATAATAATAATAAATCTCTTGCTTAGTACTTTTTTTCCTCCATATTATAAAAATCATTTTTACTGTGATGTTTCTAAATAAATAATTTAGGCCCAGATTCTGGTCTGAGGGTGTGTGAACATGTCTTGGAGTCAAGCCTGTTTTAATGTTTATTATGCAGTAGCCAGACAGGAAGTAATGGAGAAAGAGAGGAGGGTTGACATGAGCAAAGGACTCAAACAGCGTCTGTTAATTAAGAAATAAGGTTCTATATGCCTATATGTTCATAATTTTAGATGGGTCTTGTTAGCTTATTCTTAGTCAATTATGATTCCAGTGTAAAAATATCAAACTCAAGTTTATATTATCTATGCCCGTTTGATTAATTCAGGACCATAACTCTTAAATAACAAAACATTATATTATATAGCACATTATAGTAGAAATTATTTATGCATTTGTTTGTGACGCTTGGTTTCCTGCAATGAATATATTAGATGAAATAAGTTATTACAATAGTGGCTCTTACATTTGCATGGATGTCTGTACCTTACCTGTCCCTCTCTGTTCTCAGGGCATCGTCAGGGCCATTAAAGACTACCAAGGTCCCCTGAAGGAGCACGAGGTCACCATCTTCGTTCGACGTGGTGGGCCAAACTACCAGGAGGGGCTGAGGGTGATGGGGGAAGTAGGTGGGTAAAATGAGGGAATAAGTAAGGTATCAAGATTATATTTTTTATTATAATGGTTTAACTGGGAATGTGTTCTTCTTTCTGCAGGGAAGACCACGGGTATTCCTATCCATGTGTTTGGTACAGAGACCCACATGACGGCCATTGTTGGTATGGCGCTGGGGCACCGGCCAATCCCCAACCAGCCTCCAATGGACGCACATACTGCCAACTTCCTCCTCAACTCGAGCAACAATGCAATGGTACTTTCATTCAGGGAGAAAATGAGGGAGTCAGCAGGTCATTTTCTACAATTTAAAACGTACTTTAAGATTATAAAAGTCATTGTACAGCGTATTCTGATTAAAGGACAATTCGATTGTGAACTATCCAGATGTAAATCTACTTCACTCCTGAATAATTGACTAAACTGCATTACTTTAGATTGCATAATTTATGCAGCTTCTTCTCACATGTGGCTGAAGGATGTAGCACACACATTCAAACATTGTTTAAGCTTTAAATAGGCCTGACTAGTTTATTGTAAATTGATGCATGATTTTAGGGAGGCATTTGCTTTGTCAACTCTGGAAGCTTCTGCATGGTTTTGAATAACATAAATGCTCATATTCCTTTTTTTTTTGCTGTACCAGACTCCAGCTACAACAAGGACGGCTTCATTCTCTGAACCCAGAACCTGTAATGATGTTACTCCAGCCAAAAAGTCTAAAGCGGGTCTTCCAGCAGGTAACTAACACAATGGCACTCGCTTCTCCAGGGCTTCATATCAGCAAGACTCCATGTTTACTCACAGACCTCTGCTTCTTTCATTTTTTTTTTTTACCCTTACTCTCTTTATTTCTGCTTTCCTACACTCCCAAATGCTGTCACGGCTATTCTGCACTTTTAATTTTCCTCCCATTTCTCCCTCCTGCTCCTCCTCCTCCTTCTTTTGCTGCACAAACTGTCCACTCACCCTCGTCTTTTTCATGCTTGTTTCTCTAAGACTCTCTTCATTCTATACTGTGGCCTTTGAAGAATGTGGTCACAGATGATTGGAAAGGTAAGTGATTGGTGTGCCATGCCCACAGTACGCTCAGCTGCCCACTCTCTACATTGGTTTGCCCCTTTTTTCTCTCCCCTCCCCCCACACTCTTCATTATTATAATCCTAGTAAGAAGGTGTGTGACGGTTGCATGTCTGCATCAACACAGTGCCTCTATATTTTACTGGATTCTGCAAAAAGATTTTCATACTTTTTCGATCAGTATGTGTGAATCAATTGTTCTAGGCCTAATCTAAAAAGTGTAGACCATAGCAGATGATTCACAAATTGGGAGATTTAGTAGTTTTTATGAAAAAAATAAATAAATCTTAAGATTGTGTGTTAGGTTTGATTGCAGTGTCAGAAGACAATAGTAAAGTGTTGACTATGTGGGAATGCGTGCCTTTTTTTTAGATTTGCTTTTTACAGCAGCACAGTAGAGGCATGCTCTGTAGCAGCTGAGCTTTGCATGCTCTTTCCTCTGCTGTGCTTCTTCCCAGAGATGACTCGCAGTTGGCCAAATGCATTGAAGTCTGTTCAATGAATAAGATGAAGATGCACTCATTCTTTTCTCTTTTTTGTGCTCATTTTGTCATTTTGTGTTTCCGTCCCATGGGGGTCACAGAAGTGCGAGCCTCTTCAGGCTGCAGCGGAGGTATGGAAGGGTGTGAAAAAGCTTTCTTCCTGCCTTCTCCGCTCGCTAATTCCCTCTGCCTTCCCATTTTTGTCTGTTTTCCGATGTTATCCTCAGTCCTTTCCCCCTTTATCATAGCTTGCTCATCTTAAAGGGCTGCTGCTTTCTCTTACCAGGCCTAAATTTGTTGACCCAGCGACACCATTAAAATTAAAATGGTTGAATCGTATCACAAGAAAATCAATCATCAGCATTGGTACTTTGCCTTCAAGATCAGCCTGGTATTTTTAGAACATGAATTGACTATAAAACTGATTCCTAAAGTATATTAAACACTAATGTCACATTCTGCTTTAAAAACAGAACTGACCTTTTACTATGAAATCACTATAAACAGTTTATCATAAGTTTGCTTTTGCACTTTACTAATGGGCTTGAAGTGCTAGTGTGTTCCTGGAGCGTCTGGATCCAGCTTTAAAATGTGTTCATTGAATTTCTTGTCGTCAGCTGTGTCCTCAACACTCAAGGGTTTTCTGACTTTTAATGTTCCTGCTTGGTGATGGACCTTTGCGTTTAATAGCTGTGAGTTATAAAACTGTGAGTTATAAAAAGCTGCTTGTAAAATGATTTTCATTTAAAAACCAACTGGTATTGTAACTCTATTTAAAATAAATAAAAAAAATAACCCTAACCCTAAATGCATTCTCAGAGAAGCTCCTTGATGGTTGAAACGTGCTTCCCTTTAGGGGAATGAACTGTACAATTGTCTTCTCTGATGCAAGCCTTGTGCAGGACTTGAAGTTGTTAGTAACATGTGAGAACTTCTTTTTTTAAATCTATCCTAAGCTCTAATTTTAGAACCCCAGTGACTCCTTTTAGCATCTTGACCTAAAGGGGGCAGACATGTATAAATGGATTTATATTAGGCTGAATAAGATGTGTGAAAACATCTGTGCCCAAATTATGCTGCAGAAGTAAAAAGAAGTTAACTGAAAAATCAAAACATATTCCAAATGCTGGCAAACTGCATCACCAATGAGAAACATCCTTTTGTGTTTCCAGTGGGTGTTTTGTGAATAAGAAAGTGCTATTTTCTCTACCTCCTGTATCTCTGTCCTCAGATGGAGTCCCATTGTGCTCAGCTTGTCGCCAGCCCTGCTACTGCCGTTTCCCTCCGCCCAACCCGCTCTCCCTTGTCTGTGATTATTTTTATTTCTTCTTTTCCGTACTAACTATAAGTCTTTCTCTCTGTCTCTTTCCGCCTTCCTCTTCCTTCAGCCAAAGCCACCACACTCTTCAGCAACCACACAAAGGCCATTGTTTGGGGCATGCAGACACGCGCCGTGCAAGGCATGCTGGACTTTGACTACGTGTGCTCCCGGGACGAGCCCTCTGTGGCAGCCATGGTCTACCCCTTCACGTAGGTTCCTGACACCTAATGTTTGCCTGAAATGATTTAAATAACAAGAATTTATACTATACTGATTTAGGGACATAATGGGAACATATATATGAGCATAGGTCATCTAATTTGCAAATCAGTCCTCTCCTGAGTTTGAACTGCTCGAGTGAAGTTAAAATAACACTTTGCTTTATTCATTCATTTCCTGCAACTTTACATCTGTGTTGCCTAGTGGGGATCACAAGCAGAAGTTCTACTGGGGCCACAAGGAGATCCTGCTGCCAGTCTATAAGAACATGGCGGACGCCATGAAAAAGCACCCGGAGGTCGACGTGCTGATCAGCTTTGCCTCGCTGCGCTCCGCCTTCGACAGCACTGTGGAGGCCATGCAGTACCCACAGGTAGAAAGACAAACCATGCAATATTTATACTTTAATCTCATATATTCCACAGAAATATCTGTTTGCACTCTGGTTTTGAAACTTAAATCTAATCGTGTGTTTCAGATTCACACCATTGCCATCATAGCTGAGGGCATCCCTGAAGCCCAGACGAGGAAGATGATCAAGATGGCTGATGAGAAAGGTGTCACTATCATCGGCCCTGCCACGGTACACAGCCTTATCTCAACAAAACATGACTGTTGTAAAATGCCTCTTCTGCAGTGGCCTGTGAAAGTAGTGCTTATCTGTGTAACAGATGTTTTAAATCGTTAAGGAAATTACGTCTTTGAATAGACACAAAAGGTATTTTGGAATTTTTTTTTTTTTATTCTTTTGTCGCAGGTCGGTGGCATCAAGCCAGGCTGCTTTAAAATCGGCAACACAGGCGGCATGCTGGACAACATCCTGTCTTCCAAACTCTATCGTCCTGGCAGCGTGGCGTACGTGTCTCGCTCCGGGGGGATGTCCAACGAGCTGAACAACATCATCTCCCGGACAACAGACGGCGTCTACGAGGGCGTGGCCATCGGAGGAGACAGGTGCAATAACTGATTTGCTAGTGAGTTTGATTTTTGGTGAGATTTGCAAAGTGTATTTAACTCTTCATGTTTTGTTTACCACTGTCCAGATATCCAGGCTCCACCTTCATGGACCATGTCCTTCGATACCAGGACACTCCAGGGGTTAAGATGATAGTGATGCTGGGAGAGGTGAGAGCGTTTTTGTTTTAGAGCATTCTGTGCTCAATAAAAGATGTGCAATGTGTACATGGAAATGTATTTATCTCGAACTTATTTTGAATCTCTGTGATCCCAGGTCGGTGGCACAGAAGAGTACAAGATCTGCCAAGGCATCAAAGAGGGCAGGATAACCAAACCTGTGGTGTGCTGGTGTATTGGAACCTGCGCGACCATGTTCGCCTCAGAGGTCCATTGAAAAGACGGCCTTAATTTATTTTTGCTTTTTACCTGAGAATTTTAAAGGATTACCTCATCCCCTCGTGTTGTCGTCTTCAGGTTCAGTTTGGCCACGCCGGGGCGTGTGCCAACCAGGCTTCAGAGACGGCGGTGGCCAAGAACCAGGCTCTGCGGGACGCTGGTGCATATGTACCCAAGAGCTTTGACGAGCTGGGAGACGTCATCAGGTGAGAAGTTCTTTCGCAGTAATGCCAGAGTTTTGTCAGTAACTCGTCTGTTAAGTTTACTGATTTGTTGTGTCCACGTGGTGAAACAGGACTGTCTATGATGAGCTGGTAGCCAATGGTACAATCATCCCTGCTCAGGAGGTGCCTCCCCCAACGGTACCTATGGATTACTCTTGGGCCAGGGTAAGAACCTCAATCAGTACACTTTTGAGAAACGTTTATTAGCAGAATAGAGGGAATCTTTCGACTATACTAGAATACATAATAGAATACTTCTCAGTATAGCTGGCAGCTCTGTAGTTCACTCGGGCCTGTGTATCCTCAGGAGTTGGGCCTGATCCGTAAGCCGGCCTCATTCATGACGAGCATCTGTGACGAACGAGGCCAGGAGCTCATTTACGCCGGCATGCCCATCACTGAGGTCTTTAAAGAAGAGATGGGCTTAGGAGGAGTGCTGGGCTTGCTCTGGTTCCAACGCAGGTCGGTACGAGGACGGGAGACGCCGGGTTCAGGTTCGGGGAGAAAGTGTCGGGTTACTTGAGTAAGCTCGGGTTGTGTTTGTGCGTCCAGGTTGCCACGCTACGCCTGCCAGTTCATTGAGATGTGCCTGATGGTGACGGCTGACCACGGGCCCGCCGTCTCTGGCGCACACAACACCATCGTCTGTGCTCGCGCTGGCAAAGACCTCATCTCAAGCCTCACGTCCGGCCTGCTCACCATTGTCAGTACTAATCACATACTGCTGTTTTTATAGCAAAAGGTTTTATAACAAAGAATTGTCCAGTACCTGATTAAAAAGTTTACACATTCAAACTTTGTATTTTTCTCTTCTACAACCTGCTTTAACCTCTTGTTAAAAACGGCTTGTGACTTGTTGGTATGTTCCAGGGGGACCGTTTTGGAGGCGCTCTAGATGCAGCAGCAAAGCAGTTCAGTAAGGCGTTTGACAGCGGCATGCTGCCCATGGAGTTTGTCAACAAGATGAAGAAAGATGGCAAGCTGATCATGGGCATCGGTCACAGGGTCAAATCAGTAAGCATCACTCTATTACCTGGAGTTAAATTATTCTGAACTGTAAATTGTGTTTTGATGCATTTTCTCATTCCCTTGAAACCGGACTAGTGCATTTATTTGATTTAATTAATTAAAACGGATGGTGCAGTATTACAGTTTGCCTCCTTTTTCCAGATAAACAACCCAGACATGCGGGTTCAAATTCTGATGGACTTTGTAAAGCAGCATTTCCCCTCCACCCAGCTACTGGACTACGCCCTAGACGTAGAGAAGATCACCACCTCCAAGGTACTGAACTGCTGCATTTGAGTGAAAATTGCATAGTACTGTCCAAATCTTACAGCTAAAACATTATTATTATTATACATATTACCAAACATTTTAATTTCTTCTTGGCTTCAATGAGTGTGTTGGATCCGTTTTTTGTTTTTTTTCATTTGTAAAATTGCCTAGAGATTCACTCTCTAGCTGAGAAAAGTTTAGATGACTTAATTGCTATTTGTTATTTTCAGAAACCCAACCTGATCCTCAACGTTGACGGTTTTATTGGTGTAGCCTTCGTGGACCTGCTCAGGACATGTGGTGGCTTCACACGGTAAGAATATTCAGCAGCTATATGGTTGCATGTAAGGGATTACGGATACGGATTTTAGGTCTATGTTGTGTTATTTACTTTACTGAATTAATAGCACACTGTCAGTATTGTTGCTCACATGAATGTTGAACTGGTTCCAGTGATGAGGCGGATGAGTTTGTGGAGATCGGTGCACTAAATGGAATCTTTGTGCTTGGCCGGAGTATGGGCTTTATCGGTGAGTTCCGTTAAGAATGACCGCAGCTGTATAGAAGTGTTCTTATTTTCGAGACCTCTAATTTGTGTGTCTGTCTGGCATCAGGACATTACCTGGACCAGAAGAGGCTGAAACAGGGTTTGTACCGCCACCCCTGGGACGACATCTCTTACGTGCTTCCTGAACATATGTCCATGTAATCCCTGCATCACAAAGCGGGACGCACTACCAGATGTGCCTGCCCCCCCCCCCACGTGGGTCAGGCATTATCGCACATCGCACATATTTAACGTGTACTCTCCGATTAACGGCAACATCTTCCCGGGGAAACCTGGCAGGATCATTCTGGATGGTGGAAGAACTGTCTGACCGAGGGATCTGGGTAGAGGTTTTCGATCTAGTTTTTAAACGGAGAAAAAGGGGAAGTATATTTTTAGATTTAGTTTTTGACAAATTATTTAAAAAGTCTGAGATGTAGCTTATTCAGTTTTGAACGAGAGCCAAACCGCTGCAAATTACGGCGATTACAGGAGCACAAACTCAATTGGTACTTCAATAAAGAAATTTGCTATGCGTAGTTTGTACAAGGGCAGGATTCAAAGTGCATTTCAGTGTGTTTCAGTTTTTCAGGCCCCTGCATTATGGAGTCTGATGTGAAATATATTCAAGCTTAGCAATACAGTACCTTGTCTGTTTTTATACTAACAAACATTAACATCAACTGTGATTTATTTTAATCGGCAACAAGAAAGCTGGCTCAAATATGCTCTCCCTCTTTCGAAGTATTGCACCTTAGTTTTAACTACTACTCAAATATAAATTCAGTATAGGTCTTAAAATGCCTTCAGTCCCAATGAAAAAGATCTTTAAATGATAAACCAAAGTTAGTTTTAGGATTTTCTTGTTTTTGCTAAACCAGGTTAAACAAAAAAAACAGGGTCTAGGGGTTTAAAAAGAGAAATGCTGATTTAAGTGTCATTCCATTATTGCCTTTCCTGGTATGATACTGGTTATAACCTTGGGTGAAATTCATCAGCTACTGTATGTAAATCAGTTTTGAGGTGTTCAAGTCTATGTTTTGAAATTGGACTACTTGTGTTGCTATTCTGAATAACTGTTTTGATAATCTGTCAGAAAACAGGGAAATGTAGAGGCACCAAGGTAGGGAGGGGGCGGGGGGGTGAACAAAACGCTTCATGAATGACCCTGTGAGTCTCGATTGGCATCTTTTGGCGAGGGACCATGAAAGCAGTGTGCTTTTTGGGGAATTAATTGCACATCTTATGTTTGTCGGCTCTGTTGGAGAACTGTCCAGCTTTTACTGAAGACTTGGCACTACCTTTGTTACTGCCCACTGTATGGCCTGCTGTGTTTGATCTTTATTTTGCCGTTTTTATTTAACTGTGAAAAAATGTTTTTGTTTTTTTTGTAATATGCTGTCACATAGTATAATAAAAAACCCTATTGTTTTACTTTTCACTTTGGCTGAACTTCTGATCCAGAAACGGAGGCAAGGAAGCTGCCTCACACTTGGTATACTGGCTATTAGAGCTGCAATGACTGGTCAGTAATTAGTTTTAATTAGACTAATTCTGAGTCGTTTAAGGAGGAAACCAAAAGTCCCAACTTTTCTCACATTTTACGGGTTTCTTCACACTTTTATCAGAATAAACTGAATGTCTGGGTTGTGGACATCATTTGAAGATGTTGTTTTGGGCCGTGGAATGCAGTGATGTTTTTCAGCTCTTCATAAACCAAACCGCTAATAGATTTGTCAAGAAAATCAACTTTACTCTCAATTAATAATTATGAGTTGCAGCTCAATGATACTACCTGTGTAAGTACATGTGGATTGACACGGCTTACTTGATTCTTGAACTGAAGGTATTATTTCAGGCTTTCATAAAATATAAACTTCTTCACCCAGACAGGTAATTCCCAACGCGCATGCGCAAAACCTTTTGCATTTCCTTAAAGTTTAAATAAGCTTTAATAAAGGAGGGTCTGTGTGTTTTAAAAAAAAAAAAAAGGAAAAAAAACTTAGTACTTTGCTATGGTTTTCTCGTGGGAACCAGAGATCTTGGCTTGAACCTGTCGTTCCATTAAACAAATAAATGACACAGGCGTGATCTTAAAGAGACGGAAGTGAACGCTCCTCCGGTTTCTGCCGCTTCGCTGTCACCGCTGCGCCTGCATGTCAGCGTTTCAGTCTGTGTTCGCCTACGCCTATGAGTTCTTTCCGAAGCTACTTCACAGCCTTCGTTTGCCCCGGAGACTCTCCCTCTGCTGCGGGATGGCGGCGTCAGCGGCAGCCGCCGCGGCCGCCGCCGCGCCGGACGACTGCTGCCGCGGCGGCGCGGCGGCGCTGACAGGTGACGGAGAACCGGAGGAGGCCGAGGAGTTCACCTGGCCGGGCTACTGCTCGGAGCTCTGCCGGCGGCAGAGCGAGCAGAGGAAGTCGGGGCTGTTCTGCGACGTGACGCTGGTCTTCGCGTCCGGTGCGGCGGAGGAGGCGCAGAGGGTCCAGACGCTGCACGCCCACCGCTCGGTTCTATCCGCGGCGTCGCACTACTTCGCCCTGCTGCTGGGCGGCCGCTTCTCGGAGTCCGCCGCCCGGCGCGTGGAGCTGCGGGAGTGGAGCTCCGCGGCCGGACCCGAGCCGGACACCGTGGAGAGGGTCGTGCACTTCATGTACACCGGGGAAATCACGGTCACCGCCGCCAACGTGCACGAAGTGCTGGAGTTGGCTGACAGGTGACTTCACCCACGCATTTATCAGTATTCAGAGTGTTTCATGCACTAAGGGTTGAGTAGTGATTTAAAGCTTAGTGGTGATAGGCCACACCTGTCAAAGCGCAGGTAGAGCACCTGTGGCCATTTTATGATCTTATAAGTATATATATATATATATATATATAAATCATTTTTTAAACACACTGTGTTCCATTGTGTGTTTAATTCCTTGTAAATATTCATTTTTCTGTAAAATAAATTTAAAAAATGGACACATTTTTCTTCACATTCTGATTTTAGGATATAAAAAGCAGTGTTATCAATGCTTCAAAATAAAAACTAATTTAAAACTCATGTTTTAAAATATACTGCTATTATTATTGAACAAGTGTAATTTCCTTCACCCTGATTAAAACCCCAGTTTTCAGCTGCAGAAAAACAATCCCAAAGCCTGATGCTGCTCATGCTTCACTGTAGATTTAGCCTTCTTTCCAAGGTGAACATTTTTATTTGTTTATCTGCCGTTTTTTTATTTTATTTTTAAATCCGTTTTTTTTTCTTTATTCAAAAATGTATTAATTCGTAAAAAGGTGTTTTTTTTTTCTTTGATAATCCAATGAAAGTGAAAGAAAAGTATTGCTCGAGTTAAAGAATATGGAAAGAAGTTTAGTCTTTTTGGGCTAAATTTACTTGTACCAACCCGTGTGTCCAAACTTTCGGCCTGTACTGTCTGTATGTGAAATTTAGCCGTCAACTTGACCCAATTGGAGCTCATCGATAACAAAAAAAGCTTTTTTTTTTTTGCGGAGGCGGCATGTGCGGGATTCTATCCTTAAGGTGTGCGTCAACCTAATATGTTCACCACCAACCTTGTATTTTGGATTTTTTTTTCCAGAAACATTTGACACTGCAAAGGTCACATCGGTGCCACCTGGGTGGGCAGATTCTAATTGTATTTGGAGAGCTACAGTGTCCTCTCAAGTCTTAGAATATCACCTTTAAAAATGATATTAAACATAATATTGTCAAACACTGAAATATGTATTGACCCTGAGCCTAAATCAGGATATGCTTAGGGGGTGGTTGACTTAATAAAAAGCCGTCGTGCCCAAAAGTCTATCATAGAAAACTTATGCATAGGAATACATACAAATCCGAATTTTTTTCCTACAAATACATTAAATTTTCATTCTCAGCCCCGTACAGAGTTTTTTTAAGGTAGCCATATTGACATGAAATAGTAGGTAAACACAGGTGTTACCAATATCACTAATGTTCAGTTAAATTTAAACAGTAAGTCTGCTGCTATTGTGCATGCTTACTCACTGCAAATTTTTAGTATTTCACGTGAATATTGCTGCTGTGAAAAAAGTCTATTGTTGCAAACAGTAGGACAATATGTTTTCATTAATCTTCAACTTGTTTTTATTATTAACATTATATTCACACTATTCATGAGAGCAAACAGGTTGGCTTGTGGATTCATGTTTCTACAAGGTTTAATCCAGAATATGTTGCAGGCTCTTGTTCTATTTCTGCTGCTTAGTTCCCCTCCAACATTATACCAACCGAATGAAAATCATTAATGTTCTGATAACACTGACACGTTTTCGCTGTCAGGTTCCTGCTGACACAGCTCAAAATCTTCTGCGGAGAGTTTCTGATGAAGAAGCTGAGCCTGTCCAACTGCGTGGCCGTGCACAGCCTGGCCCACATGTACACGCTGAACCAGCTGGCCCAGGGAGCCACCCAGATGATCCGGAGAAACTTCCACAAGGTCATCCGCAACGAGGAGTTCCTCACGCTGCCGTTCCACCTGGTGCGGGACTGGCTGTCGGACCCGGAGGTCACGGTGGACTCGGAGCAGGAGCTGTTTGAGGCAGTCGTTAAATGGGTGCAGCAGGACACGGGAGAGCGGGATATGCACTTTGAGGAGCTGTTCAGGCTCCTGAGGCTGCAGCAGATGGCTCCTACTTGCCTCACGCGGGTGGTGAGGAAGGAGCCCCTGGTGGCGGCCAGCGCCGCCTGTCTGCAGCTGGTGTCCGACGCCATCGAGGTCCGAGCCATTTGCCTTGAGGGCTTCAAGCCGGCCGATCCAGCGACGCAGCCACGTCTCGGCCAGAACATGGACGTCATCATGGTGGTGGGCGGCGTTTCGGACGGCGGGGACTATTTGAGTGAGTGCGTGGGCTACTTTGTGGCCGAGGACCGTTGGGTCAACCTGCCGCACGTTCACAACCACCTCGACGGACACGCCATCGCCGCCACCGGCAGCCACGTCTACGTGGCCGGGTCCATGGAGCCGGGCTTCGCCAAGACCGTGGAGCGCTACGACCCCGGCCTCAACGCCTGGGAGCAGGTCTGCGGCCTGACCACCCGCAAGCACTCCTTTGGCCTCGTGTGCGTCGGTGACATCCTCTACGGCATCGGCGGTCATGGCAACTTCAGCCCGGGCTTCAAGGACGTCGTCGTTTACAAGCCTGAGCTGGACCAGTGGCACAATCTGGAGCTTGCGCCCAAGATACTACGAGATGTCAAAACGGTGAGCGTGGAGGACCGCTACCTGTACATGACGGCCAGGACCCCGATGGACGCGGACAACGAGGACGGACTGTGCACCGTGACCAGTCGCTATGACACCCAAAGCCACAAGTGGCTGGACGTGGACTCCTTGCCGCTCATTGACAACTACTGCGTCTTTCAGATGGCCGTGGCCTCCACCAACTTCTACCACACGGCATCCTGCTGCCCCAAGAGCTACAAGCTCACAGCCGAGGCCGCGCAGCAGAAGACGAGCAGGCGCATCTCGGGCGACATCCTCGACGGCCTCCCCCCGGAGGTCACCTGCACGGAGGGCGCCGCTGTCTGCTACCTGGGGGACGACGTCTTCGTCATCGGTGGCTGGAGGAACAGCAGCAACGTGGAGAACCAGTACCGCAGGGAGGCGTATCGGTACAGCTCGGAGAGGAAGCGCTGGACGCTGCTACCACCCATGCCCCGCCCCCGCTGCCGGGCCGCGGCGTGCCACGTCCGCATTCCGTACCAGTACCTCAGCGGCTGCCAGCGCTACCCGGTGCCCCAGAACCTGGCGAGGCAGCGGGACCGCATGCAGCAGATGCAGCAGCTGCAGCAGCTGCACCAGCGCACGCTCACACTACGGAGACAGCTGCAGACCCAAATTGAATGTTGAGTTGAGAATCTGCTCATCGAATCAGATGTTCTGATCCGTGTTGTTTGTGCTTCATCTGCAAAGTCAGTTTTATAGCGAAAGTGCCAAATGGTTTTTGGTTTGTATTCTTGGTCTTGTATTACTTTTTTTTTTTTTTTTTTTAACTTGTTTGAGTTGAAATAAGGACAAAATAGTATATTGTATTAGGTGTTTTCAATATTTTCTGATGTCTTATGGAAATTATTAATCAAGAATGATTACACTGTGTAAAGTTGAAAAAATAATTAGCCAGACAATCATTCTGGCCTTACATTATCAGCTTATGCCTTAACATTATTCTGCCAGAAAATCATACTGTGATTGCCTTAATATACTGTTATAGTGTTGATTTAAGTTCCAGATTAATGTTTTTTTTAATTTAAATAGAAAAATGCTGTAGTGTAAGTTAGAAAAAACACTCTGTGAAGCTCCTAGTTGAGATGTTATTATGTCTATTTAGTGTGATGTAATTTAAAAGAAAGTGATGGTTAAGGGAACAATATGTAACCAGCTGAGAAAAGAAAAACAAGCTTTAACTGCAGTTCTCTTCTACCTCCAATTTCCACTATGTTTTCTTTTTCTTTTTTTTTTTTACGTATTGAGAAAAGCACACTGGGAACAGCTGATCACCAGTGAGGATGTTTTAATTAAGCTTGTCACATAGATTGCTGAACTAAAACATGTGGACCAACATGTTCAAACTGATCCCTTAATATTTTTTTTTTCATTCCAATGATATATTTTATTCAGGCACTTAGTTGCACAATTTCCTAGGCTGTAGCATAGCTTTAAATGTTGAAGGACAGTCCAAATACCCCTTGCTGTTTTACTCATTGGATTGCAAGTGCCAAGTTTTTGCTTGTATGGGGGAAAAAAAGCAAATATTGATTTACTTTGGAGAATGTATTTTTTGCCATTGCTATAAACACTGGTTCCATGCAGCTACCTGAATTTTACTTTGACACATGGTGTCACTTCACTTGTATATGCAAGAGCTGCAAGTGTACATTGACATTTGTAATAGATCTTAGTTAATTCATTGGTATTTTTTGTCATTGAAGAAATAGACAATCTATTTTCTATATGTAAATTCTAACATTTTTGTCATGACAGAATAAAAAAATTAATTATGCCAAAGCTACACAGGTTATTATTGATGGTTTATAATAATGAACATAACAATGATCTTCATGTTTAAACACAGCAGTACTATCAGTACTATAACACTAGAATTGCAGCGTTCTTTGGCAAATTATAATATACCTAGTTTAATGGTAATAATGTTATTTAATGTTAATTATTAGTGGTGATGACAAAAATATGACTGATTGTGCCTTTACATTTCTGGAATGTGGTGATAGATTATACTTTGCTTTACTGACAAAACTAATGAACTTCATTCTGCAAGTCAAAAAACTATTCCTCCTATAAAAATGAATATATACTTCTAACTTATATAACATTGAAATGTCCCATTTGTAATACAATGTATTATATTATACCTGTATAGTATTGTAGACTGTTGTTAGACACAAGCATATATATATATATATATATATATATATATATATATATATATATATATATATAAAAAAAACAATTCAATTTCGAAAATTCGTCTAGTACAAATTGATTCCTGCATAATTCTGGGATCATTTAACAAGGGACGCGGCCTCAGTGAAGTAGGAACCAATATTCGTCGGAACTACATATGTCTTACGTGGGGGAACGTTGATGGTGCAACACCCACTGAAAGCGTAAACAAACATTTTAAACCTGCCGTCGAATGTAAACGGCATTTATAAATTAAACACTTATTTTAAACAATATACATATGTATATATAATACACACAGTTTATTATCGAGCATAATATGTTTGATGCTCTTTAATTTTATTAAATGATTTAACGGCTGGACCGAAAAACAGTTTACGTGTCACGTTTAAAATGGTAAGTTACCGTCACGTTATATTGTATTACTTATGTTGAATTGTGTGCACGTTCAGATATTCTATGGTACGTTCGAAATTACAATGTAATGCCTATCTGTATATAACTTCGTGTATCTAGTTATTTTATCCGTGGATCTACACTCCAGTGAGGGGGATCTTCGCTTTCTCTCACCAGCTGACCAAAACCGAGGTGAGGAAAATGAACGAAGAAAGTTAAATAAAGTATAGTGAAAGTTAGTGTGCAAAAAAAAAGGTTTGCTGTAAGATGCTGTACAGGTGCTGTTGTATGTAATGTTGCATATGTTAACATATGGATTGCACAATTTTAAAATGTGGTAATCTCAATTGCATAATGGCGTTGTAAAGTTTTAGTGCATGTTATAAAGTGTTGTGCATATCAATAATTGTAAAAAACAAAAAAAACAAAAAAAAAACGGAATATAAAGAAAGAAAGGAAATCTTTAGTCCATTCAATTGTTGATGTCCAGTGAAATAATCTCAGGTTTTAAAATGAATGAGTACTATAGAAGTATATTTGCAAAGTTTTTATTTATTATTCATGTTTTTTGTATTCAACGTGAAATTCCATAATTTATTAAGTCACAGTATTTTAAAGTTTTCGAAAATAGCAGAAATATAGTATATAATATAATCTATGCCTTTCAAATTCTATACAATGAATGGCCACAGACATCTGTATTAATGTTTATTTTTCAATGAACCTCCATGGAGAAATCTAGTTCCATGAACCCTATCTAATTTTATCAGGTTTCAATACATTTCAAAAGGCTTTAATGGATATGTTTGTATTCTTAGTAACTATATCTGTTGAAATGAAGAATGACAAATTAATGTTGGATTTATTGCACTGAAAATATGTGAATAAAATATGTGAAATCCAAAATAGATTATGTAATGAGAAGCCATGTCTTAGAAAACAGTAGCTAGTCATTATTGGTTTAAGTGTATTTACACACCAAAATATAACTATTCAAATATCACAAAGCAAATGAAAGATGAGGCCTGTGTAATGGCTTCCTGATCGCTTTCTTCTCATTTCCCTGTTTTTTAATGTGTCTGGATAAACTTGCACGATGATGACTGACCTATATTCTGTTCAGATCCCAGAGCTGGCCAAATGCACGGTGCTGATAAGGGAGCGCAGCAGAGTGGAGGAGACGATCCACGCCATGCAGCGAGCGGGCGCCGGCAGCCTGCATGTGAGTGAATGAACGTGTGTGTTTATAAGAAATATTCACTGTCTGAAATACTGAATGTCCAATACCAGCAAAAAGGCACACAAAAGGTTAGTTTTCACATCCTGCCTCAAAGTCTAATGGAATGAAACCGACATAGAGAGGAATAAAAATGTAGAATAGTTTAAAGAGACATATTTTAGAAGTAAAAGAGTTTAAAGAAATATAAATACATCATCTAACTATACAGTAATTATTGATAAATTGTAGGTAGATGCTGCATGTTCAGTATTTTTATTGTAGTGGTTGATGCTCTTTGTTTCTTTGGTCCTTACAGTATATAAGTTAAAAAGACACGTTTCCACTTTAGTTTGTGAGAGTGTTAGACTCTGTAAAACAATAAATAAATAAATATGAATATCAGCCTTGCCTTCAGAGTTTGTCCAAAAGAACGTTTATACTTGCTGAATGTTGTTTGATACTTTTGTTTGCTTCTAAATGGTCCTTTCTTCAGGTTATCTCCGACTTTGACATGACACTGACCAGGTTTGCCCACAACGGCAAGAGAGTTCCCACCACCCACAGTAAGCTCTCAGCCGGCTGACGGATCTGCAGCTCGGCCAAACAGTATCTAATGTTACAGTAGTCTGCACATATGTATAATTAGATCTGGATTATTTATGAGTTGACCCAGTTTGTATTTGTGCATGCTTAACTTTAAAAATTTTTAATACTTTCTCTATAGCTGTTTTGTGTTTCAGTGTGTTTACTGTTAAAAAAAATGCTCTTTTCTAGACATCCTGGATAACCGGTTGTTGATTAATGAAGAATGCACCAAAAAGGTAAATGTAACTAATTAGCATATTGTAAAAGACCTATTTAGCAACATCTTTACATTACGATGGGCCATACATTGTTATCTACATACCCTGATTTGGATATTCCCCGTGCTCTCTACTTCTGCATCCATCATTGTAACATGTAGTAAACATGTACAAGTTGATAAATCTCTTCTTCTCTTTTGTTGCGTTGCAGATGAGGCAGCTGTTGAACACCTACTATCCAATAGAGATCGATGTCGGCAGGACGGCTGAAGAGAAGCTGCCTCTCATGGTGGAATGGTAAGAAAATGGATGAAAGCATCATTTGTAAAAAATAAATAGATATTTAAAAAACCCTCTCTGTTTAAATGTGAATTTCTTAAGTAACTTAAAACAGGACTGTTATTAAACTTAATCTGAATATACTGCCACGGAGGGAAAATAAAGGCAATCCACATTTAAATTGTTAAATCATGTCTTGTGCTGATCTCTACAGGTGGACTAAAGTGCATGAACTTCTCATTCAGCAGAGGATCAAGAAGGAGAAGCTGGCTCAGGCTGTCAAGGAATCCGGTGCAATGCTCAGGTACCTGCAGCGCAAAGTTCAAGATTCTACAGGGAAAATGTCAAAAACACCTATAAACGTAATAACCCATTATGCAGTCTTTGTCATTTTATTATAAAAGCTCCACCTCTCTGGTGTTTTTTTTTCAGGGAGGGCCACAAGCTGTTCTTTGACTGCCTGGATGAGCATCAGATCCCTCTGTTGATCTTCTCGGCTGGTGTTGGAGATGTCCTAGAGGAGGTGATCCGGCAGAACCAGGTCTTCCATCCCAACGTGCACGTCATCTCCAACTACATGGACTTTGACCACACTGTGAGTTCCACCCCACCCTGCTCATTGATGATTATTATTATTCACCTTACTTATTTTTTAATGTATGAAATGAATAGAAGATCTTCCACTTTTAAGGAGAAGTTATCAGAAAATAGAATATGACACCTTTTTTGTATTGATTTCAATGCATGAAAAACATAAAGAAAAGGAATTTCTTGGCAAATCAAGTGAATTTAAACCTAAGCAAGCAGTATTACTGGCTAATCATGTTTATATATAATGAGTATCGTATCTATCTTGTGTATATGGTGCATCTATCCTTTATTTTATTATATTATATTTATTTTTATATATACTGGTGTCAGTACTACTGTCCCTCCTGCTGTTGCTGTGGGACAAATAAAGGATTATCTTATCTTAATTTTTCATTTCAAGTTCAAATAATGCAAGGATAGCAACAATTTCAGTCAGTGTTTGAGAGCTGAGTGTTTTTTTTTCCTGCTTTGTAAAGGGCGTCCTTCGAGCCTTCAAAGGCCAGCTGATCCACACCTTCAACAAGCGGGAGGGGGCTCTGTCACATGCAGCTCGCCTCCCGGAGCTGCAGGGTCGACCCAACGTGCTGCTGCTGGGAGACTCTCTGGGCGACCTGACCATGGCTGACGGGGTGCCCGAGCCCAGGAACGTCCTGACCGTCGGCTTCCTCAACGACCAGGTCGGGTTTACCTGGGGTTGCTATAATCGGAGCGGCGGGTGTGGGAAGGCGGTAGTTAACGTCTTGAATGTTCCTGCAGGTTGAAGAGAGGAAAGAGTCGTACGTGAACTCCTTCGACATCGTGCTGGTGAAGGACGAAACGATGGATGTTCCGAACGGCATCCTCAGATACGTCAGCTCATCCAAAGACGGCAAGTAAGGAGCGGACGCGACTCGGTCGGAACTAAACGCACAACTCACGCATAGGATGGTTCACTACGCTGCAGCCTGGAGAATCACCTACCTCAAACCCACCTCAACACAGAAGTGAATAATGGTGCTAATCACACACATTATACTCACCATGTCTAACTCTGACTTATATCTGAACAGTTAAGAGTTTATTTGTAATGTAATCCACTTTTATCTTCAACTCGTTTTCTTCATTTCTGTAATCTCTGCATTTAACGTGTGAAGTGGGAACCAGCGCAGAGTATTTTGTTATTTGGCTGCTATTGGTTGAAATCTTACTTTTACCTTGTTGCACTTTACTAAAGATGTTCTTCTCAGTTAAAGGTGCAGTGTGTGAGAGTTAATGGCATCAAGCTGAACAGAATTGGCAGAAATGGAATACCAGATTTAGATGTATGTTTTAATTAGTATATAATTCAATCAAAAAAAGAACTGTTGTGTTTTATCTACATGAAGTACTGTCATTTTGCACATGTTTCAACACTTGTTCCAAAAGAGGCTATTTTTGTGTTTTTTGTGTAGTTTAGTAGTTGTTTTTTCATAAATTGCACACTATAATGTTAAAAATGTTTGTGTGTTTTGCGGTTGTAGAAACATGACGCAGGTTTATGAAGGGAAACCTGCTCCTATGCAGATAAACAATTCCAATTTCGATTGAATTCAATATTTAAATGAGTTAGAAATAATCTTCTGCTCCATTTCTGCCACGTTTGTTCTGCTCGATGCTGCTAAATGCCATTAAATCTCACACATTGTACCTTTAACATTTTGGAAAATTGGTTAGGGTAGTTTAACCTGTGTTCATTTCACATAAATTTCACAGAAAATGTGAATTATCCTTTTAACATTTTAACATCATCTTCTCACACATTCTTAAGTCAGTAAGGTAGGACCTCATTGGTGGATAGATGACCTGTTTACTATCAAGTAAAATACTATTTAAGTTTATACCATTATTTACATATGTATAGTTTATTTAGTCTTAATACATATGCAGGTGCAACAGGTTAGGACTTTTAGTTATTTCTATATTAAGTTATTATATATTTGTTTTTAGTCTTTTATTAAATTTCCGTATGGATGTTGCAGTTGTATAAACTCAGCTGTTAAAATACAAGTTGTAAAAGACTGAAAGTTTTTCTTACAAACATTTTAATCAATGTGACTTTCAGGGACAAAAGTAAGGTGCTCGTTTGGTTTTTCTGAAAAACAACTTTTAAAACACAAACATATTGTACAACACAGAAGTACAGAAAAAGACCTTTTGCACTATTTTCTTGACATCTCCAAATGCACGGTGCAGCGTATATTAAAGCCATGGTGCTGTGGGAAAGTCTCTCGTGTGTGTTTTTTAAGGTGTTGGGTGTTTATTCCTGAGAGAAAACCAAGGGATTTTGTCCTCATCACAACTCCTCATGCACTGCCTCTGCCCGCTCCATGTCCTCGTCCACCTTCAGTTTGAGCTCGTCCGCCGTGATGACTCCATCTTTATTTCGGTCCTGGTTGTTGAACATGTCGGCGATGACCTGATCCGCGTCTGACCCAGGTTTCATGCGACCTTTGCCTCCTGCCACCTGCACGTTTATGAACTCCTTAAACTAAAACGGAGAAGGATGAAACAAGAAATGGAATAAATGATAAATGGCTGGAATGAAAGGGTGGTTTTCAAGCGAGGGGAACAAACCTAACATCCTTTACTATTAAATATAACTGTAATGACAGAAAGCTGGAAATCAGATCTTCCATTAACAGTTTTTTCCACCATACAAAAAAAATGCACCGGCATTATTTATGCATTACATTTTCATGTCTGTAAAACATCTTTCAAATGATTGTGATGGCGTGAGTTACCACCAGATGGCGCCAAAGTAAATCATTTTCAAATCTCTAATATTCCCCAGTATTGATTAAATAAACTTGGGACTAATGTGTCCAAGCATCCAAAGTGCTAGTTTCTAATTTGTATTTAACTGTTGAGAAATAATAGAATATACATATATGTTGGTTATGAAGTGATCGTGGGGGTGTTGATGCTGTCAGGAGCAGCTTACCTCCTCCTGGGGAACCTCTGAATTCTTGTTAATGTCCATGGTTTCAAACAGGTTGTCGGGGCTGTCCTCCAGCCACACAAACAGGTAGCCGGGCGGCACGCCCTTCTCAAAGCTCATCATTTCAATTTCAAACACCAACACGGCACTGCTGGGCACGCCGGTGGCTGCACGGCAGAAAGGAAGAAAGGCGTTGGTTAACTCTGGATTAATAAAAAACGGTGGACTTTAAAATTACAAGAAAGTGGCATGAACACATAATGTACAGTCCTTTTCATCTTTGCCTTGACTTTCTCATCTTGCCATCCATCGGATGTTTTACTGCGAATGGCTTGATTGTGTAAATGGTTAAGCCTGAACCCTTTTGGTCATTTCTCTATTCATTTAAGCACTCTCTCCTTTTTTTAATTAAAAGAGTGACAAAAAGAGATCAAATGAATTTTAATTGCAAATCTCAAAATTGTAGTTAATGACTGAATGAAGAAAACAATCAGTTCAAGTTAATAGAAATCACTGATATTGCAAAAAGTTTAAATTTAGTGTGAAGAAGCATTCATCAGGTATCCTTAAAGTCATGAACTACAATTCGGAATTAGAATAATTTGATCTATTTTGTCAATCTTTAAAAAAAATTTAACAATAAAGCTTTTAGTCAGTTGGCAAGAAGATAAAGTCAAAAAATAATTAAAATACAATTAAAAGAAAAACTCATCAGGTCTGCACATTTTGTGTTTTTTCTTGCCATTTAAAAATCAATTTGCATCATTTAGCCGTTTTCATCATATGGCCACCATGTGGAAAATTAAGACTTGTGAATCTAAAACTAACATCAGAGTTTATATATAGTCACAAAGTGATCTTTAAACCATCTATGTCCAGATAAAGAAGGCAAAGCAGGGGTCTACCTCCTTTTTCTCCGTGGCCCAGGTGTGGCGGCACCGTCACGACCCTCCTCTCTCCCACACACATGCCCTGGAGGCCCACGTCCAGCCCGTCGATCACTTTGTCCGCCCCCAGCACTGCGTCCTGCTGGTTCTCAAAGTCATGTCTGAGGACAAGGTCATTTATCAATTTTTTTTTTAATTTAAAACTGTCACAAAGGGAAAAAAAAAAAAGGTTCGTGGTCACTCACGAGGAGAAGAGTTTCGTGCCGTCCACTAAGGTGCAGTTGTAGTGATAGTGGACCAGGTCGTTGACCGCCGTGGTCTCGTTGCAGCCGTCGGGTTTGTGGATGATCCTGATGTCCACGGTGTCGTTGGGGTTGTGGAAGTCTATGACGTGGATGTCAAAGACCAGCACAGCCGAAGGGGGGATGATGTTTCCTGCCCAGGCCCCAAGACATGATTTATATATATATCATATCCACATCTCAAAACCAGTACTTGTGACTTATGTTATCTTGTTCTTTGCATCATAATCCATATATCTTTCAGATTTTTTATTAAGAATCCAAAATTGGCTGTAGGTGCGATTGATAATTTAATTATTAAATGTATTTTGATTATTTTCCATTAATCATTTAGTAAAGGAAATATAAAATTGTGGAAAACGTGCAAATTTGAGATTTTTATGCTTGTTTAGTCTAACAGTCCAAAATTCAAATATATTTGTCTAACCAGTGAGGGAAAAAAGAGCAGTTCCATCTTGCTGCCTGTACTTATAAACTTAATTAAAAATACTATTTTTTTACACTTTTAGACAAGGTGATCTGCACGATTGTTCTGCCTCTAAAATTTAATTTATTTAAAATAAATAAAAAAAGAGGGAGAAGTTAAATGGTACCTGCTCCCTGCTCTCCGTACGCCAGGTGTGGAGGGATGAGGACCCGCCTCCTCTCCCCGGCGCAGACCCCCAGCAGAGCCTGGTCCATACCTGCGATCACGTACCCCATCCCGATGTAGGTGTTGTATGTGCTGTTCCTCTGGTAGCTGTTCCAATAAAAGACACGTCTGGTTAATGTTGCATATGTGTAATATGAGTATCGGTGCAAACATCACGCACTGCACTGGGTTTTGTTTGAGTTTTGGAGATCCTTAAATAATTATTCATGAAAACGTCCAACTTCCAAAACCAGATCTTGGAACCAATCCGATAAGATTTTTGCTTTTCGATGTTCTATAACAGAAAGTGTAGGAAACCCAAGGCCAAGAATAAATAGATGAGCCAGTACATAATAAATATACCAGTCAATGTCCATATTTTTCCTTTTAATTAATTCATATAATTGATTTGTGACATGAAATGTGATATCAATAAATTCATGTGCATAGGGATAACACACACAGTAGGAAATAAATGCCACTAATTTAAATTATGGCAGAATTCTATACATATAGTTCTACATTCTGCCATTGTGGAATCAGGTGTCGGTGTGAGTGGAGCTCACCTGGTGTCAAAGGTCACCCCGTTGAGGAAGGTGCCGTTGTAGTGGTAGCGGATGTAGTCCCCGGGCACGGTCCTGCGTGTGCACGACTCGGGCACCACCTGGTTCTCGATGGAGACGTTGTCCTTTGGGTTGTGAATGTCCTCCAACAGGACGTTGAACACCAGAGTGGCGTGAGAGGGAATGTCTGTACCTGGTGGACCGAAGGAGGAGAATTCTAAAAGCTCACGTCTACCGACAAAAACCGGAAAGGAGTTGCATTCTGGTAATTATTCCATACAGTAATAAAAATATCCTTCTCACATGGTGCCCACAAGACATAAAAAACAAGACAATCAACCAACAGTAAAATGCATAGGAAGTATAAAAGCTAGAAATAATCTGTGAGGTGCATGTACCTGTATCTTGAGGCTATTAATAAAATGAATGAAATGTGTTCTACTGTATGAATATGATCAAAATCATAAAACTCAAGTGTTAAAGTTCCCATAATTACATTTATTCTGTGAATATTAGCTATATTGCTGATGTTTATATGTTGAAGTGAATTGCATTCAACAAAAAGATTTTATTTAGCAATTCTAATAATCACATTGTCTGGATTTTGAAATCATGAGATATTCCCAAAATGTTTGCCGAGTCGAGGTTTGTTTGCAAAACAGGGTCAGCAATAAATCACCCTTTCATTCCAACCATTTATCGTGTATTCTGTGCTGTTTGTGCCCGTACTGACCAGATCCCTTCTCTCCGTAGGCTTTGAAGGGCGGGATGATGATATTTCTGATCTCTCCCACACACATGCCCAGCAGGCCCTCATCCATGCCTTTAATCAGCCAGCCCTCGCCCACCAGGGAGTCGTGGGTCTGCTTCTTGGTGTAGCTAATAAGTAGGGCTCATACAAGAGCAAAGTCAAACAAACAACCTCACACAGACAACAAACCTGTATAAAAAAGTACAAACACACACACAAACAAGCGATCATTTGAACAAGAAGAACTGCATCTCTAAATCACAATAAATTATTAAAATACGTGCATTGTACAAATCTAAAAGGATAAGATTGTTTTAAAAAATGTGCAATATGTATGATTTGGCCAGAATTATATGAAACATGAAAAAAGTACTTAAATCATTAACAGAATGTGAAGCAACAATATGTAGTGTTGCAGTGAACTACTAAAGTGAGGATTACTTATTTTTAATTACATCATAATACATATATATATATATATATATATATATATATATATACATGCACATACATGTATACACTATATTCAGTGAGTGGCATAAACTGCCTCCAATTTGTTTGGCCACTTTTTATACATTTGCATCATGTTTTTAAAACTTTCATTCCAACAAGAATTCACCTGGAGTCGAAGACGGTGCCGTCGAGGAGCGTGCCGTTGAAATGGTAACGCACGAAGTCGGTGCGCATCACAGAGCGTTTGCAGTCCTTGGGCGTGGTGATGGTTTTGGTGACCACCAGGTCAGCTTTGTTCCACAGATCCAACAGATGGATGTCGAACACCAGGGTGGCGTCCGGAGGAACCACGTCACCTGTGGAGGTCATTGGCTGCAAGTTAGATGCATTTACAGAGTAAAAGCTTAAATATTCTGATTAATCAACAACAGGAGAGAATATTGCAAATTTTAGTTGTTTGGTCTAGCAAATGTCAGAAAGTTTATCAGTCCCCAACCCTTAAATATTCAGTGCAACTAAATTAAAAAAAACATTAAAACTTCACTTATTATATGAGTTGGTGATTCATTAATATTTGAGCAATTATTCCATTTATTGTTAATCGATTAATCAATTTATTGCAGCTTTGATAGAAGATTTTTTTCTATTCTGTCAATATTTTAGAGGTATGGGGAAAAATGCCTCTTTTTATCTCCCTCTCTGATTCCTTTAAATGTTTTTCTCCCCTCAGATTAGTGAAAAATGCCTGAAGGATTTTAACCTTTCAGTTTTTAATTGTGCTTTCGTGCAAAGTGATTCGTCTTCCTCAGAACTTCCAATCCACAGGTGCCAAACTCAAACGCCCCTGGAACATCTATGCTCCGTACCTGCACCGGTGCTCCCGTAGGCCAGGCTGGGCGGGACAGTGATGGTCCTGCGCTCGTTCACGCACATGCCCCGCATACCTTTCTCCACCCCAGCGATGAGCCGACCCTCCCCTAACTGGCCCACTTTAGCGGCTCCTCGCTGGTGGCTGTGAAGAAACAGAAGGATGCAAATTGCGGGTGAAGCAGGCCCGCAACTGCTGCTGCATGCACAGGTTTAACGCAGACTTTTGCCGGTTTAAAAGTGCGTAATTTCCAAATGTCCGCCCATTGACACAATATTAAAATATTCCAGTGAGATATTTTACAAATAAACGGAATTATTTTTACCTTGAATCAAACTGTTTTCCGTCGACAAACGTGGCGTTGTAATGATAACGGACATTATCTCCGTCGTTTGCTTCTCTGACACACTCTTTGGGGATGAAGTATCTGTCCACGACTACATCTACCGCTCGGTTGGGATTGCACGCCACGAAGGACCACGTAGTGAGGAGGACAAGGGAAATGCAACAGGCAAACATTCTCAAGGATTTAGGTCAAATAACTAAAAAAAGGGGGATTTCAAACTAAATAAAAAAAGCAATTTGAGGGATAAAAGTCGGAACAATGGAGGCCCGCGGTCGTGTGCGCACTTTACGCAGAGCGGCTGCGGATGTGGAGCGGCGCAGCGGTTCCTAAATGCTGTAAACGTGGACAATCTCCAGGTTGCTGCAGAGTTTTACCAGAGGACAGGAATGTCGGGAGCTGGGAGTGGAAAAGAACCGCTGTCAAGGTTACTATAGTAAGAAAAGAGGCAAGCGTACTTCCGTTACAAAATAAAAGAAAAACCACAAAGATTCGTGGCATATTGCAACGGTTTGTAGGTGTCAGCAAATTAGGCTGCTGGAGAATTAGAGAATCTGTTTATAAATAATAATTATAATAATAATCAAAACTTAATATTTAGTAGCCTTTAAGTAGGTACAGTAAAGTAAAGTAAAAATGGTGGTTTATTCCTCATAAACACTGTACACAATATAATTTGAGATATATTTTTCTGTCTACTGTGAGTTCATGTGTAGGGTGGGTTCATATGACTGGATGCTGGTTGTGTTTTGTCCTCGCATAAACACCCTGCTTTTATTTTGAAAGCTACCCTATGATCGCTAAGCACTGCATCTGGCTTGACTGTTCCGCAGCTGTGCGCATCTGCACAGATCCGCCCCGCCTCTGGGTCCGATTCACAGAGCCGTAAAGTATCCAGACTTTTTCAGCTTTTTCATTAATGCCGCGAAGTTTTCCTGAAGACAAAACATTCAGACGAATAACTTTTATTTCTCATCGATTCCCTTTTATCAACCAATCTTGCAAGGAACGTCTTCACTGTTTCTTCCAATACCGGAGTGGAACAATGTTTAATGTGTTTTTAAAGGCCCTGCAGCCCTGCACAGCTGACCTTCCACAGCAGCAATGCCACCATGTGCATCTACATGTAATGTTTGTGTGTTGTTGAGTGTGAGCAATGCTGCAACAGACATTAAATGAAAACCAAACGCTGTCAAACTGAGTTGAATCAGTAAAAAAACAGTTTTATTGCAAATAAAAGTCTGTTCACAGAAAGGCAGGTATCCAAAAACATAGGACAGTTACAGGAAACACAATCACGGATCAGGTTCACTTACAACACTTACAATACTTACAACTAAACCACTCTGAAAAAATCTATTCCTAACGTCTTTTGTCATCTTCTTAGTATGACGTTTTTGGACGACATGCTATACTATGACATTTTTTTGGGTGACATGCTTTACTATGACATTTTTTTAGGTGACATGCTATACTATGACATTTTTCGAACTACAAGCTATAGTAAGGCGTTTTTTGGGTGACATGCTATACTATGGCGTTTTTCAGACCACATGCTATAGTAAGGCGTTTTTTGATCAACATGCGATAGTATGGCGTTTTTTGGACCAAATGCTATAGTAAGGCATTTTTTTGGGTGAAATACTATACTATGGCATTTTTCAGACAACATGCTATAGTAAGGCATTTTTTTGAGTGACATGCTATACTATGACATTTTTCGGACCACATACTATAGTAAGGTGTTTTTTGGGCAACATGCTATAATGTGGCATTTTTCGGACTACATGCTATAGTAAGGCGTTTTTTGAGCGACATGCTATAGTATGACGTTTTTCGGACCACATGCTATACTATGGCGTTTTTTTGGGTGACATGCTATACTATGGCATTTTTCGGACCACATGGTAAACTATGATGTTTTTCGGACCACATGCTATAGTAAGGCGTTTTTTGGGCAACATGCTCTACTATGGAGTTTTTCGGACCACATATTATAGTAAGGTGTTTTATTGGGCGACGTGCTAAACTATGATGTTTTTCGGACCACATGCTATAGTAAGGTGTTTTTTGGGCGACATGCTATAGTAAAGCGTTTTTTGGGCGACCTGATATACTATGGTGATTTTGGGACCACATGTAAGGCGTTTTTTGGGCGACATGCTATACTATGACATTTTTCGGACCACATGCTATACTAAGGCGTTTTTTGGGTGACATGCTATACTATGACGTTTTTCGGACCACATGCTATAGTAAGGCTTTTTTTGAGTGACATGCTATACTATGACGTTTTTCGGACCACATGCTATACTATGGCATTTTTCAGACGACATGCTGTAGTAAGGCGTTTTTTGAGCGACATTCTATACTACGGAGTTTTTCGGACCACATACTAAAGTAAGGTGTTTTTTGGGCGACATGCTATAATATGGCGTTTTTCGGACCACATGCTATAGTAAGGTGTTTTTTGGGCGACATGCTATAGTAAAGACTTTTTTGGGCAACATGCTATAGTAAGGCGTTTTTTGGGCGACATGCTATACTAGGACGTTTTTTGGGTGACATGCTATACTACAACGTTTTTCGGACCACATACTATAGTAAGGTGTTTTTTGGGCGACATGCTATAATATGGCGTTTTTCATACCACATGCTATAGTAAGGTGTTTTTTGGGCGACATGCTATAGTAAAGCGTTTTTTGGGCGACATGCTATAGTAAAGCGTTTTTTGGGCGACATGCTATACTGTGACGTTTTTTGGACCAAATGCTATAGTAAGGCGTTTTTTGGGTGACATGCTATACTATGGCGTTTTTCAGACCACATGCTATAGTAAGGTGTTTTTTGGGCGACCTGATATACTATGGTGATTTTGGGACCACATGCTATAGTAAGGCGTTTTTTGGGCGACATGCTATACTATGACATTTTTTGGGTGACATGCTATAGTAAAGCGTTTTTTGGGCGACATGCTATAGTAAAGCGTTTTTTGGGCGACATGCTATACTGTGACGTTTTTTGGACCAAATGCTATAGTAAGGCATTTTTTGGGCGACAATATATACTATCGCGTTTTTCGGACAACATGCTATAGTAAGGCGTTTTTTGGGTGACATGCTATACTATGGCGTTTTTCAGACCACATGCTATAGTAAGGCGTTTTTTGGGCGACATGCTATACTATGACATTTTTTGGGTGACATGCTATAGTAAGGCGTTTTTCAGACCACATGCTATAGTAAGGCGTTTTTTGATCAACATGCTATAGTATGGTGTTTTTTGGACCCAATGCTATAGTAATGCATTTTTTTGGGTGACATACTATACTATGGCATTTTTAATACAACATGATATAGTAAGGTGTTTTTTGGGCGACATGCTATAGTAAAGAGTTTTTTGGGCGACATGCTATAGTAAAGCATTTTTTGGGCGACATCCTATACTGTGACGTTTTTTGGACCACATACTATAGTAAGGCGTTTTTTGAGCGACATGCTATAGTATGACGTTTTTTGGGCGACATGCTAAACTATGACGTTTTTTGGACCACATGCTATAGTAAGGCGTTTTTTGGGCGACATGCTATACTAGGACGTTTTTTGGGCGACATGGTAAACTATGATGTTTTTCGGACCACATATTATAGTAAGGTGTTTTATTGGGCGACGTGCTAAACTATGATGTTTTTCGGACCACATGCTATACTATGGCGTTTTTTTGGGTGACATGCTATACTATGGCATTTTTCGGACCACATGGTAAACTATGATGTTTTTCGGACCACATGCTATAGTAAGGCGTTTTTTGGGCAACATGCTCTACTATGGAGTTTTTCGGACCACATATTATAGTAAGGTGTTTTATTGGGCGACGTGCTAAACTATGATGTTTTTCGGACCACATGCTATAGTAAGGTGTTTTTTGGGCGACATGCTATAGTAAAGCGTTTTTTGGGCGACCTGATATACTATGGTGATTTTGGGACCACATGTAAGGCGTTTTTTGGGCGACATGCTATACTATGACATTTTTCGGACCACATGCTATACTAAGGCGTTTTTTGGGTGACATGCTATACTATGACGTTTTTCGGACCACATGCTATAGTAAGGCTTTTTTTGAGTGACATGCTATACTATGACGTTTTTCGGACCACATGCTATACTATGGCGTTTTTTTGGGTGACATGCTATACTATGGCATTTTTCAGACGACATGCTGTAGTAAGGCGTTTTTTGAGCGACATTCTATACTACGGAGTTTTTCGGACCACATACTAAAGTAAGGTGTTTTTTGGGCGACATGCTATAATATGGCGTTTTTCGGACCACATGCTATAGTAAGGTGTTTTTTGGGCGACATGCTATAGTAAAGACTTTTTTGGGCGACATGCTATAGTAAGGCGTTTTTTGGGCGACATGCTATACTAGGACGTTTTTTGGGTGACATGCTATACTACAACGTTTTTCGGACCACATACTATAGTAAGGTGTTTTTTGGGCGACATGCTATAATATGGCGTTTTTCATACCACATGCTATAGTAAGGTGTTTTTTGGGCGACATGCTATAGTAAAGCGTTTTTGGGGCGACATGCTATAGTAAAGCGTTTTTTGGGCGACATGCTATACTGTGACGTTTTTTGGACCAAATGCTATAGTAAGGCGTTTTTTGGGCGACCTGATATACTATGGTGATTTTGGGACCACATGCTATAGTAAGGCGTTTTTTGGGCGACATGCTATACTATGACATTTTTTGGGTTACATGCTATAGTAAAGCGTTTTTTGGGCGACATGCTATAGTAAAGCGTTTTTTGGGCGACATGCTATACTGTGACGTTTTTTGGACCAAATGCTATAGTAAGGCATTTTTTGGGTGACAATATATACTATCGCGTTTTTCGGACAACATGCTATAGTAAGGCGTTTTTTGGGTGACATGCTATACTATGGCGTTTTTCAGACCACATGCTATAGTAAGGTGTTTTTTGGGCGACCTGATATACTATGGTGATTTTGGGACCACATGCTATAGTAAGGCGTTTTTTGGGCGACATGCTATACTATGACATTTTTTGGGTGACATGCTATAGTAAGGCGTTTTTCAGACCACATGCTATAGTAAGGCGTTTTTTGATCAACATGCTATAGTATGGTGTTTTTTGGACCCAATGCTATAGTAATGCATTTTTTTGGGTGACATACTATACTATGGCATTTTTAAGACAACATGATATAGTAAGGTGTTTTTTGGGCGACATGCTATAGTAAAGAGTTTTTTGGGCGACATGCTATAGTAAAGCATTTTTTGGGCGACATGCTATACTGTGACGTTTTTTGGACCACATACTATAGTAAGGCGTTTTTTGAGCGACATGCTATAGTATGACGTTTTTTGGGCGACATGCTAAACTATGACGTTTTTTGAAACACATGCTATAGTAAGGCGTTTTTTGGGCGACATGCTATACTAGGACGTTTTTTGGGCGACATGGTAAACTATGATGTTTTTCGGACCACATATTATAGTAAGGTGTTTTATTGGGCGACGTGCTAAACTATGATGTTTTTCGGACCACATGCTATAGTAAGGCGTTTTTTGGGTGACATGCTATACTACGACGTTTTTCGGACGACATACTATAGTAAGGTGTTTTTTGGGCGACATGCTATAAATATGGCGTTTTTCGGACCACATATTATAGTAAGGTGTTTTATTGGGCGACGTGCTAAACTATGATGTTTTTCGGACCACATGCTATAGTAAGGCGTTTTTTGGGTGACATGCTATACTACGACGTTTTTCGGACGACATACTATAGTAAGGTGTTTTTTGGGCGACATGCTATAAATATGGCGTTTTTCGGACCACATATTATAGTAAGGTGTTTTTTGGGCGACGTGCTAAACTATGATGTTTTTCGGACCACATGCTATAGTAAGGCGTTTTTTGGGTGACATGCTATACTACGACGTTTTTCGGACGACATACTATAGTAAGGTGTTTTTTGGGCGACATGCTATACTATGACGTTTTTCGGACCACATACTATAGTAAGGCGTTTTTTGAGGGACATGCTATAGTATGACGTTTTTCGGACCACATGCTATACTATGGCGTTCTTTTGGGTGACATGCTATACTATGGCGTTCTTTTGGGTGACATGCTATACTATGGCATTTTTCAGACAACATGCTGTAGTAAGGCGTTTTTTGGGCGACATTCTATACTACGAAGTTTTTCGGACCACATACTATAGTAAGGTGTTTTTTGGGCGACATGCTATAATATGGCGTTTTTCGGACCACATGCTATAGTAAGGTGTTTTTTGGGCAACATGTTATAGTATGACGTTTTTCGGACCACATGCTATACTATGGCGTTTTTTTGGGTGACATGTGGCATTTTTCAGACCACATGCTGTAGTAAGGCGTTTTTTGGATCACATGCTATACTACGACGTTTTTTTGACCAAATACTATAGTAAGGCGTTTTTTGAGCGACATGCTATAGTATGACGTTTTTTGGGTGACATGCTATACTATGGCATTTTTCAGACCACATGCTATAGTAAGGCGTTTTTTAGGCTACATGCTAAACTATGATGTTTTTCGGACCACATGCTATAGTAAGGCGTTTTTTGGACCAAATGCTATAGTAAGGTTTTTTTTAGGGCGACATGCTATAAGTCAGGCGTTTTTTGAGCGACATGCCATACTGTGACGTTTTCCGGACCACAAGCTATAGTAAGGAGTTTTTTGGGTGACATGCTAATCTATGGCGGTTTTTGGGTGACATGCTATACTATTACATTTTTTGGGTGACATGCTATTCTATGGCGTTTTTTCGGTGACATGCTATACTATGGCGTTTTTTGGACCAAATGCTATAGTAAGGCGTTTTTTGGACCAAATGCTATAGTAAGGCGTTTTTTGAGCGACATGCTATACTATGTCGTTTTTTGGACCACATACTATAGTAAGGTGTTTTTTGGGCGACATGCTATAGTAAGGTGTTTTTTGGACACATGCTATAGTAAGGCATTTTTTGAACGGCATGCTATAGTAAGGCGTTTTTTGGGTGACAGGCTATACTATGACGTTTTTTGGGTGACATGCTATACTATGGCATTTTTCACACCACATGCTATAGTAAGGTATTTTTTGGGTGACATGCTATACTATGGCGTTTTTTTGGACCAAATGCTATAGTAAGGCGTTTTTGGGGCAACATTATATACTATGGCGTTTTCCGGCCACATGTTATAGTAAGGCGTTTTTTAAACGGCGTGCTATAGTATGATGTTTTTTGGACAAAAAATTTAAAATCCCGAGCAAGAGAGGATACAAACCCACAGCAGTTGGCTTCCAGGTGGTGGACTAAAAACCTTCACCATATGTCTTCATCATACCAGAAGGCGTCCTTCCTGGTGCATTCAACATCTTCATTTTAGTTGTTAAACTTTTAAATTCAGAGTCTAACTTCATCAAGAGAGAGTTGAACCCACATGAGTGGAGTTGCAGGGCAAAGGACTAACCACTTTTGCCAGAAGTCCTCTTCATGCCAAGAGAATTTCTCCTGGCACATTTAACATTTTCAGTTTAGATATAGGCCTTTTAAATTTAGATGTATCTATGTCAAGAGAGAGATTCAAACCAGTGCCAATTGTTTTTTATGTCTAAAGGTTAACCACAAGTCTTCTTCACCATAAGGAGATGCTTCCTGGCACATTTGACATCTATACTTTAGATGTTGGCCTTTTAAATTCATAGCATAACTTTGTCAAGAGGGAGATTTGAACCCACATCAATAAAGTTGAAGGTCAGAGAACTAACCACATCTGCCACAACTTCTTTTCAGGGAAAGTAAACTTCTCCTGGCCTATTGACTATCTCTAGGTTATATGTCGGCCTTTTTAATTCAGATATTCATGATATAACTACATCAAGAGAGAAATTCAAACCAGCACCAGTGGTCTGTCAGGATAGGGGAACTAAAGACCTACTCCACCATTCCTACTAATACCAAGTACTGTTCTCGTGGGGCATTTAACCTCTTCACTTTGGATGTTGGCCTTTTAAATTCTTAGTGTAACAATCTCAAAAGAGAGATTGAAACCAGCATTAGTGGTTCTTTAGGGTAGGGGACTTTTTCCTATGCTATAGTAAGGAATTTTTTGAGCCACATGCTATAGTATGGCGTTTTTTGGGCGTCATGCTGAACTATGATGTTTTTCAGACCACATACTATAGTAAGGCCTTTTTTGGGCGACATGTTATAGTAAGGCATTTTTGGGTGATATGCTGTACTATCACCGTTTTTGGACCACATGCTATAGTATGGTGTTTTTTTGGGCGACATGCTATACTATGACGTTTTTCGGACCACATACTATAGTAAGACGTTTTTTGAGCGACATGCTATAGTATGACGTTCTTTGGGTGAAATGCTATAGTAAGGCCTTTTTTGGGCGACATGCTATACTATGACGTTTTTCGGACCACACACTATAGTAAGGCCTTTTTTAGGCAACATGCTATACTATGACTTTTTTCGGACCACATGCTATAGTCAGGCGTTTTTTAGGCGATATGCTATACTATGACGTTTTTCGGACCACACACTATAGTAAGGCCTTTTTTAGGCAACATGCTATACTATGACTTTTTTCGGACCACATGCTATAGTAAGGCATTTTTTGGGCGACATGCTATAGTAAGGCATTTTTTGGGTGATATGCTATACTATCGCCTTTTTTGGACCACATGCTATAGTATGGTGTTTTTTTGGGCGACATGCTATAGTATGACGTTTTTCGGACCACATACTATAGTAAGGGCTTTTTTGGGTGACATGCTAAACTATGACGTTTTGTGGAACACATACTATAGTAAGGGCTTTTTTGGGCGACATGCTAAACTATGACATTTTTTGGACCACATACTATAGTAAGGCATTTTTTGGGCGATAGGTTATACTATGACATTTTTTGGACCACATGCTATAGTAAGGCATTTTTTGGGTGACAGGTTATACTATGACATTTTTTGGACCACATGCTATAGTATGGTGTTTTTTTGGGCGACATGCTATAGTATGACGTTTTTCGGACCACATACTATAGTAAGGGCTTTTTTGGGTGACATGCTAAACTATGACGTTTTGTGGAACACATACTATAGTAAGGGCTTTTTTGGGCGACATGCTAAACTATGACATTTTTTGGACCACATACTATAGTAAGGCATTTTTTGGGCGATAGGTTATACTATGACATTTTTTGGACCACATGCTATAGTAAGGCATTTTTTGGGTGACAGGTTATACTATGACATTTTTTGGACCACATGCTATAGTAAGGCATTTTTTGGGCGACATGCTATAGTAAGGCATTTTTTGGGTGATATGCTATACTATCGCCTTTTTTGGACCACATGCTATAGTATGGTGTTTTTTTGGGCGACATGCTATAGTATGACGTTTTTCGGACCACATGCTATACTATGGCGTTTTTTTGGGTGACATGCTATACTATGGCATTTTTCGGACCACATGGTAAACTATGATGTTTTTCGGACCACATGCTATAGTAAGGCGTTTTTTGGGCAACATGCTCTACTATGGAGTTTTTCGGACCACATATTATAGTAAGGTGTTTTATTGGGCGACGTGCTAAACTATGATGTTTTTCGGACCACATGCTATAGTAAGGTGTTTTTTGGGCGACATGCTATAGTAAAGCGTTTTTTGGGCGACCTGATATACTATGGTGATTTTGGGACCACATGTAAGGCGTTTTTTGGGCGACATGCTATACTATGACATTTTTCGGACCACATGCTATACTAAGGCGTTTTTTGGGTGACATGCTATACTATGACGTTTTTCGGACCACATGCTATAGTAAGGCTTTTTTTGAGTGACATGCTATACTATGACGTTTTTCGGACCACATGCTATACTATGGCATTTTTCAGACGACATGCTGTAGTAAGGCGTTTTTTGAGCGACATTCTATACTACGGAGTTTTTCGGACCACATACTAAAGTAAGGTGTTTTTTGGGCGACATGCTATAATATGGCGTTTTTCGGACCACATGCTATAGTAAGGTGTTTTTTGGGCGACATGCTATAGTAAAGACTTTTTTGGGCAACATGCTATAGTAAGGCGTTTTTTGGGCGACATGCTATACTAGGACGTTTTTTGGGTGACATGCTATACTACAACGTTTTTCGGACCACATACTATAGTAAGGTGTTTTTTGGGCGACATGCTATAATATGGCGTTTTTCATACCACATGCTATAGTAAGGTGTTTTTTGGGCGACATGCTATAGTAAAGCGTTTTTTGGGCGACATGCTATAGTAAAGCGTTTTTTGGGCGACATGCTATACTGTGACGTTTTTTGGACCAAATGCTATAGTAAGGCGTTTTTTGGGTGACATGCTATACTATGGCGTTTTTCAGACCACATGCTATAGTAAGGTGTTTTTTGGGCGACCTGATATACTATGGTGATTTTGGGACCACATGCTATAGTAAGGCGTTTTTTGGGCGACATGCTATACTATGACATTTTTTGGGTGACATGCTATAGTAAAGCGTTTTTTGGGCGACATGCTATAGTAAAGCGTTTTTTGGGCGACATGCTATACTGTGACGTTTTTTGGACCAAATGCTATAGTAAGGCATTTTTTGGGCGACAATATATACTATCGCGTTTTTCGGACAACATGCTATAGTAAGGCGTTTTTTGGGTGACATGCTATACTATGGCGTTTTTCAGACCACATGCTATAGTAAGGCGTTTTTTGGGCGACATGCTATACTATGACATTTTTTGGGTGACATGCTATAGTAAGGCGTTTTTCAGACCACATGCTATAGTAAGGCGTTTTTTGATCAACATGCTATAGTATGGTGTTTTTTGGACCCAATGCTATAGTAATGCATTTTTTTGGGTGACATACTATACTATGGCATTTTTAATACAACATGATATAGTAAGGTGTTTTTTGGGCGACATGCTATAGTAAAGAGTTTTTTGGGCGACATGCTATAGTAAAGCATTTTTTGGGCGACATCCTATACTGTGACGTTTTTTGGACCACATACTATAGTAAGGCGTTTTTTGAGCGACATGCTATAGTATGACGTTTTTTGGGCGACATGCTAAACTATGACGTTTTTTGGACCACATGCTATAGTAAGGCGTTTTTTGGGCGACATGCTATACTAGGACGTTTTTTGGGCGACATGGTAAACTATGATGTTTTTCGGACCACATATTATAGTAAGGTGTTTTATTGGGCGACGTGCTAAACTATGATGTTTTTCGGACCACATGCTATACTATGGCGTTTTTTTGGGTGACATGCTATACTATGGCATTTTTCGGACCACATGGTAAACTATGATGTTTTTCGGACCACATGCTATAGTAAGGCGTTTTTTGGGCAACATGCTCTACTATGGAGTTTTTCGGACCACATATTATAGTAAGGTGTTTTATTGGGCGACGTGCTAAACTATGATGTTTTTCGGACCACATGCTATAGTAAGGTGTTTTTTGGGCGACATGCTATAGTAAAGCGTTTTTTGGGCGACCTGATATACTATGGTGATTTTGGGACCACATGTAAGGCGTTTTTTGGGCGACATGCTATACTATGACATTTTTCGGACCACATGCTATACTAAGGCGTTTTTTGGGTGACATGCTATACTATGACGTTTTTCGGACCACATGCTATAGTAAGGCTTTTTTTGAGTGACATGCTATACTATGACGTTTTTCGGACCACATGCTATACTATGGCGTTTTTTTGGGTGACATGCTATACTATGGCATTTTTCAGACGACATGCTGTAGTAAGGCGTTTTTTGAGCGACATTCTATACTACGGAGTTTTTCGGACCACATACTAAAGTAAGGTGTTTTTTGGGCGACATGCTATAATATGGCGTTTTTCGGACCACATGCTATAGTAAGGTGTTTTTTGGGCGACATGCTATAGTAAAGACTTTTTTGGGCGACATGCTATAGTAAGGCGTTTTTTGGGCGACATGCTATACTAGGACGTTTTTTGGGTGACATGCTATACTACAACGTTTTTCGGACCACATACTATAGTAAGGTGTTTTTTGGGCGACATGCTATAATATGGCGTTTTTCATACCACATGCTATAGTAAGGTGTTTTTTGGGCGACATGCTATAGTAAAGCGTTTTTGGGGCGACATGCTATAGTAAAGCGTTTTTTGGGCGACATGCTATACTGTGACGTTTTTTGGACCAAATGCTATAGTAAGGCGTTTTTTGGGCGACCTGATATACTATGGTGATTTTGGGACCACATGCTATAGTAAGGCGTTTTTTGGGCGACATGCTATACTATGACATTTTTTGGGTTACATGCTATAGTAAAGCGTTTTTTGGGCGACATGCTATAGTAAAGCGTTTTTTGGGCGACATGCTATACTGTGACGTTTTTTGGACCAAATGCTATAGTAAGGCATTTTTTGGGTGACAATATATACTATCGCGTTTTTCGGACAACATGCTATAGTAAGGCGTTTTTTGGGTGACATGCTATACTATGGCGTTTTTCAGACCACATGCTATAGTAAGGTGTTTTTTGGGCGACCTGATATACTATGGTGATTTTGGGACCACATGCTATAGTAAGGCGTTTTTTGGGCGACATGCTATACTATGACATTTTTTGGGTGACATGCTATAGTAAGGCGTTTTTCAGACCACATGCTATAGTAAGGCGTTTTTTGATCAACATGCTATAGTATGGTGTTTTTTGGACCCAATGCTATAGTAATGCATTTTTTTGGGTGACATACTATACTATGGCATTTTTAAGACAACATGATATAGTAAGGTGTTTTTTGGGCGACATGCTATAGTAAAGAGTTTTTTGGGCGACATGCTATAGTAAAGCATTTTTTGGGCGACATGCTATACTGTGACGTTTTTTGGACCACATACTATAGTAAGGCGTTTTTTGAGCGACATGCTATAGTATGACGTTTTTTGGGCGACATGCTAAACTATGACGTTTTTTGAAACACATGCTATAGTAAGGCGTTTTTTGGGCGACATGCTATACTAGGACGTTTTTTGGGCGACATGGTAAACTATGATGTTTTTCGGACCACATATTATAGTAAGGTGTTTTATTGGGCGACGTGCTAAACTATGATGTTTTTCGGACCACATGCTATAGTAAGGCGTTTTTTGGGTGACATGCTATACTACGACGTTTTTCGGACGACATACTATAGTAAGGTGTTTTTTGGGCGACATGCTATAAATATGGCGTTTTTCGGACCACATATTATAGTAAGGTGTTTTATTGGGCGACGTGCTAAACTATGATGTTTTTCGGACCACATGCTATAGTAAGGCGTTTTTTGGGTGACATGCTATACTACGACGTTTTTCGGACGACATACTATAGTAAGGTGTTTTTTGGGCGACATGCTATAAATATGGCGTTTTTCGGACCACATATTATAGTAAGGTGTTTTTTGGGCGACGTGCTAAACTATGATGTTTTTCGGACCACATGCTATAGTAAGGCGTTTTTTGGGTGACATGCTATACTACGACGTTTTTCGGACGACATACTATAGTAAGGTGTTTTTTGGGCGACATGCTATACTATGACGTTTTTCGGACCACATACTATAGTAAGGCGTTTTTTGAGGGACATGCTATAGTATGACGTTTTTCGGACCACATGCTATACTATGGCGTTCTTTTGGGTGACATGCTATACTATGGCGTTCTTTTGGGTGACATGCTATACTATGGCATTTTTCAGACAACATGCTGTAGTAAGGCGTTTTTTGGGCGACATTCTATACTACGAAGTTTTTCGGACCACATACTATAGTAAGGTGTTTTTTGGGCGACATGCTATAATATGGCGTTTTTCGGACCACATGCTATAGTAAGGTGTTTTTTGGGCAACATGTTATAGTATGACGTTTTTCGGACCACATGCTATACTATGGCGTTTTTTTGGGTGACATGTGGCATTTTTCAGACCACATGCTGTAGTAAGGCGTTTTTTGGATCACATGCTATACTACGACGTTTTTTTGACCAAATACTATAGTAAGGCGTTTTTTGAGCGACATGCTATAGTATGACGTTTTTTGGGTGACATGCTATACTATGGCATTTTTCAGACCACATGCTATAGTAAGGCGTTTTTTAGGCTACATGCTAAACTATGATGTTTTTCGGACCACATGCTATAGTAAGGCGTTTTTTGGACCAAATGCTATAGTAAGGTTTTTTTTAGGGCGACATGCTATAAGTCAGGCGTTTTTTGAGCGACATGCCATACTGTGACGTTTTCCGGACCACAAGCTATAGTAAGGAGTTTTTTGGGTGACATGCTAATCTATGGCGGTTTTTGGGTGACATGCTATACTATTACATTTTTTGGGTGACATGCTATTCTATGGCGTTTTTTCGGTGACATGCTATACTATGGCGTTTTTTGGACCAAATGCTATAGTAAGGCGTTTTTTGGACCAAATGCTATAGTAAGGCGTTTTTTGAGCGACATGCTATACTATGTCGTTTTTTGGACCACATACTATAGTAAGGTGTTTTTTGGGCGACATGCTATAGTAAGGTGTTTTTTGGACACATGCTATAGTAAGGCATTTTTTGAACGGCATGCTATAGTAAGGCGTTTTTTGGGTGACAGGCTATACTATGACGTTTTTTGGGTGACATGCTATACTATGGCATTTTTCACACCACATGCTATAGTAAGGTATTTTTTGGGTGACATGCTATACTATGGCGTTTTTTTGGACCAAATGCTATAGTAAGGCGTTTTTGGGGCAACATTATATACTATGGCGTTTTCCGGCCACATGTTATAGTAAGGCGTTTTTTAAACGGCGTGCTATAGTATGATGTTTTTTGGACAAAAAATTTAAAATCCCGAGCAAGAGAGGATACAAACCCACAGCAGTTGGCTTCCAGGTGGTGGACTAAAAACCTTCACCATATGTCTTCATCATACCAGAAGGCGTCCTTCCTGGTGCATTCAACATCTTCATTTTAGTTGTTAAACTTTTAAATTCAGAGTCTAACTTCATCAAGAGAGAGTTGAACCCACATGAGTGGAGTTGCAGGGCAAAGGACTAACCACTTTTGCCAGAAGTCCTCTTCATGCCAAGAGAATTTCTCCTGGCACATTTAACATTTTCAGTTTAGATATAGGCCTTTTAAATTTAGATGTATCTATGTCAAGAGAGAGATTCAAACCAGTGCCAATTGTTTTTTATGTCTAAAGGTTAACCACAAGTCTTCTTCACCATAAGGAGATGCTTCCTGGCACATTTGACATCTATACTTTAGATGTTGGCCTTTTAAATTCATAGCATAACTTTGTCAAGAGGGAGATTTGAACCCACATCAATAAAGTTGAAGGTCAGAGAACTAACCACATCTGCCACAACTTCTTTTCAGGGAAAGTAAACTTCTCCTGGCCTATTGACTATCTCTAGGTTATATGTCGGCCTTTTTAATTCAGATATTCATGATATAACTACATCAAGAGAGAAATTCAAACCAGCACCAGTGGTCTGTCAGGATAGGGGAACTAAAGACCTACTCCACCATTCCTACTAATACCAAGTACTGTTCTCGTGGGGCATTTAACCTCTTCACTTTGGATGTTGGCCTTTTAAATTCTTAGTGTAACAATCTCAAAAGAGAGATTGAAACCAGCATTAGTGGTTCTTTAGGGTAGGGGACTTTTTCCTATGCTATAGTAAGGAATTTTTTGAGCCACATGCTATAGTATGGCGTTTTTTGGGCGTCATGCTGAACTATGATGTTTTTCAGACCACATACTATAGTAAGGCCTTTTTTGGGCGACATGTTATAGTAAGGCATTTTTGGGTGATATGCTGTACTATCACCGTTTTTGGACCACATGCTATAGTATGGTGTTTTTTTGGGCGACATGCTATACTATGACGTTTTTCGGACCACATACTATAGTAAGACGTTTTTTGAGCGACATGCTATAGTATGACGTTCTTTGGGTGAAATGCTATAGTAAGGCCTTTTTTGGGCGACATGCTATACTATGACGTTTTTCGGACCACACACTATAGTAAGGCCTTTTTTAGGCAACATGCTATACTATGACTTTTTTCGGACCACATGCTATAGTCAGGCGTTTTTTAGGCGATATGCTATACTATGACGTTTTTCGGACCACACACTATAGTAAGGCCTTTTTTAGGCAACATGCTATACTATGACTTTTTTCGGACCACATGCTATAGTAAGGCATTTTTTGGGCGACATGCTATAGTAAGGCATTTTTTGGGTGATATGCTATACTATCGCCTTTTTTGGACCACATGCTATAGTATGGTGTTTTTTTGGGCGACATGCTATAGTATGACGTTTTTCGGACCACATACTATAGTAAGGGCTTTTTTGGGTGACATGCTAAACTATGACGTTTTGTGGAACACATACTATAGTAAGGGCTTTTTTGGGCGACATGCTAAACTATGACATTTTTTGGACCACATACTATAGTAAGGCATTTTTTGGGCGATAGGTTATACTATGACATTTTTTGGACCACATGCTATAGTAAGGCATTTTTTGGGTGACAGGTTATACTATGACATTTTTTGGACCACATGCTATAGTATGGTGTTTTTTTGGGCGACATGCTATAGTATGACGTTTTTCGGACCACATACTATAGTAAGGGCTTTTTTGGGTGACATGCTAAACTATGACGTTTTGTGGAACACATACTATAGTAAGGGCTTTTTTGGGCGACATGCTAAACTATGACATTTTTTGGACCACATACTATAGTAAGGCATTTTTTGGGCGATAGGTTATACTATGACATTTTTTGGACCACATGCTATAGTAAGGCATTTTTTGGGTGACAGGTTATACTATGACATTTTTTGGACCACATGCTATAGTAAGGCATTTTTTGGGCGACATGCTATAGTAAGGCATTTTTTGGGTGATATGCTATACTATCGCCTTTTTTGGACCACATGCTATAGTATGGTGTTTTTTTGGGCGACATGCTATAGTATGACGTTTTTCGGACCACATACTATAGTAAGGGCTTTTTTGGGTGACATGCTAAACTATGACGTTTTGTGGAACACATACTATAGTAAGGGCTTTTTTGGGTGACAGGTTATACTATGACATTTTTTGGACCACATGCTATAGTAAGGCATTTTTTGGGCGACATGCTATAGTAAGGCATTTTTTGGGTGATATGCTATACTATCGCCTTTTTTGGACCACATGCTATAGTATGGTGTTTTTTTGGGCGACATGCTATAGTATGACGTTTTTCGGACCACATACAATAGTCAGGCCTTTTTTGGGCAGCATGCTATACTATGACGTTTTTTGCACCACATGCTATAGTAAGGCGTTTTTTAAGCGACATGCTATAGTATGGCATTTTTTGGGCGACATGCTATACTATGAACTTTTTGTACCACATGCTATAGTAAGGCGTTTTTCGGACCACATACTATAGTAAGACGTTTTTTGAGCGACATACTATAGTAAGGCCTTTTTTGGGCGACATGCTAAACTATGACGTTTTTTGGACCACATACTATAGTAAGGTGTTTTTTGGACCACATGCTATAGTAAGGCGTTTTTTGGGCCACATGCTATGGTAAGGCGTTTTTTGGGCGAAATGCTATAGTAAGGCCTTTTTTGGGCGACAAGCTATAGTATGACATTTTTTTGGGGACATGCTATACTATGAGGTTTTTGTACCACATACTATAGTAAGGCGTTTTTTGGGCGACATGCTATACTATGACATTTTTCGGGCCACATACTATAGTAAGGCGTTTTTTGAGCTACATGCTTTAGTATGACGTTTTTCGGACCACATGCTATAGTAAGGCGTTTTTCGGACCACATGCTATAGTAGGGTGTTTTTTGGGCGACATTCTATACTACAGCGTTTTTTGAACCACATGCTATAATAAGGTCTTTGTTTTTTGGACAAAATGCTATAGTATGACTTTTTTTGGCCGACATTCTATATTATGACATTTTTCTGATGAATTCCTATGCTGTTTTTTTGGATGACATTCTATACTATGATGTTTTTTGGACAAAATGCTATACTATGACCTGTTTCTGGATGACATGCTATACTATGATGTTTTATGACATCCACATAGACAACATACTATGGCCTTTTTTTACATCACCCTATTAAAATTATAGCCTATTCATCTATTTAGTTTTTTCTTAAAGTTTATGAATTATTTCATTCATAAAAGGCCTTGACAGTGGATGACTGTAGGCATACATGTTGTGTGATACTTATGTCACATTAAAGAATAAATAGACCCAGGCCAATTTGAAAAAAAAATTTAACTGTTAATTTAAGGGTTAAGAAAAACTTAATATGATCTATCAATCTGTTTTATGCAAACAAAAGCTCTGCTGAGTCAATTATACTCAAAACAAAAGTAAAGTCTTGTTCCTTCGGAAACTGTAAAATAAGCAATAAATCTAAATAAAGCAGTAAAAGATACAGTATATACAGACAGATGTTGGAGGGAAGACAGGCTCTGGTATTCAGACATCTTTTAATATGCATTTTAATATACAGTAATATGAGTATTTACATTGAAAGCTGATACTGGTTACCTTCCTGTAAGACTCAACAATGTTGACCTCAGTACGTGAACGGTGCCAAAAATCCTTCGATGAGTCCAACGACGTTTGGTCACAAACAGCGGCAGTAAACACAGTGTGACCTGGGCTTTCAGCCAAGTCTGTCCTTGAGTTGTAGTTTTTATACAGTGTTCACCGAGTAAAGAGTTCAAGTATGATTAAAGTGATACGTTGACATGTCTCTCCAAAAACAATCTTAACCACACTCATTTTCAAGTTATTTTCCTGTCATTAAGTTCTAAAAAAAAAAAACTATTGTGTGCCTCAAAGTGACTCAAAATGTCAACGTATTCCTTTAATGCTACAGTGGGTTGAGTGGCAGTGTGTCTTCTGTGCAGTTCCTTATTCATTGGTGAAATAATGTTTTTCCACACAATTCTTGTACCTGTATATAACCACAGGAGCATAATCCTCTGAACCTGACGTAAGAATCTCTGAAGTCAAGAGAGGATAAATGGAGGGAGTGACGCACACAAAAGCTGCAGGACTGTTTTGATTGTTATTTCTTTAAAACGAGAAGAGATTCGCTTTAATTTTTTCCCTCCCATTTTTAAGTGTATTTATTGCTCATTAATGGAATTGCTCATTCAGAATTTTAATTCAGTCAGACATGTTACATTTTTCGGCTCTTACTACCATATCAGCTAAAACCCAGTACATCAAAGCCAAAGTAGATTTTGCATCAGAAGAATTTTGAGGCTTATTTTGCTGCCTGAAACTTGAAAATCTCTCAGAGGCATGTAAAAAAAAAAAAAAAAAATCCAATCACGCATCTTCTCCACAGCCCTAATGATTGAGCGTCTATCCAACAGCAATGGACGGAATGGAATCCCAAAAAGAGACGAGTGACAACTGCCCTAAGTCTTACAAATCGGACAGATTTAAAAGTCCCTATCGCGAGACGAGCAGGTTTGGAGCTCGCGGGCCGAGGGGCAGGAAGAGTCTTCCTCTCCAGACTTGTGCTTCCACTCAGAGCGGCAGTGAGTCGCCGCGGCCTAAACGAGTCAACCCTATGATACACTATGTACAACAGCACCCGTGTTCAGCATACTCGTATGCATATTGTTTGTATATGGATTACGTATCATTCAGTGGGATAAAACATACATGTGCAACACTACCCAGCTCGGATGCGGTAGAGTACGGAGTACTCGGATGTCGGCACACAGACACGACAAGCGATGCTTCCTTGCAGGCTTCAACTATACTTTCACACATTAATGCATACTATGTAGAAGCAATGGGTTAGGATGGACTACTGTTTGATCATGGAAGCAGCATAAGAGGAAATATGGCTATTACTGTGGAATGTAAAAGCCTGTCACACAAAAATAACCCTCATCTAGACTAATATTCATTATTTGGTGATATTTATAGACTTCTATTGCAGGTAAAGTTGCACTACTTAAAGGAGCGCCAAGACAACCTTACTGGTTGTGTTCTCCATGAGGATAAATAAGTTAACTGTATTAACAGAAGGTTTTACATCACCTCCTTCCATGAAATTACTTAAAGCATTAAAACAGTCTGTGTGTTTTTTCTTTTTAGATTAACTCAAACAACACAAATACTGTATGTAGTAAATAAAAAAAAAGGAGCATCTGAACTCTGTAATCACACAATCCCTGAAACCAACAGGTTATGCCCACAGACCAGCTATCCATTAAAGAAAAACACTTTCAGAAGGAGAATACTGATGGAGACCAAGAAAATAAAGTCAGAAAAGGGGAAAACGGTAAAGTAAAGGTGTGAGGGCTCATAACCATTTGCAGAGCAAGTGGAAGACATCTCTTGTTTTGTCTCCTCAGAGCCAACTGGACACAGAGTGAGGAAGACAGGACAGCAGAGAGATACGACTCAAACCCCCGAGGATCTGGAAGGAGAAGAGGAAGCAAGGGAAGAGAGAGAGGAAGGAGGGAGATGAAGGGAAGGAGAGATATAAAATAAAAACAAGTTAAAAGAGGCATTCAACTTTTATTATTGCAAGTCATATTAAAGTGAACGTTACAAAGTCAACACTGCATCTATAATCCAGAAATGGCAGCAAAGTCACTGAGGGAACATGCATTAAAAAACAATAAAGGAGCAAACTGGGAAAAATGAAATGTTTCCTTTAACTGTTCTTGAGATGTTTGAAAGAAACTACAATGTGTGAACGATTAAAAGTGAAGCAGGTGACATCCGTGAGTGTGCGGGAGCTGCAAAATATCTGAAAGCACTTAAAGCTGTAGATGATCAGAGGATAAAGAAGCAGAAGATTCTTATAAAACAGATGGCAATATATTGACGTAATGAAAGTTGATGACGGATAATGTTTTAGTGCAGGCTCATCACTGAAAGGCGGGATCGTACCTTCCTCTTCGGATGTTTCTGAAGCCGCACGCACGGAGGGAACAGGACGGCAGGAGCAGGGAAAAGAGAACAAATGACAAAAAGACAGATTAGAATCGACTTTTGTCAAATTTGTGAAAGCAGCAGCATAGAAACACATGCAAAGAACCTACGGAATTATGCAAAGCATTAAACAAAGCTATAGACAACAACAGTTTTATTCAAGGTTATTCAGAAACTACTGCTGCTGCCTTATCTATACCAGGCAAATCAGATGCTATCATGAAAACAACACTCATACCATCAAGGTATTTTTTTTTTATCTCTTTGCGTGCATGCCACAGCAAAGCTTGAAAGTGCCAAAACACAAGGAAGTGTTCAAGTAAAGCCGGAGTCAAAACCAGCCATGCAGAGAAGAAAAAAACAGTGACAAATTCAATCAAAACTCATTGATGTTTGGACATTATAGTTCTGTACACTCTATTAAAAACTTAAACTTTAAATAAAATCGCTATAGAACACCAAAAACAATTCAATATTGTAGCTATTTTTTCATTTGGTGCTGCCACACATTTCTGTACGAATTTATTTATATAGGTCTTATAAGTGAGAGTCAAGATAGTCAATTTTACAAATATATAAAAAGAAAGAAAACCAGCAAATCGTCCAATTTAGGAGGCTCAAACCACAGAAAACTACTGATTATTATCTTATTATAAAATGTCAGTAAATTCGTCATACAGTCATACAAGCTTCCAGACCCCATGATTACATCTTCAGATGCTTATATTTTGGAAACCAAAAAGGTATTCAATATACTGCAGAAGAATAAATTAAAATAGGGTCTTTGCTTTAAAAACATTCAAATACGTGCTCGTGCCACGATGGAGATTTCACCTCATTCCAGAGAGCTAAGGAGGGCTTGCAACTACAGTCTGTCATTCATGCTGACACATACACGAGTCCGGCAGCATTACCCACAAACCACACACAGCCTCTGGTGTCATTAAGGATCAAGCAGCAAGCACAGGAGCGTTCAGCAGCGAGCCGCAGGCGTGTGTGTGTTAGCCGACAGCGACACAGCAGGCACACACAGACGAGGGGGGGGGGGCATGCCACGGCTCTTACTTAAATCCCCAGCCAGTTCCCCCCAGGACTATCGCTGCCACCAGAATTGCACCAGCGACCGAACCTATTATGATATTGGTGCCACTGGGACCTGCGGGAGTGAAGGTTTGAAGGTGAAGACGCTGACGGGTTTGAATTAGAATGTGATGCTGCTTTTTCCTCATAGCCCCCATACTGGTGTTGGATGAAGTGAAAATATCAGTCATTTGTATGTGGGTCAGTGACAAATCATGTTGGCAAGATAAGCAAGACAAAAAAATTAAAACCTTTTTAAGAGAGCTAAACTATAGTTTACCTTTAGCCCATGAATTAATATATTAGGGCCCATGATCTCATGCATTTTAAAAGCCGCCCACATATTTGTGTGTCTGTATATTTCTCTTTTATTTATTGACATCATTATTCAGGAATAATGAGATACTATCAATGAATAATAAATATTGACAACACAATGAAAACACAACCTCTGCATTATTAAACATAAAGCGCCTGTTATGTATTGTCTAAATAAAGTAATAAAGTATTTTTTAATATTTAATATTTATCTTAATTTTAAAAAAATGTGTGATGTTGCTTTATGCAGTTTTGCGTCTCACAATAATTATCTGCTTGCTCATCCTTTATATGCATTATGTGTACATTTAAGGCATTATTTAATACATATATATTTTAATGCACATACTTCTAATGTTTTAACTGTTCTCACATGCAATAAATATATTATTTTTATTTCATTTTCATTATGTATTTGTCACTGTGTCAACCTTCAACTTCTACTTGCATGATATTTTTTGTTTTCTTCGTATTCTTTCTTTGTCAATGTAGTTATATAAGACTGAACTGGCTGATGAAACATCAGGAGTGTAACTACCTCTGTATTTCTCTGGACCCTCTGGTGGCGTTGGGATGGGGATGGGGTCAAACACGCTACAGTCCTTCCCCGTATAGTCTGGATCACAGATGCACCTCACCTCGTTACTGCAGGTCTGTGGAACATTTAAAAAGACTTACGCTGCGGAGACGTCGCAAAACTCCGCAAAACAGACGATGAAACCGTGAAAACGGCGGCGAAGGACTCACCCCGTGGTGGGAGCAGATGCGCGAGGACGAGGATCCGGGGCAGATGCTGAGGTTGAAGGTGGTGACGGGGAGGCAGCGGCGCTCCAGGCACATCATGTTCGGCCCGCAGGGGGCCCCGTCCTCAACGTAGCCCAGGTCCAGGCCGTCATCCAGCACCGCGTGGCCGCCCCTGGTGTCATATGGTGACACAAAGTCATGGTTAGTCTGTCTAGTCGCCCACTTCCTGCAGAGTTACTTAGACTATACGACAGCATGATCCCAACAGCTGTAAAATGCAGTTTAATAATCCACCACACGAGCCTAGATAGGAGCACATATAGTTTAGTATAGTTATAGTTCAGTATATGTGAGGTCACCCAAACAACTTTGTTTTCCAGTAAAGGTCACACCTTTACTTATTAAATGAATTGCAAAATATATAGAAAATATAGTCAAGACATTGGCATGGTTAGAAATAATGATTTTATATGAAAAAAAAAATTCTCCTTCAAACTTTTCTACAGGTAAACTGATTTCAGCTGTGCTAACATAATTGCACAAGGGTTTTCTAATCATCCATTAGCTTCTAATGCGATTATCAAACACAATGTACCATTAGAACACTGGAGAAATGGGCTTCTATACACTTAGATTGTATTTCTAATTAGTTTAATGTTATCTTCATTGAAACAACTCTCTAAAGCCAAAGGTGTCAGGCTCAGTTAACTTGAATTAGGCTTGAAGTGGGTCTTTCACACATCACTGTTTGGATAGTGAAAATAAATATAAAAGGCCCTGACGGCTTCCCCTCATGTAGAGTTTAACCAAATCTGAATTTGGTTGTTTAACCAAATCTGGATTTGTCCAAACAGCCCTCCGTGTACCTGCAGTCCACGTATCTGTTCTGGTGATGGATGGTCAAACTGGTGACTTTTCCCTGCAATTCGCCAAACCTTGGCCTGTCCGTCAGGTTGGTGCACAGCAATAAACCACACAGAACGTCTCTGATGAAGGTGAAGGAGAACAGGGAACAATAAAAAGAAAAGTCTCATTAGTTTTGTATAAATTGTTCAAGCTTGCATCAATATTTTTTTTTTTTATGCACTCACTGTTTGCTGCACTGTACCCATCCCTGTCCACTGGGGTCCGGACCACAGTTTCCTTTTTCTGTGCCCTCGGAGTTGAGCTTTTCATAACAGAATCTGTCTGCTGAGTCTGAGAAGAGAGTACTTTTAGAGAATCCTGCACGACAACAACCCTTTCTACAAAGTCCGACTGCCATGCAATCCCTGCTCTAACCAGCAGAGGCCCGTGCAGCATCAAACACCCGAACCAAACCTACTGTAGCCCCACAGAGTCCTGCACTGGCCGTCTCTGGTCTTACAGCGACCGCCATAACATCGCCCCTGGGTAAAAAAAAAAAGAAGATGGTCGGAAACAAAATGAGCTTTATTGAATCAAGCCAGATAAAATATTCCACAGGTAGATTTTACCTGGCCAGCATCACACATGTAGCCATCCAGTTTGTGGACATTATAGGGACACTGCCGGGGAAGAAAAGTTCTCTGTGATTTATAATGAACAGCATGTAATCGCCCTTCTCAGTCACATTGGGTTTAACATTGCAGATGTTCAAATATCTTTGTTACTGCAGTGTGCTTTACTTCCCCCCCCCTCCTCACCTGGCTTGAATCTCCCATGCAGGTCTCTGGAATGTCGCAGTCGTTGACGGCGTCGCGGCACGTCACCCCTCTCAGCTCGTACTGTCACAGAGAATCACAGAGGAGTGGAGCAGGACATGAAGGGACAGAATAACAGAGTCGATCGGAGCCTCGACGGACGGCCGCAAACTGCAGAGTGACGCACGCAAGATGCTCACCTTGCAGTCCCTGCAGCAGAGCCCGTTGCTGCACATGGCATTGTGGGTAAGAGTGCACTTCTTACAGCAGTTGGCTCCATTTCGTGCACAATCCTACATGTCAAAAAAAGTTTGTAGTGCAACATTTACTATTCAACATATTTGTTATACTAAGTGCAGCGTCGCTTCCATAATACATGAAAAACACCTGATTTAAACTGACAGATGAGAAAAGGGTTGAAAGACAAAATCATTTCAGCATGTGACTACTATCAATAAATAATGTTGGAGTTAAGATCAGTCAAAATGCATCTTTTATAAGACAACTGACGGGATATGAATCTGTTCAGCGGCACTCACCACTAGTGATCCACAGTCACACTCCTCTCCTATCTCTACATATCCATTGCCGCATTCAGGCGAATCCAACAGCTACAGCAGAGGGAGACAAAAAACATAAAATACGCAAAGGGCTCTACTGAATGAAACAATACACAACTGTCACTGTCAGTCTACGTGATGTTATTTGTCTTGAGTTTACGCTCAAAACATTTCGATCGATTGTTCTTGGGATTCATTTGTCTACATTCGGGGATTGTGTCGAGATATTTCTTCATGTCAGATGATAAACTTGAAGATGGATGGTCCGTGAAAATACCAGAGACAACAATAGAGATACGTCTAGGGCTCTATTTTTATTCATAGTAGTATTCTATCCCCGTAGTGTGCTTTATAATATACTGCCAACAGGAAGCATGTATTCCTATAGAAAAGTGTATTCGTGCATTGGGTAAGACATGGACATACATTGACAAGAGGAGAGACATGAAAATAAAATTATTGTAAAAAAAAAAAGGCTTTGATTCTTCACCTTGATGGGCTTGTTGAACAGACAGCTGCCTCCTCCCTGCTGCAGGAAACGAAGGTATTCATCTATACTGCAGCGAGAGAACTTCCTGGGCAGGTAATAACTGATTGAGACGGAAAACACAAAAATCACTCATGTGTACATGAATTACCACATACATGTTTTGTTGCACTGATTTAACTTACGTGCTGCAAATGTCAGACTTATTATTTTATAGTTAATTTAATGCATACCCTGTATCCTCCATGATGCAGCCCAACCATGGGTCTGGACACCTGCAGTCTCCTGGATGTACACACACACACACACACACACACACACACACACACACACACACACACACACACACACACACACACACACACACACACAAAATTCCACTTGAGGGACTTATCAGTAAAAATTAGAAGAGTTTCCTCAGCAGGAAACTAACTTACAGTTTAATATAACAGCACAATTACAGTTATAATACTATCAGAGACAGTTTAAAGGCACTTTGCTGATATAAAAACACAAGGGGAAGCTGAGAAATACCACATTTAATGTAAAATGCTGGATCGGTCTCCTGTGAATCTTCATGCAAAGCTGGAGTTTACTTTTATTCTCACCAGCAGCAGGTCGCTCCTTGTTCCTCAGCATGCCGATGTTCTGGCCGAGGCTCTGACTCAATGTGATGGCCATGGGACCCACGCTACCGTACTGGAGACATAAAAAAGTTTTACTAAAAGACTCATGAGAAACATTAACACATTCATAATAATATTACACAGATTCCACCTCATTGATGCCGCCGCCCCTAGTGATAGAACAGATGCCGCCGATGTACGCCGCCTCGCTGCGGCTGCTCATGAACGTCCTCCCGCTGCAGGAGACACAAGGAGGCCGTGAAAACCACAGAACGGCAACATCAACAACAACAGAACTAAAATCTGAGGACTGAACGCACGAGAAGAGGTGCACGGCGTCGCAGCGCTCCCTGACGCTCTCCTTCCTGTACTTCATGAAGTCTCGCAGGGTGAGCAAGGCGTCGTCGCCCACGGAGATGCGGTTCTCGGACGACCAGGTTTCCATCGCCACCAGGACGATGCGGGTGTTGAGCTGCTCCTTGTAGATCTGGAGATATCACAGGGAAGCGGGTGAGGATGTGCAAGAAGAAGAATTCTAAGCACTACACTGGAAAAAATCTTAGGATGGTCTTGAACATACAGTCATGCAATCATAAAGTACAATCATGAAGTCTGAAATTCTGCTTCAGGATTATCAGCATGTTCATGTATATAATCATCTGGAAATGAAAGATGTGGTAAAGTGATTGTCAGATTTGCAAGTGGTTGCAACAAGGTTCTCGTAGAACAAATCTCCTCACTGTTTTTCTTTGAATTTATGACCTAATGACAATTCCTCCTGTTGACAGAATTTAACAGCTGAAAGAGTTTTGAAGAAGCATTCGTTTAGTTTCAGCATCTGTCTCATAGGGAGGGAGTCATATGTGTCTACTTGTGGAGTGGGAGGAGGCGAGCAGGGAGTTGGTTGATATGGAAACCAAGAGCATCGCTTTTCTAGGTAAATTGTTTCCCATGCTGCTGCCAGACAGGACAGAGAAACACAGTTTCTGCATTTTATACAGCTCTTTATGGAAGTAACGATGTGTGTACTATACAACATTTCACTTTAAATGAATAAATTGTACTGTCACAGACTAACAAATAATCATTAATGTCCATCATGTTGCAGCTGTTGTATCTATTAAAATTACTAATAAAGTTTTCTATTTACGACAAATGAAGAAAAGATTTGCAAAGGTGAGCAGGCTGCATCACAATTCGAAACTGAACCTGACTTAGCACCAAATGACCTGTGGCGCTTTGTGAATGAGAGATGGCAGCCGTCCCACACAGATGTGGCAGCGTTCCAGGTTTAAGTGTCTCCAGAAGACAGATGTTCAGGGTGAGGGGATGCTGGCCGAGAGAGAGAGAGAGAGAGAGTGTGTTCTCACCGCATCGGCCATGTTCACCACGGATTTGGCAAAGTTCTTCGTCTGAGTGGTCGATCGGCGCAGCTGCACGAACTGAAACAGGAAGAAGAAGAAGAAGAAGAAGAAGAAGAAGAGGGGCGTTTATCTCTACTGATAAAACTCTTATCGACAAAGCACCAGCTGACTTAATTCCTAATTTAAGTAGTCACACTTTATATTACTGCCTTCCTCACGCTGCAGCCGCACAGATAAGATAAGAACAGCACCGCAGGGCCGTCATCCTGCAACCTACCAGTTCATGGTCATTTACGACCATCAGCTCGATGTACTTGGTCTCAGTCTGCACGGTGCGCTGGCCTCGCCGCACCTGGGGGCGGAAGAAGAAATTCACACAGCCAGACTTTTCAATTGGCTGTCATAATAACCTTCACGCAGGACAAACACACACACACACACACACACGAGCCCAGCGAGTGAAAACTATTACTCACACTGAGCACACACACACACACACACACACACACACACACACACACACACACACACACACACACACACACACACGCTGAGCCCAGTGAAACTCTAGTCTTTGTCCTTGAGAGGGAAAACACAACTTGAGGCGAAGCAATCCGTCATTCATTTGGAGGATTATTATTGGTCTGCTGTAGCTTCTGTGTTGGATTACTGCAGGGATCTGACAAGAAAAAAAACCTTCTTTTAAAGCAATTTCACTTTTTAAATAACATTATTGTCGTCAAAATGTTTGTAATCAAGTGTAAGATGCTGAGTTAAAAAAAAGTGTTTTCATGGATTTTAATAGTTAAATTCCACTTTGGTACAACTTTATTCCTTTTTTTGGTGCTATTTCTTTACATGAACAGGACTATAGAAAAACTGAATGGGCCAATTTTCATCAAACTTGGTGTATAGGGTTTAGAATTGGTCAGGGACTTAACATTTTGTGTTGGATTTCCAATTAAACATTACACAGTGGCTGTTTTAGTGGAGACCACGTCATCTTCTCCCACAGGTTCCACCTGAACATCTAAAGAATTTATAAATTATAGGGAATGTAGATACCAATGTTACCTCCTTTTTTTTTTTTACAAATAGTGAATAAAGTGACTGACTTTCTGTCCCATTGACTGTGATGTTAACTCAGCTCTGAAACCTCATCACAGCAGATTAAATGTTTAGATGGACTTTTTACTGGGAATTTTTAGCATCAAGGACCCATAAACTTACAAAAACTAGACCTCACACCCCATCTGATAAAAGATTTTTGCTTATATGCTTAGATATTTTATTATTTCTAAAAGGAAACCTGAGGCCAAAATTATGGAGAACTGAAACTGCCATAATCAAGAATAAATAAATAATGACTCAGTACATAAATATATATATATATACCAATAAATGTTATAATGATTATTTCATTTTCTATTTAATTAATTACATTGTATTTGTGTGTTGTTTTCCCATTTATTTGATTCTCCATTTTATTTATTAATATACTTGTATGTATAAATAAATTCCTATGCAAAAAGATAAATAATGCACAAATAATAGGAAATAAATACTACTAACTGAAATTAATATATTTATTTAACTTAATTATGTCAGCTCTCTATACAAATGCTTATATCTATATATTCTTTCATATAGTGGATATATAGTGAAAATAAATTCAGTGTCAGCTTAGAGAACCACTGGTATAAATGATCTGTCTAAACCTGTTTACTCACATCTCATCCATGACTACAAACACAGCTTTCCAGATTTCTCAAATCACCTTTATCTCTCTTTATTTATTTCACTAAGAAAATTGTTGAATTTGCACGTCTTTACTCTTTTTTTCTTTAGGACACCTGCGGCAGGGCACCGTCCGTGCAGCGCTTCAGCTGTGCAAACATGAAGGTGTCTGGGAAACACCTTCATAGGAAAACTGACTTGTCTTTTCGAGCGTCTCAGGCCTTCCGTAAAGACGAGTTTCTCCTCCTCGGACCGGTCGTCTCCATCCTGATCCTCCTCGTTTTCTTCGCCACGGTCGTCCGTCTGCCCCTCGGTGCTGTTCAGAGAGCATCCTGGGACCCGGGGAGAGAGAGAGAATGTGAGAGAGGGGAAGAAAGTGGCCAGTCATCAGTGCGGGGAGGGATGTAACCATGTATTTTAGTCCACTGATCTGTGGGAGAAATCAATAACACACAGCCAGAGGAGGCAGGAGAGAGGAATGGGTTGGGTAACAGGAAGGAGGGAGACGGGTACAGATGAGTGTCAGAGACAAAGAGGAGAGGAGGAGGGATGCAGCCAAATGAGACGTCAAGCAAGGACGAGGAGGGCAGCTAGACAACCTGAGGAGGACGGCGTGAGTGTGTGCGTGTGTGTGTGTGTGTGTGTGCATCTGTCAATAAAGGAAAAAAAAATTAAATCAACCACTGTCAAAATCTAATTTTTAAATCTGATCTTTTATTTGCAGCACCTACAAATGAGTCAATGACCTATGTCTTATGTTGTTACCACAATGCATCAATAATCACAACCCTATCTCTCAAAACTATATAAAGAGATTAAACTTAAAGAGACTGAAATAATTTCTGTGCAGAGAGCTTCAGATAAACGTCTGAGTGTGAAGTTTCCTACCTGGACAGGAAGGCGTGAAGAGGTCAACATCAGGCATACGGTACACGACGTGGTCGTTCTGCTGCTGCTGGGGGTCAGAAATAACACAAAGATGAACAAAATATGAAATTTGAGTGATGATTTAAAATCGTATCAAAATGCATTTTTTAATAGTAATAGCCAAAATAACTCTTCCCTATGACAGAGCACAAATCAAGCATTTAATCCTGCTTTTATTAACAATGAATAGGTGCCTATGCAGCTCTACGCATGCTATCACTTCCCTTTTAAAAAAAAAAAGACTTTGCTTTTAACAATATTATACAAGCAATGAAATGACTGCACCCTGAACCTAAAAGCTTTTCTGTGTGAGGAAAAGTGCCGCCGTGTCCTCTGAGGTAGAGACGGATCAACGCGAGGAAAGTGCTCCGATGCATAATTAATCAATCACCGAGCTGTCATAATGGCAACAACACTACTTGGTCCTGTCGTACACTTGAGCTGGGGATAAATACTTTATGAAAATGACCCATCGGAGACATAGAGCCGAAGAGAGAACAAGAGTGAGGGAGTTTGAAGATGAGCTGGGAGGCTATTGATCCATCTCTCCAGTCTATGTAATGGAGCTCTACTTCGATTACAGTAGGACTTAATGGCAGAAAAAAAAAAAAGCTCAGCCTCTTCCACTTTCTTTCTTCCCATTCCCTTCTGTCGCACTGCTGCATATCTACTTCCTCAACGTTCTGGAATCAAATCTGAAAATGTTTAAAGATATAAAGGGCTTTAAACTATTTACATTTTTTAGTTTCTCGCTCCCTCTCCTCCTCCTCGTCTCTCACATAAATGAGTTAGGAGACATGTTCCACTCCAGGTGGATTACATATCAACTCAATACTTTCCATACAGCAACTTGTAGATAGAGTAACACTGTCTGGGCTGATCGTAAATCATGGAGAGGCGTGAGGATTTCAAACGTGTTTTCATGGGTTTGGAAGATTTGTGCCGGTTTTTGAGATCTTTTTTTCACATTAAAAAAAAAATATGCATACAGGTGTTATTGATGTAGTTGATCAAATCCTGACTCACCTCTTCAACAGGTTCTATCCCATAGGAAAAATTCCCGTCAGAAAACATCCCCCTGGAAGAATGAAACACAGCAGTGTGTAGAAGTAAAAACGTTCATGTACCCGTGTTGATGCAGGTGAAGACAAGATGATTTCTCTCGTCTTTTTTTCAGAGGAGTTTAAATATAACACATTTTTTAGGGAAACACTTCACTTCACATGAGCTAAGTGGTCACCAAAGTTACATCCTGTAAATGGATGAAGAACACACTTTTTTATTACCATCAGCCTTGTTAGGTTTAGTTTAGTTACGTTTAATTGACAACTTTAATGAAATGTTTGTCACTTTGCATGAAATGTAGATCAGTAGATGTGTGTCTGTATATTTTTATATATATCATGACTGAATCTACATTTCATGCAAAGTGATGACAAACATTTTCTCCAAGTGGTGGACTCACTGCAGGCCGTGGCAGGTGGACAAAGCGACCCAGGAGTCAGGCAGCCCCCGCACTCGCCCGTGGTAGTAGCAGTGTTCTCCTCCCTGGAATTAAATCATAGATTAGAAAAAAATAAAGACACTGAAACCGCCATCATTCTGTCCATAGGTCATTTACATGGGATTTCATAGGGGAGACATGGGAGCCATATAATAGAAATTAAATACAGTTATGTAGATGGATTCAGCACAAAATATGTGGTTGTGAATGCACATAATCTGCAAGTGAAGCATTTCACTTTGCAAAAATGAATTACCTGAATTCTATGTGAGGGATGCACAGATACTAACACTACTATTCTACTACTTCATGCATTTCTTGTAAAGTTGGAAAAAGAGTCTATATTCATGTAAAAATATTACCAACATGTGAAAATGTAACGCTTGCAGAGTAGTAGTTTTGTCTCTTTGCCCACATGTTGTAAGTATCTACAAAATGAGAGTTAAGCCCATACTTTCGGTTTTACCCGGCGTTCAGTGTCACCGATTTTCCAGATACCTTCACCTGATTATTCATAATCCACTAAAAGCACGATCGTGTTTTGAATATAGTGTTTCCACGCTGCCTCTCACGGCACAGGAAAGATCGGATTACGACAAACAGCCAGAGACAAACAAAGGTGGTTGAGGGGAAAATAAATACGGAGCAGGCCGGACAGCGTTCCACTCAGGGGAGAATTTTTAATGATCAGTGGACGGGGACTTCAGCCATGTGGCCTTGTTTGTAGCTGCTTTGAATTAAGGAGTGTGTGCTAGTGAGTGTGTGTGTGTGTGTGTGTGTGTGTGTGTGTGTGTGTGTGTGTGTGTGTGTGTGTTTGTGTGTGTGCGTGCATGCACATGCATGCGTGTCAGTTTCATTAGTTTGTAATGAACCCCAATAAGTCATGTCTGCTAACTGAAACTGCTGTTGTCTTGGCTAATGCCAACTTACAAACAACCATGTTAGCATTTAACCCTCGGTTGATTATTAGCAAACACACACACACACACACACACACACACACACAGTATGACAAGCCACAAATATGATCACTGAATTGATTAAATCTGTGCCAGATTCGACTGAAGTCATTCAGTAGTTTGAGAATTTTTGATTCCCCTTATAAGTACTTCTAATTCACAGATGGTGAATTAACCTTATATTTTAAATTACTTTAAAATTATAGGGATCAGATATTAGCAGTTCAAAACCAAATAATAACCACTAATAAGCTTATTCAGATTCAGCTTTGGTTCATCTGTTGAGCAGTAAAAGGACTTCTCATTCTTCATGGAGAATCCTGAGGCCCACAGCACTTAGTGCACAGCACGATAATAAATATATAAAAGGTAAGATTACAAGGCTAAATGGAGGAAATCAAATCACCTGACACAGCAGACACACACACACACACACACACACACACCGACTATGACAGACTGAGTGGGCTTTTCAGAGGAGATGCATGTGCCTCAAATAATGGACACATGCACTCACATAAACCACGTGATGTAAGAAAGCACAGGTCATCATTAATACATGTATAACATATAAAAACTGGCTGTGTGTACAATTAAAGGCAAATAAAGGGTTACATCCTGCAGAGACGAGATATTAAAGAAGAATAAGAGTTTATGTGAAGATAAGCTTGAAGAATCAGTTGATGATTACATTTTATACATTAAACAGTAAAATTATCTGGGAACAAAAAAAAAAAAAATTTAACTTTCCTCCTTGTCTCCCTTTGTGCAGGTCTGATAGAAGCTACTTCATGATCAATAATGAGTTTATTATTTAAGTACTGTATTTGGCAAAGCTACGAGCTGATAATGGGTGGAATACATTATCTGTCAATGCATTAGTGCCTAATTATTGCTATCAATACTGAGCTGGAGTGCTGTAGTGAATGAATTAATGATGTTTGTTTCCCCATTGGCACCATTTTCAATGCATATGTTTTCATTGGTTTGCTCGATGCCAGAAGTCGCTGCACGCTCCAAAGGCAGAAAATAAAAAAAAATGTCGTCTGCCTTTGTCAAACATCAAGGTTCATTCAGCAGGACACTAACAAATCCTGTGTATAAAACAACTATCAATTTCAGCCAAACCTCGTCTCTAATTCAATTCGTCTTGTGTCGTTGAGATTCAGCACCAACGAGCCAGGCTCCATCTTAATGGAAAAGCACAGATCCACAGGGACCAATAAAGGACTGGCACACAAAAGCAGGAGGAATTTATTGGCATGTCGATAAACTAAATAAATCAACACTGAGATGGTGGTGGCGGGTGAGGGAGCTGCATATATCAGGGTCTGAATTCTACCTGCAGAATGTCCCTAAAAGCAATGTGTGCATTTATCATATGGTTTCTCAGCAGATGAATGTGAAGGTGTGTATGCATCTGTCGATTTACATTGACAGATATGAAGTACCAGTGCGCCCTTTTAACTAACACCTGAAAACTAATTCATGGTGTAGAGTACCATGTAACATAGGAATAGTCAGCACTTTACACAGAAATATTCTCTACCCTGAACAGAACAATCGCATTAGGATCTATTCTTGTGCCACTGTTTTTTTTAATGTTTTAATAAACATTTTTAATAGATTCTAGTATCTCCTATAATATCCATCATCTTTGCATAAGACATATTAGTTCATTTAATAGATATATATATATATATATATATAATATATAATGCAAAAATCATATCAATTGTCTTACTTAAGAATAATGAATACAAATTTAATATGACCTCTTCTCACACCCATTTTACCTTCTATATATATATTTTGTTTGCTTATAAACTTCACTCATGCCAATGTCACACAGACGCTCCAAAGGTCAGGGCAGAGAGTCGAGTTTAGATTCTCGGTTCTGTAAATGGACGTGATTTGAATTCCCGTCACGACATGACAAAAAAGACCCACACTGATGCTGCTGCTGCTGCTGCTGCTGGTAACCATGACAACCATCTACTGATGGTCTTTGCCAGAGAAATGAGGGGTGAGAGAGAAAGAGAGAGAGAGAGAGAGAGACGTATAGAGATCAAGAAAAAAGGGACAAAAATAAAGCAAGAGGATGGAGACAGAGAGTAAAAGCCGAGCTGTCTTCACTATCCAACACCTCACTCTGGTCTGGTCTGTGACACCAACAAACCAGACCTGCAGCAGCATTTCTGTACGGCACTTTTCACACATTTATATTCCATGACCGAGAGGTCAGAAATTCAGCCGTTGTCCGACTGCAGCTAGTGAACACATTTCCAAAGATTCAGTATGAGGTGTGGGTTTGATTGGTTGTAGAAACCAGCGTATGCAGCTATAAACACACATAGCAACAAGCCCTACACAAGCAAGCTATTGGTCATCGATTATGTGCAATGGAAACATGTACATCTGACATAAAAAAAATACACTGACGCTCTGTCATAAATCAGGATGGGCTTCAATCGTCTTATCTTTACGTTTCTTGCATTTGTCATAAATCCATCTTTAATATCCATTTTGTATTGTTGGAATTAAAGTTCTGCACCAAACAATTGTATTTCAATCGTATTATTTTGTAATGTATTTTCTCAACAAAACCTAAAAATTAACGTTGCATTTGAACACATCATGATGACTTTTTTGCTTCTTTGCCTAATAGTCATTTTACTGAGCAGACATCATTTATATCACAATGTGATCTTAAGGTACCTCATTTCACTAGTAAGATGAAGATTTTAATATTGGATTATTATTTTTTCTAACTAATAGGAACCTTACACAAAGTGGGTGTGCTTCATTTCGTTTAAAGCTGGTTTGCTGCCATATTAAATACGCTGTACTGCTTCAGATTTACAAGTGTTTCACGATGTCGTTGGTGTCACATAGCATGCAATCATCTTTTTATACACACTGTTAATACATTTAGCTGCATTGTGAACATTTTAAACCTTGTCATTTTAAGAGGATGGTTAAAATATAAATATATATATATATATATATATGTCTATATATATAATATATATAGACATAAGAACAAGCACAAAATCAATCTATATAGTTTATGGTGTTCCTACCATATTCTGGGACAGCTGCCCGTCCTCGTTAAAGTGACGCTCCACATAGTCTGTAGACAGTAGATTACTGAAGAGAAGAGGAAGAGAAAAGCGAGAGAAGCACAGTGGAATTATATTAAACAAAATATTGATCAACGTCAACCATGTGCTTAGAAAATCAGTGGGTTCTAGTTTCTCTCAAAATTATCCATACTAAATTTGAACCAATCAAAGATTGAATTTATATTTGGAACAACATCATTAGAATAAGTCAATGGGATGCAAAATGGCATTTGATACCCGTATATGTAGAAACAATTGATTACTTTTTTAGGATAAGTCACTTTCCCCCACTGGAGAAAACAGGGAGCTGTCTTCTATATGTAATGGAGATGGCCTCAGTTTCTTAAGAGCTGAAGTTGTACACTACAATGTACACTACAATGTTCCACATAATATAACCAGGTATTCTCACCCCTCACTGCATCTATTAAGATGTACAGATAAAAAATAAAAGTGGTTTTGTTTTCTCGTCTTTAAAATAAGACAAAATAAAAATTGAATGGACCTAGTTATTGTCACTACTTGGTGGAAGGAATGTGGAGGATTATTCTTTAAACATCTCTTAATTATAATACATGATTTATTATGAATTAACTTAAACATTTTATTTATCTTCAAAGAAATGTTGCCCAATCCAGATTGCCCAAAGGTAAGTATTTTCGATTTTATAAGTAATTGATATTGGGAGATACCATAAATTACCAAATAATAGCCAAGTTTCAAATAACAGCTGCGTCCCACTTACATTTAAAGTGCAGGTGTATATGGTAAAAATATCTGTCAAACAAATGCAGGGTCTAATTCATTTAAAAAATAAAATAAAAGAAGACTTGACCACTGTTGCTAACACCACCCTATCGGTTAATATTGATCAAATGTAAGTCACAATGGCTCTGGTGCAGCACAAAAAAAAAGAAAGCACAACATCAAATTTAAACTCAATGTCTTAAAATAAGAAAAATGAGGAAAAGTGAGTAAATTACCACATTTTCCAGTTTTGCTCGGCAAGATTTTTGTCAGGAAGGAACGAATAAATGCCTGGGCTATTATTAGGTAATTTACGGTAATACACATTAAGCATTAAAACCGGATCCAATAGGTGTGCAGGAAATGGACAGTAACGACCGTGGCCATGTTGGCGGTAGTCAGAATGCTGCTGGGGAGGCCTGCGGCCTGGATTGTGTGATTGTTCACTCACTGGTTGAGCTCCAAATCAAGGATGTAAGATGCACCGAAGGCCTCCACCAAGAAGCTGCTCTGGGCCAGATGGACGGGCTGAGGAATGACGGAGGGAGGACGGGTGGGAGGAGGTTAAGGAGATAGAGGGGAGGGAAGAAAAAGGAGGTTTGAGATCAGAAAAAAATTCACAAATTAAAAAGTTTGTTACTACTGGAGGATACAAACCATGCAAATGAACATCTGTTCCATGACGGGCAGGTAAACAGGATTAGCATTAATTATGGCCACAATATGAAAAATGTCTACATTTTTCTAAGTCAAGGTCATGTGTTTATTTTTGTGCTGCTGTTCCTATTTTAAGTCCCACTCACACGTTTTGCCTGCAATGCTGCAAAGATTCTGTGTTGGGGGGACAAACAGACAGGCAGACATGAATTCTCCCAATAGATATTCATACTGCATGTCTAATACTTCCTTTGAGTTGAATGAACGAATGAACTGTGCAACTTTACTTCCTATTATTCCAGTCTCTGATTTAAACAAACGAGTCTCTAATTTATCAAGTATCTCATGCTTTCAGCAGACTGAATAAGTGACACAAAGAGAGAGAGTACAATGCAGAGCAGAGGAGGGAGGACGACTGATGGATATTCAATAAAACATAATTCAACGGTGCAACGGGAAGAAAGCAACACAGGCTCAGATGATAATGGACGTCCTCTTCCATTGACCTCTCTGTGAGGGCGAGACAGTCCCATCCATCAGGGAGGCTTTTTGGATAGGAGACTGTGTCAGGGCTCATCAGTCAAACATTGCTCCGAGGTGAGTCCCTGCTCACGTTATGCGACAGAGCGCCGCGGTGGCGTCAGTATTACCATGCACTCTCTGGAACCACTTATCAATCTAAACCCCCACCGGGTCCATTACTAACGTACAGGACGATAAAAAGCCGGCAACGGCGCCTGTGAGCTGAGATAAGGAAGCTACGACAGAGGTCTGATGGAAAGGATTTTTATTCATGTGTTGTTTTAAGGGCCAGAGACAACAGGAAAACTGTGGCTAGATTTGAGAGATTATTAGCTTATTCCCAACTAATGATGAGATAATGCCATCATTTGGCAATGCTACAAGCCTTCATGGTTATACTGTAGGGGGCGCTGTGAAAGATCCATTTGACGAAATGTGGTCACCGCAGGAAGTGGATAAGGCCGTATTTAATATTTAAGCTTGACTAAAGCTACGTGACACCAGAGCTGCCCAGAGAGCACCACGAGCCAGCGATGCCCACAGCAAAGGCAATCAGAAGGTGCTGCAAATTAGATCACAGCTTTGTGGAGCGTTTAGGGGTCTTCATCTGTTTTGGTATTATGTATTTTACCTATACTATTTTGGTTCAGTCTCACCACACGGCCGGGGATAAACCCCTCTGATGAAACCCACTTGTACGCTTGCAAGCTTAGCAGCGAACAGCAAACAGGCATTGACATTCAGCAGCTTAAGAGCCAGATATTTCCCTCAGGAGAAGGAGACGGCCGGAAGCAGAGCTCAGAGAGGATTGAATACTGGATTCAAATTCATCTGGAATCCGGAGAAACGCATCTCCAAATGTCGGAATGCTGCAGCATCTCGGCCTGACGTGTGAATATGCGACACACAATGCAACGGACAACAGAGGATGGCAGTGTCTGGAGAGAGCTGCACCAAACTTCATACAAAAAAACCTCTTTTCTATGTTTGGTTTCTAACATAATTTACATTTTATACCATGGCAGCTCTCTACGTTATAAGAGGAGAGTGACCGCTGAGGGCAGCTCAAGGTCAGACCCGTGTCATATCCACTGACTGACAGACTGTTTATAGTGAAGGTAATGAGAGAAGAGAGTGTAGAGGTGTGAAATATAATCTAATGGACTGGAAAGCAACCCCGGGTTGGGTTGAGGTCGACTGATTTATTTTTTTTTCCCCTCTCCCGCTGCCGTGGCCTGGGCACGCTGGGCATCACGTGGGGTGAGAGTGACAGCAGGAGGACAGGTAGAGGTGAGCCAGGGCCTGAGATACAGCAGGTGGCCTCCAGACGTGGACCAATTCCAAGCTTCAAGAAATCAACAATTATATATGGAAAAAATATGTTTTTTCTTCAACCTGTAAAGCCTCATACCCTTCAACAGTCCTAGATAGCTTCCGTTATAATTGATTTGTGCAGAAAGGGTCACCGATGTAATGCCGTCCAGGGGATGGACATTTGAAGATCATCTCCTTTAGAGGAGCCAGGATCTTCACAGGATCGATGAATCTGCTTTCTGTCCTTAAGTCGATGTCCTACATTCAACAGGACTGAAGGCGTTTTACCGGGGAAGACGTAAAACAGCAGTTTTAACAGGAATCAAGAGAAGAATGATAGCAGACGTGTGCTCATCTCTGATGGTTTAGAGCAGCCGTTCTCAACCTTAGGGGGTCACCAAATCATTTTGGGAAAAATGCAAAATATTCATTAAATTACATATTATATAGCATTAGAAGGATGGTGAGCAGTTATTGTCAAGGATTTATTGATTACATACTACGTCCATATAATCAATATTTTACAAAAACCTCACCTGTATTAGTTAAGGCATTGTGAATATGATGTACTACAGCAAACAGAGGGATAAAAAGTCTGTTTATTGGGGGATATATTCAGGGATTAAATGCACCCTCACCTGCACCCCCGCGGTGTGGTTCCTGACCCGCGTGTCCAGGTGGCTGTGGAGCAGCTCCTCCTCGGAGTGGGTCTGCTGCAGGAGCCGCTTCGGCTGCACGACCTCCTCAGCGGGGGGCTGCCTTCCCCCCAGACTCCCCCATGTCCTCAGACCTGCAGGGGGGTGGGGGGGGGACGCAAACCAATGCAGGCTGAAACGCTGCTGAAGGTGCACGGAGCTCCACGTCTTATCCCTGCAGACCTGCTCAGTGATGTTCAGCCGCTCGCTGACACCGATGCTGCATGCTCGCTTATTGTATGTTATCACTAATATTTTTCTTTTAAGAAATATTTGGTTCCCTAAGTAAAATCCGGAGGTCAAACATAAGAAGCGTGCATGCTCACCTGTCACGGCGCACCGTGCACACACTGCAGCGAACAGCAGGCATCTCACCGCGAGCATGATGCTCTCATAGTCCCAGTGATTTCCTCGGTGCGGCGCCGGTGGATGAACTACAGGAGCCGTGCGGGAGCTGCGGGGCGACTGCTGCGGAACAGTGGAGACGATCAGAAACCCGCTCTCCGAGCCCCCCGTGTCTGGGAGCGTTCGCGGCGCGCGGCGCGGCGCTTTACGCGGCTGCTGCGGATGTGAGCGCCGGAGCAGCGCAGCTCATCCTCTGCTGGGGACGAACGCTGCTTCACTTCTTATTCAAGCACGAACCTCAGCTTCGTGTCGCCTGTCCAAGTTTGACGAGTGTGGAGAGGGAGCGCAATGTTGGGGGCAAATCCACGCAATATGAGCGCAGCAGCCTATTATTAACCATGAGGTCTGCATACATACACTACAATATAAACGGCATGGAAAATATAACTAAAACAATATATAGGGATTTATATAAGCCTATTGAAATATAAATATAAAACTAAACTTGCATTTATAAATAAGGACTAACAGAGAAGATCTCTAGCTAGAATACATGTTAGACCCTGGTCAGTTTCCTGCCTCAGGGGGCAGCAATGAGCCAAATGCAGCTTCACCACACTCGGAAACTTCGGAGATTCAGCCCTCATTAGAAGTCGATTTTTATTATTATTATTATTATTATTTCCCAGCCAGCAGAAAAAAAAGCTTCAAGCATGAGGACTTTCTCCGCTAAAGAACGGCGCACAGCCGCGTCTCCATGGCGCACAGAGCGTCGCCCTGAACGCGCGTTTCTCACCTTCCAAAGCGCCTCCAGCGACTCAGCAGCATCCCGCCGAGGATCCTCCACTGGGACCCAGCAGCATGGCTCGTTGTGTGTGTGTGTGTGTGTGTGTGTGTGTGTGTGTGTTCGGGGAACCAGAACCCGGAGCGTGGCAGCCCCACCCACCAGCAAACCCACTGTGATGAGCTGTGATGGGTCCCAAACTCTGGTCCGAGGACCGAGGAGTGACATCTACATTAGAACATGGGTCAGTGACAAATCAAGGTTGGCAAGAGGAGAAGGTCAAACAATGTAAGAAACACGTTTAGGAAACATTCATCAGGTCTCTCTAAATGTACATTTTGTGTCATTTTTTTTACAAAAATCATGACTTTTGTGACTTCTGGACACGTAAGGTCAAATGGTGCAACCAAAAAAGAATACTAAATATAAAATAATATTCAATGTTGATAGCATGTGTTCGTAATTTTTACTTTATAATAGAGTTAAAGAGAGTTTGGGCCAAACTGTGTCCAAAAAACATTTGGTCAGAAATAAAAAAGTGGTTATTACTTCAAATATATATCCCAGTTTTTGATATTCCTTACATTATTATTTATTAAATATGTTAATGGATACATATCATATTCATTATGGTAAGTAAAATAGAAAATCCCTTTGTTGGGTTTATAAATGATCTTAAACATTTTTTCTTATCCCTGAAGAAGTTAAACTCCAGCAACATTTATAGAAAAGTGTATAAAGATAGATATTGTTTTTTTTTACCTGATTTTGCTCTTCCATAGGGTTCCTTGTTAAATTATTTTTATGTCTGATTGATATATTTGGAACTCATAAACTGTCATTTTTGTTTATATATAGTTTTACAAAACGTAGTCTCATTAAGAGTATCTATGTTTTTCTTGTTCTTTTGTAAGGTCATTTAAAAAGAAAAGGAGGAACACCTGATACACCTTAACTCAACCTCATTATGCTTTAAACCCCCAATGAGACAGAATACTGTTGATAATGTACATTTACATTCCAACATCCATGGACAAGAGACCTTTTCCACAGCAGCCATGTTGACATGAAATAGTAACCACAGGTGTTACCAATGATACTAATTAAGGTTCCATTCAGGTCAGAGTCTGACTCCACTCAGAGCGGAGTCGGGCTGCTGCCATCGTGATGTTGGCTCGGTGGAAAGGCTCGGCCACGCTAAATGGAACAGATCCTTAATTAGTATCATTGTATCATGTGCTTACCGGCTATTTCATGTCAATATGGCCGCTCCAAAAAAAAAAAAAGAAAAAAAAAAGGTCCATCATGCAGCTAGCGACTTTAACTATATCCATTAAATTTGGTTTGCAACTGCAGGATAAAAAAAAAGTAGAATTTGGGAATTATAATTTAGTTATTATTCTAATTAAATACCAATGTATGAAACAAAAATCAAAATACTTGATTTACTTGATTGACCACTTGTGTTATTTTAAGGTATTTCTATTGTTTTCTACTTACTATTGAATATATTATGTAGGATATATCTCAAGATGTGCCTTGTTTGTCTGTACTGTTACTTTTTATATACAAGGAACATAGCTTTATCAGCCTGATTAATTTAAAGTGAAATAGACTATTAATAATATATTAAATACTACTGAACATTTTAGAGTGAGCAGATAAGACTGTTTGGTTGTGTACTCATCATATCATTGAGTTAAATAGAATTACATGAACAAACCTTGCATTGATCAGTTTTAACAAACCTTATGTACTACTCTGCTCCACAATCCACAAAAAACTGTAATGATCAGTGTTTACTGTTGACTTTATCTCAGGAACAGAGTGAATCTGAGTCTGCATCCCCTCACGAAACCTTTGTGAAATGGGAGTCTGCAGCTGAATGTGCCAACTATTTTGTCCAGAACATTTCGGATCAAACCAAGCTTTGTATCTCCAATGAACTTGAACCCTACAGTTGCCTGTTGGAAATCGCACACCCCAAAGCCATAATGGCCACATTCATTCCCAACAAACTTTTCAACAATTCCAAAAAAAGTCTCTAAGAAACAGAACTGTTCTCCCTTCTTCGGTGACAAGCTGCTGCTATTTCGGTCCAAGCCACCAATACAACTGATCCATTCATAACGAGACATGGAGATTAGATATCAAATATTGTTTGTGTCAGCTGGATGTCAGGCCGATGAGCCAAACAGGACACATCGACCCACCCTTGTCCTTGACTGCTCCTCCTCCCCATTCAGCTCTCCATTAGTCTTCAAGCAGAGTCAGCACCTATTAAGATAACAGCAGAATCTTCTTCTAGCACAACTGACCACCTTCCCACTAACTTCCTCCAAAAATGGAAATTATTCATGGATAAAATCATTTATTTAAAAACACAGTATAAGAACTCATTTCACATTTTCCTAAGACAAATGTGGTGCGTTATTGTGCATCCATTCTAAATGTCCATTTATGATATTGACAGTGACAAGTCTTTAATGGTAGTGGAGATAATAAACTTCCCAGGAGGAGCACACCGCTGTGAAGCAGCAGTCTCTCCCTGACAAAGCCGGTCCTTTGGCTCACCTTCAAGACGCAGGAAAAGCCATTTGACTTTAATCAGTTTTCTGTCTCACAGATAGCGCGAGTCCTCCACTCTCCTAACACCTCGTCTGTTTGACCAGCAACGCCAGCGCGAGTGGGATCTGATCCAGACGCAGCACTTACAGTAATTGAGTAATGCCCCCTTTCTGAAAAGCCTCATTAAATTCTCAATACCACCGTGTGTTCCCGGACATAGCTGCTGAAAAGACTTTAGTCAGCACAACGTACAGGAAATTGCCTGAAGGAAGATACAAGTTCTATGTACATATGTAGCATCTACCACACAAAAAAGTATATAATAAAAAATAAAAATATGCATTTCTGAAATAATATTAACATTTTAATTTGCACTAAGTTTTAATATTTATTCAGTGTACACTTGCTTGTTATGCCAAGCTCAAGTGCTACAGTGGCTGCAAAATCAAGAATTTCAGTAGTTCTTCCAGTTCCTTAAAAGATAATGAAGAAAAGAATCATCAGTGCTGAACCTCGACAATCTGTACCACAGTCCTGGAAAAGGGGTCCATTTCTTCCCCGCACAGGGAGCTCGCCGGGTTCGAAGGCTGAAGGGCGGTGTGCAGACGGGACTCGTAGCTGGTGTCGTGCATCCAGGTGCAGGGCCTGTGGAGGAGCTCCTTGTCCAGCTCGCAGCTCTGCTCAGCGGGCAGAGAAGGCGTGGGAGCGGCGGGGCCCAGCCGCGACAGCAGCTCGCAGTCCCAGTCCGAGTCTGACGACGACGGAGACAGTGTGCCCAAGTCCGGGATGAGGGCCGACTCGATGCTGACCGAGGTGGATTGGGAAAGTGAAGAGTCTTGATTGGATAACACATGGGGGGATTTATCAGCGGGGGTTTGAAGTGGATTGTCAGAAGTCTTTGCTTTTGGGGAGAGATGCAGTGATGGCCGGTCTGGCACAGAGGTGCTACCACAACACAAAATGTCAAGGTTATGAGTGAAAATCTGTGAACTAGGAACACGAAATGTGGTTTGAGGTTGTTGTGGTGAACTAAATTTCTCCACCGTGCATGTTCTGGCCGTTGGAGAGTCAAAACAACGCTGGATTATTTGACGAGAGGCGAGTTTAAAAAATAAACCATGATCACCATCAGCCACAATGTCAGTTTTTGGTTCTATAGATTTATTATCCCTTTCAGTCCGACAACAACTAAAGCCGAATCTTGCCGTCTTCTGTCTTTTACTCCAGCTGTGCTCAGGGCTGGCAGTTCGACAACGCTTTCGGGGGTTTGGAGCGGCCGTCGACTGCCTGGGGAGGGAACGAGATCCACATGAAGACATCTTAGCACACTCTGACCAACTGCTGGAACATAAGCCCCCAGCGGATACTAAACCCTCCATTTCCTTTGCGTTTGTCACTGCCACAGAGGGAATTATGACAGCTGGAACAAACTGAGACGCACTATCTCCAGTTTCCATTTCACAAGTGTCTCCTTCCACCTCCTCCTCCTCTGCAGTGTACTGTTGAGGACTGAGGACAGGAGGGTCTGAATAGGAGCTATGTGGATCCATGTCATAGTCAAAGACTTGTGGGCTGAGGGCTGGTGGCAGGGAGTAAGGGTCGGTGGATGCACATGGGAGGTCAAGGGAAGGACATGAGGGGTCAAGGGATAGACATGGGGGGTCAGGGGAAGGACACGGGGTGTCAAGAGAAAGACATGGGGGGTCAGAGCAGGTGAGATGCTGAGGCTGTTGACTGGCCGGGCTGTGGGCTTGTGGTTCGACATCAAGTACGGGCATGGGCGGACTTAAAGGGTCCTGAGGCTGGATGTCAGCTGGTGGAGTGGCTGGGTTTTGGATGGGAGAAGGATCCCCTGGTGGTGGACTGGCAGGAACAGAGGAAAAAGGACCCCGGGTAGGGCTCAAGAGGTGAGCCTGTCTCCGCAGGGCCTGCACAGCAAGCTCCGTCTCTGCGTCAGTGAGAGGCTCCAGCTCAAAGGCGTCTTGGATGGTTAAAGGCGTTGGTGGTCTATGATGGCAAGATAGGAAATATTAAAAAACTGAGCTGTAATTTATTACAAGCTGTTACACAATATAGACCAGCAGGCCATTCACAATTACATGGTAATGGTGAACTTTAAATTAAAAAAATGATTGATTCCATAAATATGACTGGAGTAAAAGCTTTGTAGTTTGGTAAAAATCTCAATAACACAAAAGGCAGAAATTCACCTGTTCAGTAATTCTTTTGATTGCAGTGATGGATCAGGATCGAATCCCGGAAGCATTTCAGCCACTAGTTGGTCCATTACACTGTAGTTAGATGAATCCAGCACAAACGCACGGTGCTGATCAGATTGTAGATGCTGCAAGCCAAGTTACATATGTCAATATAAGCCAAACAATGATTGCAAAAAATAAATAAATAAATAAATGATTCCCACCTCTTCAAGATTAGCAAAGGGTTGATGACAGCATTCACAATAAGCCAGGTCCTTTTTTCGTGGCCGCCAAGGTGATGGGTTACCACTGAGTGTGTTTTGAGGTTTGTCCTTAATGCTGCTTTCAATTTTATTCTTCTCCCTAATAATAAAAAGAAAAAAGTTTTTTCATTTTGTTGACAGAAAATAGATTTATCTACATCACTCAAATAATGACATGGGCTCAGGTAAACAAACCTGTTTTTATTTTCTCCTCGCTCTGTCCACTGTTCAAACTTAGGAGGAGGTGCTTCAAAGGGACTAAATCGACCCGAGTAGCACAGCGTGGGAAACGTCACAGACTGCATATGCAGAGGCTTGTATTTCCTGGTATAAAACAAGACAAAAACAGTACAGGTCATGTTGAAGATTGACAATCACTATAGTATTTAGATATAAAGGAAAAAATAGAATAAAATAGAGTATTTGTGGCTTTTTGCTGTGGCTGAGCACAGCAGCAGAGACAATTTCATTTCACATGTACATAATAGGAAGCAGGAACTAAAGCACTTTTAATGTCACTTCATTAAGCTCTAATATTTATTAAAGCAATAAAGTTAACTGATTTAGGATTCCAAATATATAACCAGTTCATCCAAATAAAAAAAAAATTTTAATTTGTGTCCTGTGACATTTATGTGAGAACATGCCTAATTATCATTATTAATATATGTTCACCCTGTAAATATATCAAAACCACTTCGTTAAAATTAATGAGAGATTAAACATTGGAGGTTAACTCAGACTAAGCTAAAATTCAATGGTTTCAGCTGTCGTGGGTTAAGTTTCTAATGGAATTAGCCAGAGCACTTCAAGCAGGGCAAATGAGAGGGCAAATGAAAAGACCTGTTAGCACAGAGAGATCCCCTGCAGGACCACAACATGCAATGAAGCCAGCAAACCCTCATCTAATAGAAATCGTATCCGCTTGAGTTATGGGCTCCTGGGGAGCGGCATCATTGAGGGGAGAAGCTAGTCACATTACACGATAGGACTCCTCAACAGGTTCAATTAAGAATATCGTCTGGGCTGAAATGCAAACCTCCAGAACTAGCCCCCAGGGGGCAGGAAGGGCAAAGATAATGGGATGGGTCAATTGCACATTGTTATTTCACCGTCATTATGTTTAAACTAGAATCTAGTCCGATAATTAACAACCATCTCATGAACTTGACAGCACTAAAAGCATAATTTCCCTTTGCTTTGTGTAATTATAGCTTGACTTCTTTAATCAAGCCGTTCGAGATATATGTGATTATAGAATGTTGACCCTCAACCATAACACAGACTGCAATTGCCTTCAAGGGGGGTCACAATAAAACAATCTCTCCACCTGTCTAAATCCCACAGACTTGGTCTCAGAGGATCAGGGTGTCAGGATGAAACTTACTTGCTCAAGTCTTCAATTTTAAGATAGGGAGATCTCAAAGCTGTAGCTGTAGACAAAGAAAAAAGGCAGAAAATATAAAATTTGCAGGATCAATCGTATTGTGAAATGAACACACTGGCTGCACATATACATCAACTTACCTTTGACCACATGAGAACCTTGTTGTTTGCTGTGAGACCGCTGCTTGAAAAAGAAAAGGTTCTAAATAAATATGACTAATCAATTATAAATAACTATGTATAATAAGCATCAAATAATTTCTTTCAAAAATGTTTTTTACAAATTCATCCATTATTTGGTAAATATCTCAATCTACTATAATTGAATAGTGAAAAAACACTTTACCTCAGGCCTTTTGTGTTTTGCACTAAAGCTTTCTCGTGTCAACTGTTTCAAATGTAAAATGACATCTGATGATACGTTAAGGAACAATACAAGTTTTTTGGACACGGTTCTGTGAGGAACATAATTTGACACCAGTTTACAGCAGATTTCTGTATAATCAGTAAGACACAACAGCACAGAACAAAGCATGAAACACTCACATGGTGCCATCTGCTGTGAACAGAGGATCATTGCATTACACAGGAACACACAGAAGCTGTCATCAAATTGCTGTGATCACCACTAAGTGTGTCAAAAGGATACCGTCTACGTACAAAATCTTCACTCCCCATGACCGTGCATTGGCCAAAGCGCTGCTCGCCTGCAGTCGCTCCTACAAGACACACCCATCAGAATCGAGTCAAGATAACAGACAGAATATCACCAAATCGTAAAGCCTGCAAGATAAAGATAAACCATAAATAGGTTGTAATTACTTACATTGTTACGAATGGCCTTTTCAAGCAGGGCTTTCCCCCGACTGCCATAAGTCTGAGGGACAAATACAGCATGGACACAGCTTACATTCAAGCTTACATTTAATTGTAACTTCCCCTGGCATTTGTTAAAAAAAAAAAAAGCTTCCTTGGGGCAATAATTTATGGTTTAAAAATAATTTTATAAAATGCTGTAAATTTTATAAAATATAAGATAGAGTTCCATTAATTCATTTTCACAAGTTGTGTATATATATATATATACTCCAGCATCCCTTAACATGTAATCTGGTTAAGGGATGCTGGAAATTTGTTTCTTGATTATTCGAATAAGGTTCAGAACTATAAAATGTTAGGAACGCTTTATTTCTTCTTCTTTTTTTAAAGGGCCATTCCACATTTCGAAAGCTATTAAATTCACTTTTGTCCAACCAAGAGTCTAAAACCTAAAGACATGTAATCGACCATCACATAGGACAAATTCTACAAACTGAAAAGCTTGAACTAAGAAGTTTGATTTTGCTTATAAATGAACATCTGTCAAAACAGATCTTAACTGAAAAAAAGGGAGTGATGCTCAGTACCACCGGTCTTGGAGTTCCTGGTCGTCTTTTGTCCTTGCTGAGGACGCTCTCCCGGTCCTTGACAGGATGTTTGCTTTCTTCGCTTCCCTTTGTCCCCGCTTCAGGAACCACACGCTTCTGGTCTTTAAGGTCCTCTTGACTTCCAGTCACAAGAAAGCTCACATCCTTGTGCAGAAAACTTTCAACCCTCTTCAGAAGAAAGAAAGAAAAATAAACATCAGCTAATCGGTTTCAACCAGAAAACAATCTTTCTGGACAAATCTTTACCTTCCCTTGAAATAACCATAACCTGAGCTTCAGCAGATACACATTTTACCAAAGTACCACAATGTTAGTTAAGATGTCAGCTGAAATAAACGCAAGAAAACTACAGACACCATCTATCTTGACATATATGATTAAAATGCTCTTACTTCATTTCCAAACAGTGTTTATCTACTGTTCTATAATGCTGTTGTGTTGCCTTTGTTCTGCAGCAAACAAACAAAAAATAACTAAGATACACAAACATTTTTCATAAATGCTGGATAATCTCACTGACAACCACATCACTACCTCTTAAATGTTAATTATTTGTGATCGTAAGTGAAGTTGAAACTCTGAAACCATTTTAGTCATTTTTTCCAGACTCCCTTTTTATTTCCCCAGACCTGGAAATTATTATAATCAAAATCCATACTTTTACTGTACAGAAACCATGCAAAATTAATTTCCTGGATAAAATACATTAAACAACAAACCCATAGAACCTGATAGTACACACCATATGACCCATATGCTTTCTCTTTACACACTCACCCCTCCTAGAAGAGATATGGCCTCCAGAAGCAGGGCTGTGGGGCGTTTCTTCACATTGTCCAGGTAGAAGATTTTCCCCTCCAGCTTCTTCTCACCTGGACACAGTTTGCCCAGGAGTCCTCGCTCCTCTGCATACTGCTGCTGCTGCATAATCCTCCTGGTGCGAGGTGTTTACAATTTACCAGATAACACCGGAAACCTGCCAAAGAGGGAAGGTGTTCATCAAAACGCAGTAATGGTGACAGAATCCCCAAATGGGCCCTCAGATTAAAAGACTGTTACACTATAACATTTAATGCATTTTTGCATTTAAAAACAAGCATCTATGGACGTTCACATAGGGGTTACTTAATGAGTAAACTACAGAATGCTTGGCAATAATCACAATCTTCATACACGTGTCAACAGTTAAATGCCATTTAGTTTCGTCGCAACTTTTTGGTTCTAAATAACCAAAATGTATTCGTTAACTGTTACTTAATACATTGCTCAAAAAATACCAGGTTGTCGTGTTATGAAGGGGAACCAGTACATGGTAAATAGAATGTTTTACCTGATTAATGTTAGCTAACGTTAAACAGCGCAGGAAAAGCATTGACTTAGCCACCTAGCCCGTTAGCTAGCTTAGCGCTAGTACAGAGTGGCCAGTTGTTAGCTCCTCTAACAAGGTCCAGGCAATACAAAACGTGTTGCTAGTTTGTTCCGAACATTAACCATCTATTGAAATGTCAGCCGACTCACTTTACTACAAGTTTTACTGTTAAAACCGAAGCTATTGGCTCATAAAGATAATCCCGAAGCAACCGCCGCTTTTTTAAAAACACATCGTCACATCCGGCATGATGCTGCCTTAAAGTGCTTTTAACAAAGTGGGTTTTTTGAGCTTCAATGGTTTTATTGAAAGTTTTGTCTGACACGTAAGCATTTAATTTTTATATTTTTTAATTATAGAATAATTTTACTAACCCAAATCATTACATGTATCTTAGGCGATTTCAACTTTACAGTTCATGCAAAGAGCGATTTCATAAATGAACAATTTAACACAAATGCAAATGCTGTGCTATTTACTCACAATTTCTGTTGTGAGTAAAATGTTTCTTCTTGAAAATATCTACAGTATTATAAAAGGTTATGATGCTTCTGCAACAGGAGGTTAAATTGATCAAACCGTAGGCTCAATATCAGGTTTGGACAGTGATAAATTTACTGAATAGGCAACAGAAAATGTTTTCCCTTCTTGCACCAGCAGGGGGCAATGCGCCTGTAAACAATAAAATCATTGGAGAAACTACTATATCGCAAATATCTTTATACTATGGAGTAAACTGTAACCCATGTGAATATTTAAATGTATTCACTAGACATTTATTGTTTTACCTATAGAATGATGCAATGTAAACTACTATTATGTTTTATTATCTGTCATCACAGCTAGTTCTAAAATGTAAGACAAAAAACAACAATTAATTTTTTTTATTTATAACTGTAAAAAAACCAACACATGCATTTTTTTTATAAAAAAATATTTTACACAAAATGGATGAAATTGTCACAATGCAAAGGACTCGCCTCATTGACATTTCTATATAAAAAACCTGCCAATAAAAGTAATGGCAAGGAATTCCTAAACCAGGCCTGGAAGAACTCCTTGACCAGATGTACTGATTATATTTTGTCATCCTAATTATATATTTAAAAGAACAGAGGAAAAACTTCATCACATGAACTTCAAACAACCAAAGACAAATGTCAAAGGTACATTTTAACATTTCACAAAACATTGACAAGACCATCTTTTCTCTTTCCAAAAGAATGACAAAAGAACACAGTAAAATTATCAGTCACACACATTTGGAAACATACTACATCACCTTTGCTCTTTAATGCTGGAGGCAACCAATGATCAATCAAACATAAAATCAAAAATAAAAGTACACCGGTTCATTCATTAAAGTGATGCAGCATCAATATTAAGTTGCTTTTGAAGTAAGGCACCTTGGGTAACAGCATGTAGGCCCCTTGATATCTCCAAGAGAACCAGCACCAACATCTCTCTACCATTGACTACTCAAAACTTGAACACTTAAAGTATAAAATAAAGATCTGATTCTAAAGCTGATGCTCATCATAATGAGGCCAAACATTTTCCAGATGTTATGACTGACAAAAGAGTGTCGTTTACACCAACTTTTTATTGAAACACAGAATAAAACATATTAATACTGACAAAATATCAATCAATCAATCAAAATACAATTTAAACATACTTTTCCTGCTCTAATTACAAAGTTACTGTAATACATGTGTAATAAATCCGCTAACATTTGCTCTTTATTATCTGGAGGGATCTTGAGGTTTTTAGAAGTGTGGAAATTTATTTAACACTACTGATGGTTATGTAAAATTGCTGCTTCTTCCTTTTTTAATATACAATGACCATACAAACTTGTCTGTATTTCAGACCCATTCCGAGTCCTTTTTCTCCCCATATTTGCAGCTACTGCCGGTGCTGCTGCCTCTCTCTGCGTCTGCCCTGCTTGCGGCGTGTTTGCAGGTCTGCCGCTGTTTACGTTCACGGTTAGGCCTGCTGTGGTTATTAATGTGGCTCTGCTGCTGGCTATAGGCCTGACTGTCAGCCTGCAGCCTGTTCTGAGGCTGGCGGATGTCCTTGTGGCTACTTCTGGGGACATCGCCCACCCCTGCTCTGCACAGGTTGTCTTCATTATTGGCGTACTGCTGATTCTCCTCTTGGGCAATGTTCACATGGTTCTGCCTGCACGCCATCTTTGCATTAGTGAGGTCAGTGATGGGTAATGGCTGGTCGTGGGACCCTTTAGATACTAGAAGAGGCTTGATAGCGATGTTGTACCCTGGTGGAGCTGATGGTACATTCCAAGAAAAAGGGTAACTGCTATAATCCTCTTCGCTCAGTCCTGCCTCATTAAGAGTTCCCGGTCCCTTTGTCAGTCCAAACAACTCATCGTCAGAGAACTGTTCTCGACGGGATCGTACTATTTCACAGATGGTACCTATGCCTAGGTGAAGCATCTCCCATATATTAAGTGCCAGGCAGAGCAAGGATACTGTGTACATGATGAGGAGGAAGATGGTTTTCTCTGTGGGTCGTGACACAAAGCAGTCCACACTGTGAGGGCAGGGCAGAGTTGAACACATGTAGGTGGCAGGCACAGCAAATCCATACAGGGCATACTGCCCAAATAAGAACGCCACCTCAAGCATTGAGCGTGCCAAGAGCTGGAGGACATAAATTCGCATCAGGCCGTCTTCTCTGATACGTTGGCGCCCATCATGGCGTGTCTTGACCTTTGCTTTTCCGTTTCCACCGTCCCGTTTCACCGCTTCAGCGCCATCACTTTCCACCTCTGCCATTTCATAGATCATCGGGTCTTCTTCTTGGTCATCCTCGGCTTCTTCAATGCCTCTGTGCTGCTTTCTGCCCGTAACATAGTGCTTCTTGAGTTTCCTCTGAGCCATGCCGCTCACTCCCACGCTGTCGGGCCGCTCCTCTGCCCGAGCTATTTTGTTGACGGCGTAGCCCAGGTACATAAGTGAAGGCGTGGCCACCAGAATGATTTGAAAGACCCAGAAACGGACATGCGAGAGAGGAGCGAAGGCATCATAGCAGATGTTCTCGCAGCCTGGCTGACCTGTGTTGCAAACAAACTTGCTCTGCTCATCGTAGTAGATGGATTCACCTCCTACGGCCGTGAGCACAATGCGGAAAACAATGAGGACTGTGAGCCAGATCTTGCCCACGAACGTGGAATGGTTGTGGATTTCTTCCAGCAGGCGAGTCAGGAAACTCCAACTCATGGTAATGGTAGGGGAACCACGGTGAGAGGCAACATACACCTCTTTTTATGCCACTGTGGAGAGAACAGAAATTATTAATCTCTGAAGCATTTAAACTTCATAATTCACTCAATCAGTCTCTTCCCTTTCAAAGGGCAGAAACAAAGCTGTGGCAATGCAAATTGGATTACTGTTGAAAAAATGAACATTTTATTACTTTTTTTTTGTTTTGCTCCTGACATTCCCTCCATTGTATGCCTGTTCATGGTTATATGTTCACCCAGAACTGGTCGGTCCAGGATTTCAATTTGGTGTATGACTTTCCTTGTAGTTTAATAACCCACTCACTCCGACATGCAGACTCATAATTCCAGCACTCAAATTCCACTCTGAACATTTTGGCATTTCAAGAATTAGCTGTAGCCATGCAGGAAGCATGCTCATGGATGCATGCTCACCGATTTAGTGAAGTTACCCTGGTAAGTAATGCTCCTGTAGTGTCGCTGGTATCATTATTATTAAAATATGCACCATAAACTCTGTATTTAATCAATATTATGTCACCACGTCCCCTTATCCTGTCTATGAAGGTCTGATTTTCACTGTGCCTTTTATTAAAGCTGTTTGGAACGACTATAAACACATTGGATTTCCGACGTCAGACAGCACGTTGTAAGAACCAATTCTGAGTGACCACAAATCAGCATAAAACAGCTGTCATCAGGATTCCTTACAGGAAACAGAATTTTTTTTTCCACTGCAGCAAAATTAAACTCTTTCAGTAATAGTTATAGCCAATGGCGTGTCGGATGTATGCTATTTTATTATTTTAAAAAGAAAAGGAAATGTCTTTCTTTCTTTTTTAACTGCTTTACCAAAACTCCTCTAACCACAGGCTTGGCAAATGATTCTTGCCACATGCATCCTTAAAATCAAATATACTATGCTATTTAAAGACAAAAAAATATCTGCATTGAACATGTTAGAACAAATCAGTTTTAGCAGCACAGCATCAAACTTCTCAGCAATTTTTGATTTGAGGAGAAAACATCAGTAGTGAGTGTATCTGTCTTTTTGTATTTGTCTCTCAATTTGTCTCTTTCCTATGCATAAAATACAAGCGTTTTTCATTCCAATAATAAATAATCCCACACTCCCTCATTAGGTTGTTTAACTCAAATCGCTGGCAATGAAGATTTTTAACACTGCCAGATGTAAAACGAGAGGAGACATACCTTCCGCCAAACAAGGTTTACTGTCTAATTGATCTTAAATGCAACACAGACAAGTACTTTGTCTTTTCTTTCCGACACGCTAATCAAAAAATGCATTTCTACGCAATAACACATTTATCCTTAAGAGCTTTTAATAGCTTGTGTCTAAACACACCCTTGGCATTAATACACAAAGGGAAGAGTAATGGCAACAGTGGAAAAAACAAAACAAAAACAAAAAACAGAATACAGTTGTTTTTTTTTGTATTCTGCAGCCTGGTGAAGGCGATAAAGACAATTCTTCTGTCAATTCTGAGAACAAAACAAAAATCAAAAGTGTGGAATGCCTCACCATAATTGGTATTGTTAACTGAATGTCCCTGAAAGGCATTTTATCTTACATCTACCGTGGCTGACCATCTGTAAACTAGAAACGTTCTCATCTGGTTTGAATGAAGGAAAAGGAATCACCTATATTACTTTTTTAAGTGCCAGGGCATTATTACTATTTTATATAGTATTATTAAGAAAGGAAGTACGCCACCTAAAGTGTAGATATTATACCAAGGGTATAAGGGCACTAAACTAACTTTTCTATTATTAATATTAATAATCATTACAACCCTAGATGGATTAACCTTAAATAGGGCTCAGCTACATGCAAACACAGCTCTGTGTGCTGTAATTAGCGAGATAAGAAAGGCTAAAGCAGGATGAGGAGATGCTCTGAGGCAGTAGTAGCTCACTAGATGTTTGCCTCACTGTCTGTTGAATTTTTGTCTGTACACAGGGAAACCATCTTTGTCCTCACGTTGACCCGGACCACCACACACTTCACCTAACCACAAAAAAACCCTCTGTTTAACCTGCAGACATCCATCTGCCCAATTGTAACACCGCAGACGTCTTCAGTAATCATTCATGTGAAGAGAAATTTAAAAGACTCAGACTTCTGTGGGACAGGCTAAGGCCGCATGTGTGATGTTTGAGTCTGCTAGTGTTGGGTATATTCCCACAATCTAGGCTGTATGACATCTCTTGCTATCATCACATGCTTCCTCGTGTCTCACTCTGTATAGAAAAAAAAATCCTGAAAGTCTCATTAAGAGTCATGTGCCCTCTAAAAATGCACATCTGGCCATGTTGTGTAATGTACTATTCGGAGGCCCAGTAGCGCACTTATCATCACCCAAACACAAGCCTCGCAGACGGCAAGAAACTGGGAACAACCCTTCACTTCATTCATTTTCAGCTCATCAACAAAACAGATCATGCTGCTGCAAAACAAGAGAGAAACACTAATTCGCTTGATTGTATAAATTCATGGTTAAGAAATACAATTTTACTTCTGTGCAAAACCCAATTCTTGGTCTAACTGATCATCCTAAATCAGAATGATAGTTTCAACAATGAATCAAAAGCCTTTTTTTACACAGAGATCATGCAATAATATACTTTTTACATTTAACCAATGGTTAAATGTAATAGGCTTTTTACATTTAACTTAATCGAAACCATTTATTATAATTGGATGCTGCAGTTGATTGAACTGATCTAAAAAAAAAAATCCAATTTAACTGAGTATAAACAGATTACAGATTAAACTCATTTTAATATGTAACCTGCAGTACATATTTTATTTTTTTTCTGATTTACCTACTAGTAAAAAACCCAGTGTTAATTGCAGCTTAAGCACTTTCTTCTTTTATAAAAAATATTTTTTTGTTATTTACACTAATAACTTTTTTTTTTAATGTATCAGAATCAGGGATTCATTCACACATTTTTTATATTTTAAACTATTTTGTTTATTAAGTTTATTATGTTTTGAGTTACTCAATTTTTAACTTTTCATGAAAAATTTTGCCTAATAAGTACTTTTCAGCATTCTATGGCTTCATAACAGCGCTGAGATCCTTTCATCAGATTCGCTGATGTGATGAGCTGTAGATGTCGGTGTCTCCCCCACAGAAACTCTAAAACATCATCGTTGGCACACTTATTTAAAAAATGTAATACATGTTGGGAATCTCAATCCTAACTTTCTCTGACCTAGTAGTGGTACCACAAAGAATCTGGCAGCTGTGATTTACTGCTGCTGTCATCATAAACATCCGCTTCACATGGCACTTCAGAGGAAAGACTATCTTATTGTTCTAAAGATGTATTTCCTTGTTTCCTCTCTTGCATTGTCTCGTCGGTGGGTGGGACTACGACACATGGGCGTGAGAAAATGCATACACAATTAAGAGACTTGGGATGTACTGAAAACTCATAATAGTAAGTGGGCTGTAAAGCAAAGCCCACACACTGCTGCTAAATTAGGTCCAATCGGTCCTGGAAAACAATCTTCTTAGTTGCAAAATGGATCAACAGCGTAGCACAAGTTGTTAGAAGTGTCACCTTGGAAGTACAGTACAGTACAGTACAGTACAGTACACTTTTCCCCAGATGTCTCCCAGCCCCAGACCAGCAGCCTCCAGTTCCCTACAGAGCCAGTAAAAGAGCCATTTGAGGAATGTAACTTTAAAGAGCACCCAACCTTATACACGCCATTCTAAGAGGGCTTCAAGCTGTGAACGTGAGGGTTTGTGGTTTACTTCGGAGCTCTTTTTGGTTATGAAACACTCACCCACCATTAACTTGGAAGGCAACAGCACAAAGTTTGTAGTTTGCTGACACTGCACTTCCCTTTATGTGGTTGCAAGTTTGTATTTATTAGATACTATGCAGTAGAACGCTGACAGGAAACTAAAATGTTGAACTGCATGTAACCAGTGATGCTGCAACCACTGAAATAGATTCTTAAGTCCAGCATAGAACTGACATCCACAGACAGAAGAATTAGTCAGGATATGTCAATTTGTAGGTATACAGTGGTGCCTTTTGACCAGTTGATGTAGAAAACATTGGCGAGGAACCTAAGTCTGGTGTTTTGCTTCTGATTCCATTTTGTTTTCAGGACATACTTGACTGCAGCCACATTTACATGAATCAGTAGGTAAACTCAGGTATTTCCAATGGTACTCATTAAAGTTCTGTTACATTCAAGTCAAACAGAGTCAGGGTGCATCTATTGTGCATTTTATCGCACTGTGAAGGGTCGGAATCTTAACTTCTACCATTGGTCTATATAGCTGCCGTGCAAAACGTTTATTACTCATCTACAATAGGAAATCAGATCAACGAACTAGAATTAAAATAATGATCTGTCCTGAGGAAAAGCAACAGAGACGGACAGCAAGTGTCGTTACAAAAGCTTCAGACTCAGCATCTTTCATTGCTGTATCTAGTGTTTTTGACGTGGAGCCCACGGGGTATTTTAGGGTGACTTTGTGAGCCGTATACTCAAAGATGCCAAACCACACAGGCGATGTAGCGTAACTTGATCTTGACAAAAGCCTCTGATGCAAAGAGCTTATGTGTCTTCCCTTAAAAATGATTTTGCTCAATTTGAGTACACAAACACATAAAACGCAGCAAAAAACACTTGCTTCAAATATCAAAATTCACTCACTTTTCTTCACCTTTGCTCCCTTTTTACTTTCCTTGACATCTCCTAAGCCTGAACTCAGTCTGCATTAGGCTTGTCATCCATCTGACCACCTAACATTGTCCAATATGAGTGAAACCTATGGTTAAATTAATAAATATTAGATTAAAACTTAGCTAGGTAACTATACCGCTCTTCTCTATAAATATTGTAAAAGATGACAGCCAAGTATTTAAAAAGCACATAAAGGAAAACATACCTTTTGACTCCCCTCTGTGCAGCATTTGTTTTGTGGGTTATTTTTTTTCTTTTGTGTTTTTGTGGGTTTGTAAATCCTCGCTTCTGCTTCACTTCTGTGATTTCAGCATTTTTCTCCTCCATTTTTGTGTTGCCTTTGTTTTATGTGTTTGTGAGTTTTTTGGTTTTGCATCCTTTCTGTGTTCGCAGCGTTTCGCCACCGTAGTAATAGAATCATTAAATCATTACAATTGTTTCTCAACACTGGGCTCAATAAAAAGACCACCCAAACTTTTGTCTGACCTGGCGTGCAACACTGTCTTTCTTACTAGCCCCCTTTTTTTCGGGTGCATTCCATGTCAACAACTCTTTTGTCATAAACTACAGCTTTTCTGCCTATCAATCCAAGGAAAACTCATTAATGTAGTGGAAACTGCAGCCAGTTTCCCCCCTGCCAGCATCGCTTTTCCTACAGCCACTTAGAGAGGGCTCTTCCCCTCGCTCCTGCCTGCCATGTCATTCACACACACACAGACACACACACACACACACACACACACACACACACACACACACCTCACTACTACATCGACACATTGTTCACATTCACTTGTGTTGGATATAAAACTGTCTTTCTCTATTAAACTGTACTAAAGTTTAATTTGCCCTACGCACATACACATAACTAACCTCTCACACACTTACACAACTAGAGTGCAGAAACATTATGAGTATAAAGTTTACTGTGTCATTTTGAATTATGAGAAAAGTAAATCGTTTACCCCCCAAAAATATATCTTTTTATTTAATTTTCTAAACCACTGCACCACTTCTGTTATATGCAAATTAAAGCTACTTTTTGTATGTCTTTACCTTAATTAATTAAGTAGAGTGCAGTGTACTGTAGACTGTACTGTACTCGATTAGGGAGTTTACTGTGGTCATTTACATTTAAATGACTGTTAAAAAAAGTTATTCAAATTAATTGTATCACAAATGAACAGAATTGTGGCTATTGAAATTACTGAGTGGTTACTAACTCTGGAAAACCATGAGTCACTGTGGCTAATGAGCAGAAACATGAATGGAAAGCCCCTGTACAACCCGTACCGATATGAAAAGTAAATGGTTATAATCAATTTCTAGGATATTGAAGTGAATATCACTACCTCTTGTTTAATCCTTACTGTTGTTTTCGTTTTCACGGGCAAAATTCCCCATGTATGTGCCTGCAAAGTGAGCAAAAAAAAAGAGTAGGACACCAGTTTAGTCAAACATGTTTTGTTGGAAACATTAACATTGAAGATGTCCACATTTTTTAAAGTTTAATGATCATGAAATCACTAAAAGCTTGAAAAATAAATATAAATGTGAACCACAAAACATCTGGGCAAAAATCAATACTGATTAAGCAAAAAAATACAACAAATAGTTAAATATTAATAATAAACAAATAATCTAACACCTAAATGATTAGCGTAGTTGTTAGTCAATTGACAGTAAATTATTTATTAATTTAAAAATTGCAATAAAAAATGCAGCAAATGGTACAACTATTTTTACTATGCTGTATATTAACAATATAATTATTATTTTATTTGTAACAGTAAATTACTAAAATCAAATTTGCATTTCACCTACAGGAACCCAGTTTGGAGTATTGTTAGACTAATGTTAAAGGTTAAAAAGTTGGTGGAAAAGAAATAATAAAGTAAAAATAATTAGACTTACAATAATTATAATACACCGAGAAATTCTAAATATTTTGAACATAATTTACAAGTAATTTCAATTTTTTGAACACTTACTTGTAAAACTAATTCCTGAAGTTACCAATTATTGGTATTAAACAAGCTAATGTAGCTAAATGCTAACCTAAGCTGCTGGAAACGTTAGTAACAGCTAGCACGCCATTTGTATCGTCAAAATTTACTCTGTTATTAACCTGAAATAGGAAAAAAAACAGTAACTTTCCTCATAATCTTTTAGTGTTTTCACAAATAAACTGTAATATCTGGTATTTCTCCGACAGGAACTCACCGCAGCATCCTCACCGTTTCAGACGCAGATTTTTTTTTTTTGGCGCTGTTAAGATAAAGAAACCGCACAAGTTCACCGGGAAAAGAAGCTGGTGGTCAAAAGAAAAAAAGCTGCGTTTAGTCGCTTTCTCTCGGTTAAATGTCCTGAAAGTTTTCAAGGGAGTGGAGCTGCTGCTTTTAATTGAAGTAACTGAAGTAACACTGATTATTACTATGACTGGAGACTGGAAGAGAGCAGATGGAGCGAAGCTGGGAGAGAGAGAGAGAGAGAGGAGGGGTTAGAGAGAGAGAGGGAGAGGGGGGGTTAGAGAGAGAGAGAGAGAGAGAGAGGGAGAGGGGTTAGAGAGAGAGAGAGAGAGGGAGAGGGGGGGGGTTAGAGAGAGAGAGAGAGAGAGAGAGGAGGTGGGGGAGAGAGGGAGAGAGAGGGAGAGGGGGGGTTAGAGAGAGAGAGAGAGAGAGGGGGGAGAGAGGGAGAGAGAGAGAGAGAGGAGGGGTTAGAGAGAGAGGGGGGGAGAGAGAGGGGGGGGAGAGAGAGAGAGGGGGGGGAGAGAGAGGGGGGGTTAGAGAGAGAGGGGGGGGAGAGAGAGAGAGAGAGGGAGAGAGGGGGGGGGAGAGAGGGGGGGAGAGGGAGAGAGAGAGAGGGGGAGAGAGGGGGGAGAGAAAGAGAGAGAGAGGGGGAGAGAGGGGGTAGAGAAAAAGAGAGAGAGGGGGGGAGAGGGAGGGGGGAGAGAGAGAGAGGGGGGTTAGAGAGAGAGAGAGAGGGAGAGAGAGGGGGGGAGAGGGAGAGAGAGAGATAGAGAGAGAGAGAGAGGGGGGTTAGAGAGAGAGAGAGAGAGAGAGGAGGGGTTAGAGAGAGAGAGAGAGAGGGAGAGAGAGGGGGGGAGAGAGAGAGAGAGAGGGGGGGAGAGAGAGAGAGGGGGGGGGAGAGAGGGAGAGAGAGAGATAGAGAGAGAGAGAGAGGGGGAGAGAGAGAGGGGGGGAGAAAGAGAGAGAGAGAGGGGGGTTAGAGAGAGAGAGAGAGAGAGAGAGAGAGGGAGGGGGGAGGGAGAGAGTGAGAGGGAGAGAGGGGGGGGAGGGGGGAAGAGAGAGAGAGGGGGGGGGGGAGAAAGAGAGAGTGAGAGACAGACAGAGAGAGAGGTAAAGAGAGAGGTAGAAAAGGAAGAGAGGGGGAGAGAGGGGGTAGAGAAAAAGAGAGAGAGGGGGGGAGAGGGAGGGGGGGAGAGAGAGAGAGAGGGGGTTAGAGAGAGAGAGAGAGGGAGAGAGAGGAGGGGTTAGAGAGAGAGAGAAAGAGAGGGGGGGGGAGAGAGAGAGAGAGGGAGAGGGGGGAGAGAGAGAGAGAGGAGGGGTTAGAGAGAGAGAGAGAGGGAGAGAGAGGGGGGGGGAGGGAGAGAGTGAGAGGGAGAGAGAGGGGGGGGGAAGAGAGAGAGAGGGGGGAGAGAGAAAGAGAGAGAGGTAAAGAGAGAGGTAGAAAAGGAAGAGAGAGAGAGAGGGGGGGGGAGAGAGAGAGAGGGGGGGAGAATGAGAGAGAGAGGGAGAGAGAGAGGGGGGGAGAGAGAGAGAGAGATAGGGAGAGAGAGAGAGAGGGGAGGGGGGGGGAGAGAGAGAGAGAGAGAGAGAGAGACTGGAGAGAGAGAGAGAGACGGGAGAGAGAGAGAGAGAGACGGGAGAGAGAGAGAGACAGAGAGAGAGAGGGAGAGGTGAAGAAAGACAGGAAGAATGAGAGGAAGAGAGAGAGTCCAGCTGAAGGCTTCATTCATTGTTACTGATAAAAATAGCTTTGCTTTTAACGCTGAGGTCCTGGTTTACCCCCACTTTTTTTAATAATAAAGGCTGATGAACATCTGCATTATAAGATAAACACCTTGTGTTGTGTAAGAAAGTAAAATCATTTGTTCAGACATGAGCAGTGGTGGAAGAAGTACTCAGATCCTTTATTTCAGTAAGCTTTTATTAGAAATAATAATAATAATAAAAATAATAATTCAAAAACGAGTAAGTAAAATTACAAAAATATCAACAGAAGAATGTACTTCAAGCATAAATAATAAAAGTACTCGTAAGGCAGAGTGAGTTTTATGTTTAGTTTACAGGAAGTCAGATGGAAATACTCGAGTAAAGTGCACATAACTTGAAATTAAATAATAATAATAATAATAAATTAATTAAAACTTACTACTAAGTACTTAAATAAATGTACTTAGACACGTTCCAACACTGGAGCTCTTGTAAAAAGAGTTACCAGTATTCTTCTCTCTCTCTCTCCCTTTTGGACAATGCTTTATTTTACGGGTACTTTAATTTTACAATAATTTCCTATAAATGAGAAATTAAGTAATTTGTAAGTAGAAGGTGACAATGCAATTCAGTATAAATGATAAGAAACTACATCAAAAAGTGTTTGAGTTGTAATTTTTCCTTAAACTGTGTGTAGTTTGTGTGAGTCATTAGCATATTGGTTTAATGAGCACATTTGATTTCACCCTCTCCCAAATAGCCATAATGAGTAAGTACTTACCAAATAAACTAGTTGAGCACTGCCTCAAAATATTATAATTTATAAAAATGTCCAATCAGTGTCCTGCCATCTGCAGGAAACGAATGGCAGCATTGGTTTCCTGCAGCATCGATGACTGTGAACTTCTTTATCACGTTTGAATAACCAGTTCTACCGTTGAGCTGTCGCTGCACTCAACACTGCAAGTTTCACAGGGATCGATTATGATTAGATAGCATTCGGAGCCACAGAGCTTGTCAAAAATATGTTGTTTAAAAATGTCGCTCACACCTTTTTTTTTGTACTAAGCTCTACGGTTCATCACAAAGTTTGTTCCTGTCGCCTCCAGTTTACCACAGTGTTGTAGACGGAGTCTGAGCCTGAACAGACGCAGTTTGTTTGATCTTCTTCCATCAGGCTCTGGATACGGATCTTGGATCTGTGAAGCTTGTCTTGTCAGGAGGTTTTTCTTTTTCTGTTATCACACAAAAGGCCTTGGCATGCTTCCTTAAAGGGACATTCCGCCAATTTTACACATGAAAGTCAGTATACTCTTCATGGAGGACAATGCTCAGCCTGCAGGTGTTTTGGGCATTTTACACACAGTGGAGACTTAAAGCCGGGATATCTCAGCATAATTTTGCTGAAAATCATTCAATGCTTTTTAGCTACATGTTGTGACATGTATGTGCCACGAGACAATAATATTGAACGCTTCTAAACCTGATACAGCGTCAACAGACAAATCAAACCCATGTATCCTGCTCAAGGACACTTAGAGACAGTTCAGCCATTGTTTCCTGAGGCTAATGACCTGAAAGGAATCTTTATTTTTATCGCTACCATCCATCCCAAGGACGTAACACAAACATCAGTTTTGTTCGTTTTGATCCCCTCCCACACCCATCTCATCAGCTGTTGCTAATTTCCTCTTTCTTTTAGAGCTATTAGCTTAACTTTTGGCTCCTTTCTTAAACTATCAGCAGAAGAATCAAACGCAGAGGAGAGGAAACACTTACAATCCTAATCAGCCTGAGAGCATTTTGGCATAGGAAGCCTAATTCGGAATGACCTCTTACAATACTTAAAATCCCTTAAACGAGTTATCTTTCACCTCGGGAAGGGGAGGGGGAGTAATTGAATGGAGAGAAATCAATGAGGTTATCCATAAAAGCAATCATCGGACAGCCCTGGCAATTTCAAGCATATCAACAGCTGAGTGTCTTCTTTTATTGGTTGGCGAAGGACATATCAGCCGGTTTATAGATATCGATGGGCAGGTGGAACAGGGGGCGTCTTCATTGAGAGACCCTCAAACACAATTTGTCATCAATCTCCACAGATTGACGCTAATCAGGTTTCCCATCCATTCACTTACAGCGGGAGGTCATTGAGAATTGGGTTGGCAGCAAGTTATCTTGTGCTGTTTTAACAATAACAGATACAGCATGTAGTCCTTTCCCTAACAAAGTCAGCCTCCAGATGACCTAAATTGAATGATCAATTTTTCGGAGGGAGCATTCGCGCTGAGAGTTGCATTTCGTCTTGTGCTAACAAATAACAGGTTTACAATGGAGTGGTGGATAAATAACAATTGGAAAGTGAGTAAGGGATATGAGTGTTGCTGTTTTTTTTTTTCTTTTTCGTACAGTCAGCTGCTTCTTGCTGTACTGACGACAACAAATATAATGGCAGACAACCAACAATGACGGGTATCACCAGAGGGACAAAGTGACAAAGTGAAGTTAAATCGGAGAGACAGAATCAGATGGAGAGAACAATGGTGTCGGAGGCCGGACGCGAAAGGTAGATCACGAGGAATGTGTGTCTCTTATCTCACAAAAGAGAGAGAGAGGAGGAGGAATGCAGTATAAGCGTTAAAGGCAGAGACAGGCCTATTGCAGAGTAAATTTACAAGAGTCAATTCCCTACTAGTAAGAAAGCTGAATCAACATACTACACGGCTGACTTCAGCATCTCAAACCCACCTCTGCATGAGCAGAGCGAGCAACACCACGTGTAACCTCCATCACCCACAGCCCTGAGCATTCGCTGTCACATGTCACTGAGGTATTACACTGGTAATGTTTTCATACAGATAGCATTTGATATATCATCTTATATTAGACTTGATTATGCTTCCACAGACTATCTGAGCACAGGACAGGCTCAGCGTGTCGTCTCAGCGCCATCTTCTGGTCAGGAGATGCATGAGTCAGTGACAAATCATGGTTGCAAGGATAAAAAAAGCCAAAAACTTTTTAAAGATGCAATGATCAGGTCTCTAAAAATGTGAAATATATCTGGTACTAATTAATGAGGGTTACACCCTGTTGTCTAAAAGAGAAACACGGCACAGGTTTGAAAAAATTTAAAAGAAAAACTCTCAACTAGTTTTATATTATAGGTAGTATTTCTTATTATATTATGTTATTATTATATTATATAAATAGACTTTAAAATGACAGAAAAATAACATGAACACAAAATATACATTTTAGGAGACCCAGTTTTTTAATTTCTCATGTTGGAAACCATATTTTGTCACTGACCCATATATTTTGATCTGACCCTTTATATGCTTAATTTTTCCTAGTCTGGATGAATTTTTGTTAAAAAGGGTCGTAGTTGGGACATACCAGCACAGAAAAATACCTGATATCACCTGGCCCTTTTTGGACTCATATGTATATTTTATTCAATGTGGCTACAGCTTCAAATGTCTGAATAAACCAGAAATGTATAAACACAAACCCTAATTCATTAATCACCTTTTCATTAAGAAATGACTTCACACTAATATATTAGATCATAGAGTTAAACCGCTTAGCAAAACTTAACCTTTGCACTATCCTGCAGTGTGTGTTCATGTCAAAGCATCACAACTCATTGCTGAAGTCCATCTTTCTTTCTTTCCTGTCCTCCCTCTCTCCTACTGACTCTTCCTCCTCCACACGTCTGTCTGCGCTCTCATCCTGTTTCCTCTAATCCTTCCCTCCTGTCTTCACTCTCTATCGGCTGTCTGAGCCATGCGAGTAGTGAAAGTGGTTTGGATGACCTCCCGTACGACTGGACTCTTAATATCTTCCACGCTCTGTCTCCTTCATCTTCTTCTAATTGCTTAGCTCAGTGGTTCCCAGAGTGGGTGATGGAACATATGGAAACAGGATGAATGAGCAATAAATATCAAAATCACTCTGTTAAAGATGTTTTAATAGGCTGGAATCACTTTCACAGAGTTTTGCAGCAGCTCAGCAGTCAAAACAAAAGTGAGCGTCAGAGCAGCGATGGAAAGAAACGCTTAAAAAACATCTAAACATAGACGTCTGGCTTTTTTTAAGGTTTTGGTTCTTCATCTTTTGGAGTTTTACCTTGTATGATGTGAGGGTCTGAGGACAGGGGATGTTGTGTTTTTGGTGCGATTTGTGATTCTGGGTTATACAAATAAATTGAATTGAATTGAAATGAATCTTTTCTCCCTAAACATTCCACATGTGTAAAAACATTAACACATGCATGCCACTGTCATCTTGTTCAAAACTTGCTTGAGAATTGTCATTAGCTTTTCATAAAACTTTAACTCCAAAACGTCATTGATTCTCTCCTATTACATTTCTGCTTCCCTCCCTCAAAAATGAGTTTTCTTCTTGTTGCTCCAGTTGTGTTTAATCTTCACTGTGCACCATAATGAACATGCATGTGTCCAGCAGTTCATCTTTTCAAATCAACAGTATTGCTGTTTTAGGGCTTTCAATCATACACTATAGTATTCATCAGCAGATGGAGATTTTCATTTAACTCACAGTGTAGTAAACTATATATTTTTTCTTCTTCTTTAATTTAATCAAAAGTCCCAGAACAGCTACTAATGGACCTCCTTTCTGGTCAACAATCCTTTTGCAGCACAATATGATACGTGATGACGTTTCTAATGAATTGTTATGAGGAATTAACTTCTGTTGTTATGGGGACGTGGTATTAGTTGAGGATCATGGCTATGAAACACGCAACAGAAAGAGATTAATCAGATAATGGCTTTATATTCCTCTTACAGGGAGAGATGCATAACACACGAACGGTAATTGGATTTCTGATTAAAAACACATACACACAATAAACGGCAACCCACAAAAAAAACCAAAAAACACAAGGTAGCATATTAGTTAACCAAAACCGTAATAGCATTTTAAAGTTTCATTGCAAAACACCATGATTTGTTGATCGAGGGTCATTTCACATCCCTGAAGTGGAGCTGAAAATGTCACACCTCTGAAACATCTTATTAAGTATACGGCGCTGGATTATTGCACAAAACTCCATGGACGTCTTACAGGTACACAAGCAGTTAAAGTAAACTAAAGTAAAAACACCATCACATGGAGCAAAGCTCGCTGAACTTCACTCTCCTAATCGAAGAGCATTAATGGATTAGGTTTTGTTCTCAAGAGAATTTCAGGGTCAAACTCCAACTGCCACATCTCATAAATATGCGCGCTTGTTTTTTATTAATCACAAATAAACATTTTGTTTTTAGAGCAGCAAATTCTAAAGTGCAAATAAACATATCTCTATATATATCTCTATATATTTTATAAACATTGTATTATTATGTTTTCTTGTCACTTTCTTCTCTACTCCCTGAGAAATTAAAACACTGGATAAAAAGGATATTTCCAGCACTTACACAGTATTTTGTTGTTAATTTACATTTTTTTTTTAAAGCTATAAGTAGTCAATCAATTAACAAACATATTATTAACTGTTTTCTTCCATGTTATCAGCACCCAGACTCTCTTATTGTCATCTGTAATAGACTGATCAGCATATATTTAGTATGTGGATTTATATTGTTATAAATGTTCAAACTACAAAATGAATGCTAGTTTGGTAGTCACACTCCACTATTCATACGTTACTAGACAGGACCAATTCTCAAGTGCATATTAATAAACATATATATTCCTATAATATACAGTACGTGAACCATTAGTATAGGAATTTATACAGCTTATTAGAAACAGGATGAGACATGATACTCCTGAATTTAAACTAAATATCGATGTGCTCGGTAACACAATGATGATTAGGCTCGGTCGGCATCTATTTTCTCACACTTTTCTGACATTTCACAGGGGCCTACAGTATATGATGGTATTTGTGCGTAAAAAAAAAAAGAAAAAAAAACTGCTGGTGATAGAAGTCATTGTAGCATATGACATTATCTATAGCTGACAACACTGTGTGTGGAATATGCAATTAAACTATTCGGACACATATTGCTGGGTTTAAATACCTATGGTCTATAGAATAATCAATAGAAAGGGACCCACTTCTGAGAATCATTATCACCCACCAACCTTACATTACCCAACATCCCCTGAAAAACCTGAAATCTGCTTTCACTGCTTTTTCTGTAAAAAGTGCTGGCGTTCAGTTTAAGACCATTTCATTTCCCACCCCCCTGGAAAAGCATCAGATCAATACCTGTAAAACAATTCCTCACATCAGTAGACTCCTCCAGTTTGTAATGAAAGAGGAGCATGTGTATAATTGATGGTACTGAAAGTCACACCTTCTGCACCACACCGACCAAGCCCAACAATGACGAATTCAAGTGCTCCCTATTTACAATTTTAAACACTACTTTACAGTCCCTGTCGTGAGTTTTGTGAGGTTACATGTTGAGTTTATTAATGCTAATGTAAAAAAAAAAAGAAGAAAAAAAAAAGGCTGCAACCCTCATCACCGTTCGCCCACCACGTTGCGTTTGGACTGGAAATCCATTTGTTTACGCGCTATCCGAAGAATATGAACCCTCCCCTTCCTGAATAGAGAACTTTTAAAGAGTAAGAATGGTCACTGGGAGTTTTACTAGGGTACAGGTGTAGGCTTCGGGCTACAATGATCCTGTTGGATCTCATGCTGGTGTAGATTACCGCTGTATAAACAAGCCCTAGATTAGGTATCAGTGTGTGTGAGTGTCACCTTATCCACTACACTGTGCTGTGGGCTGATATACAACATGTGTGGGATATTGTCCCAGGTAGTGCTATAACCCCTGATCCTACTTATGTACAGTACCTTTCATCGAGGCCTCGAGTGAAGTGCTTGTGATAGGATATACCACACATATACATCTATATATAGAGCACACCAACAAAAAGACCCTGCGTGGATGGAATAGCTTTAAACTGTTGTTCTTGGTCACTTTTACGGTTCATCTGACATAAATTTTTGACGTCAGACACGGCGAGATGTTCGAATGTAAACTGGACAACTGGATGGGAAGGGATATCACATCAGGTTTAAATGGAAGGAAATGGTGCGTTAAATGAGTCTGAGTTGGATTAAGTTCACTCCAGAACACACTAGGCACAATTATGGTTAAATTATCTTCAGCATTTGGTGTCTTTAAATACTGCATATATCCATCATTGATCCTGAATGTCTTGACTGCTGAACTTATTGATTTGCATTCCGATCGGAGTCCACGTCTAAATACTGCATTCGTACTTTCTACCAATTCATCAAGTCGGCAATAAGCATTCATGCTCGCATTAAAGGAACAGTGTGACATTTTTAGAGAGTGCCGAGATTAAAAGCAGGAAATCCGATATTTAAAAAAAATTCTGCCTACCAGCACCTCTCAAATTCATTAATGATATCAATTAACATCAGGTTTATTCGCTTTGTGCAAACAAAAAGGTAAATGGTAAAAAGTGTAAAGAATTGCAAGGAGCTGTAGTCGCCCTTTTTATACCTTAATTGTGCAGATTAAACAAATCTATCGATATATTGTGTTCATTTGTGAGTTTTAGAGTGCTTATAAGTGGATTTAAGCTAAGCTAGCCAGCCACATATTTACCGTGAAATCCTCTCACATAATTTCAACAACAAAGTGGAAAAAACGATTTCCCTAAAATGTCAAACTATTCCTTTAAAATGCACACTGCTCGGCTACATCTTTATATGTTCATACCAAGTGTGGCTGGGGGTAAACTCATGAATCTCCTGACTGGGGTTGGTGCATTTTTGCTGTATTTGCTGTCTGGTTCTCTCCTCCACTCACACACTCACACAGACACACACATCTCATCTCTCCTCCACCACTTTCTTCAGGTAGTCCACGATGTCCCCTCCACTGTTCCAGGGAACCACGTTGGCCTTGAACTTGGCGGCCTGCGACTGCTGCATCTCCACCAGCAGCCTGTGCATGGGGAAGTCCCTCCTGGGAAAGGCCGTGTCCCTGGTGCCCAGAGCCAGCGAGGGACAGATATCATTAGCCCCGTCCCCGATGTAGAAAACCCTCTGGAAGGCCGCGCCGCCACGCTCCTTCTGCCGGCCGGCCAGGTACTCCCGGAGAATCACCTGCTTGCACATGTTTTCAGGACAACGGGGGCACGAGTGTGAGTGGAAAGGGAGCAGCACGAGTCGGCCGCTGTCGTCGAAGCTGGCCGGGTTGGTGAACACCTTCCTGAACAGGTGGCGCACCCCGGCGCGCTCCAGCCACGTCTCGATGAAGTACATGTTGGCGTCGGAGACCACCACCAGCTCGAAGTCCTGCTGGCGGCTCTGCAGGTACTGGAGGAGGCTCAGGAGCCCCGGCGTGGGCGGGATGTTCTCCACCACGGAGTGGATGGCGTCCTCGGACACGCCCTGTTCCGCCATGTAGGCCAGGATCCGCTGCATGTGCTCGTTGTAGTGCCCCTCCCTGTAGCTGTTCTTCAGCCAGTCGGGGAGCCGCTGGCCCGGCAGAGCGTACAGCACGGCGTCGTCGCTGTTCTCGTTGATGATGGTCTCGTCGAAGTCGAACAACACCAGGAAGCGTTGTTCCTGCGGCACCACGTGGGCCAGGTTAGCCGGAGCCGTCATCTTTGTTGAGTGGAGGAATTGGCTGATGGTTCCTCTCTGGAGAAACGAGGTGGGATGATGGAAAAAAAATAATTAAAATAAATCAGTATAGATCAGGAGGCGCACACTTTGTTTTATTCTCATATTCCCTCTAACATTTTATATTCCCTAGAAATAAAAAGTTAGAGGGCAAAGCCCCACTGTGTTCAGGGTTCACAGGATTATGCCAAAACTGTCAAGTGGTGTAACTCTAAAAAAGTGGTACCATATAGTTTAATGCTCTTAAAAATGTTTAAAAATCAATACATAAGCATGCTATCAACTAGTTTTATATTCTAAGTGGATAAAATTTTCTAAATTTAATATTGATTTTGTGTCAAAAATTGCACAATAGCATTTTGTAAAAACAAATGATATAAATGATTGATACAATATCTGCATTTTGACCTATCTGATAAATGCTGTAACTGGAAACTGTATTCTAAAATAATTGACTTTCTTATCTTGTCAATCAATTATCTATCACTGACCCTCAATTAAACTGCGAGACTGAACCATACAGGGACGAGGAAGCTTCAAAATGTATAAATACTCTTAACAGGAGGAAAGGAAGGGAGGCGAGTTCAAACTAAACAAAGGACGTAAACAGGAAATTCATCACACTCTGAAAAAAGAAAGCAGCTTCAGAGTAGTCTAGACTATTCGAATAAATACTGTAGCGCCTGATATCGATGTTTCCTTCCAGTTTTCCTTCATTCCTTCAGGTTTAACCTGGCAGACGTTCATTTAGGCATGCCAGCTCACACACAAGTGCCAGCTCCATATTTCCATAGATGTATTTAAAGCACACTGCTTCCACTGTTGCAGGCATGTTGTAACACGTACGAGAGACAACTTTATCTACATGTGGAAGAACTGGAAACTTGGACTAGAAACAAAGGAGCTGAAAAGTACATTTCAAGACTTTTGTGTGCTATACATGTTTATCTGTTCTTTCAGTTGTTATGTGTTCTAAAAAATATATGGATATACATTTTATTCTTGGATGTGTATGATGTAGATTTAATTACTCTATATGCTTTATATGCAAAAAGTACATTTTAAGGAATGACTTTTAAGATAATGACATGTTATAATAGTTTTAGTCCACTACTGTATATTTCATTAAAAACAGGGTTTTATTTCTATCTGTGGGACAATGACAAAACTGTCATATGGTGTAACCCTAAAAACTTGGTGAATGAAATATTTAAAATTTCTCATTTTGGTTATGATTTTGTGTTGAGGAAATCAGACAAAATTGTGATTTTTGTAAAAACAAAAGATAAAAATGGACTTTTAAATAACAAGAAACCAACATGAACATAAAATGTACATTTTGAGAGATCTGATGAATGCTTCTTAAAACTGCATTTTAAAAAGTTGCTGACTCTCTCATCTTTCTGCCAACCACGATTTTACCACTGACCCAGAAAACAGGATTTCTTTCTTTTTATCTATCTTCATCTTTCTGCACGAGTGCAACATGCTCGGTTACATATGCACACATTGTCATGGATAATAATCAGCCTTACTCTTCTCGTCGATCCATTATTACATGATTGACGTCAAATTAAATAGGCATACCCTGGCAAGTGATTTAAGAAGGTCATGTGTGAAAATAGCCATGCACGCACAGCTTAATCAACCTTAGCTGGCGAGCTGCATGTACATTCTGTACCATTGTAGCAGAGGACGCAGCCTTTACAATCTATTAATAGCATTTTAGAAAGTATAGCATGGTGACAAATTGTTATGTTGATCCGGGTGGTTTGACGCTCAGGTATAGACGTAAATGCTATTTAAATTATACGTTTTTGTTGCGTTTGCAGGGGGCTTTTAAGATCATTCTCTGCATTTGCAGGGCAGCTTAGCCTGACATGATGAAGTGCATGCATGCCCTCTTTATTACAATGTCAGCTCTTTGACACGAGCGTAATAACGGGGACCAGCTGGACCGGCGGTCGAGGCTGCGGTTTTCCCGGTGTTCGCGGAGCGGCTACGCCACTAATAGGGGCGCGTTTGCACACACCAACGTTTAACTAAGCTATCTAATTTTAACCACCGGCGCGCTATTCGTGAGCGAGAGGTTACCACTCAAAGTCATTACCGCGGCTCGGTCACAAGTCATTAAGCTGTCTGCCCGCGTGCGCGCGCGCGAGCGTGTGTGCGTCCGAGCGGAGTAATATCACACAGAGCGCGAGGAAACATGAAAGGAATTTGGATTAAAATATAACATGAATTAAAATAATAATAATAAAAAAGGCCTACCGGTGTTTAGCATATATGAGCGGGGATGGTGGGGTAGCGCCCGGCTCCAGAAACCGCATCCCAGTGACGCGGCAGGATTTTTTAAAGGAGACTCCCACAGCAGCACAGAGGGTATTCCCATTTAAAGCCTGTCACTTCAGCCCCGGCCGGCGGAAGCACGGAACTTCCGCCACACCCTTTCAAAATAAGCCCCGTCACAGCTGTGAAAATGCTGACCTATTTATTTAATTATTTTTTATTTATTTTTTATTTTTTTTATTTTGAGCTGTCACTATTCAAAGTTGATTTTTAATATGATTCAAATTTGACAAAGCACATTTAAAAATAAATCGATCAAAGTGCTTCACATGCACAATGGTAAGTGTTGTATCGTTTGTTTTTACAAAAAAGTGCGATTTTTTCACACTAAATTCGTCAAATAAAAATGACAAATTTTAAAAACTTAATCCTCTTGGAATATAAAAAAAATTGATAGCATGCGTTTTCAATTTTTAAGAGGGTTGTTTTCGGGGTAAACACGACACTTCCGCCACACCCTTTCAAAATAAACCCCACTGTAGCTGTTCAAACGCTGTCCTATTTTTTTCTTCTATTTTCTATTCTATTAATAAATATTTGATAAATGAATACGATTTTGATCATTTTGAGTAGTTGACATAAAAGGAATACATATTTATGTATTCTTTATATTCCAGATTTGTATTTATTTGCCATTTGGTCATAGGCCAACAATCCAGACACATAGGAATTCTCGTGCAGGACATTCTCAGACCCAGCAGTTTACAAAAACAACTTTAAAAAAGAAAAAAGGTAGTTCTAGGAACATATAGAAACATTTTAAACTAAGTAAGGCAGAAAATAAGAAAAGAGTAAATTTCTTAATAAATTAAAAAAGATAATGGAATAGAATAAAGGAATATGAGGGGAATAGGAATATTGTCATTTCCTGAGTATGGACAAACTATATATATGTAATTTTGTTAAGCATGAAAGATGCTTAGTAATTAGCAAAACATAGGAGGTGGGAGGCTATTTTAAGTATAAATATGTTCTCTATACATGCAAACTATATTTGGACAGCATACAGTGATTCAATACCATAAACTACAGTTCAGTATAATGCACAGTGTTGTATATATTTACTTGTGCATTTACTTTTAAAGTAGGTCACATTTTAGGGGAAGCGTTAGCAGTATTAGCAGCATACTAATAACTAGCGTTTAACCAGGCAACACGTGCTGCAGCTTGAAAGCAGTTTGAGAGCTTGTTCCAAAAGACACGAGTTGTCACTTCGCCTTGCTCTGGAAACGTCCACCTAAAAATAAACGCAGGCATTTCTTCAGGCCCGGGTCAGCAGCCACTACAATTATAAATCTGTCAGATGGACGAGGGGATGGAACAAAGGAAATCATTTAATATCTCAAGTCTGTGTAAAGTCTATCCTGTGCAAAGGGGGCTAAATGAAGCATCTAGTGTCACATTCTAGGCTGACAGAGAAAAGGGACAGTAAGCATAATGTTATCTATACTTCAGAAAATCCCAGCCTCTCCAACTTTCACAAGCCTCCTGCAGGCCTTATGTCAGCTTAAATTCCCCCCTCAAATTCCCTTTATGAGCCAATAACAGTATTCTGTGATCATTTCTATGGACAGTTGAAATGCATATTAAATGGTAAACCTAAAATCTATTTTAATATATATAGATAGAGATCATAATGCAGAGAGCCTGTGTGTGAATGTCCAGCCCTACTGTAACTTGATTATAAGCATACAGTAGCCACTTTGTGTGCATTTTACTTTTAATGGTAGAGGAATCCCAATATGTTATCATGGGTGAGGGGTGTTAGAATGTTTACAGCTGTGTTTGAGTAAAACAACAATGACCCCTGCAATTTGACCTTTGGACTTTACATTCTGTTTAGGTTAATTTGTAATTAGACAGTTTCATTAGGTGTAGATTTTTACCTTTCAAATTTTGGGGAACAAAACATAATGTCTGCCTTAAAAACAACCTGTGACACCTGAATTGTAATAAATATTTAGACTCAAATGAGACTGCCATGTTTTCTAATTTGATTTGATCAATCATCTCATTTGGGCTCAGTAAAGTCTTCCTGCATTCCACATTGGCTAATACATCTGTTAAATTCATTTTTTTCAAATGAAAGAAAATTGAGTTTCGTCCATAAACTTACAGGAGAATGAAATATGATTAGAAGCCAAAGGAAGGAAGTTAAAATGAAGCAACAAAAAGTTTGTTGTTCCCTTTTGAAATTGCTTAGAATAAAAAACTGCTTCAGATTCCTTGAATGCCTCTGCTGTTAACTAGTTTAACAAGACAGATAACATTGGCATGTTCAGACAGCAGGGTTCTAGTAGCAGTAGTAGTAACAAAGTAGTAGTATTCTAGTATTTCTAGCAATGATTATATCATTTCTGAGCAAATCGGGCTACAGGGATTAAAACATGAAACTTTGAAGGTTGGTGGCACTAATGGAGGTTAAAGCCTCAAATATTAGTGCTAGTCACCAAAGTCTTTCATCACTCATCTGATCATGGGACAGTCAACGGAACTTACTCACAAGTTTTATGTTAAAGGGCCAAACAGGAAAATGTGTCAGAGGTTTTTGCCCTAAGGAAAGCAGACATGTGGACATCCATGTCAAATGATTGAAGCTTCATCTTGTGAGAATAGAATGCGGACAGGTTTTTTTTTTCCTTCCTAGGATGGAAACATGCTGAGAAGCTCATTTATTACTTACACTTTAAATATTCAATATTCAATTTAAATGCTATGATCAGGACTAAAGCTGATTGGAAGATTTAAAAAACTTTTTGTAAAGAAACATAACGGTGTTTGTTATGAGGCTGTTTCAGAGAGGAAAACATTTTTTTTGTCCATAGGGACTCTAACATGCTGTAAAGGTTAAAAATGCATACGGGTTAAGTATCAGTTTTGAGAAATAAGCAGCTTTCACTACTTGAAATCCCTGTTTTCACACACATGAACAGCTGAGGACCTCTGCTGGTGCCCCTGTATAACACAACACCAGTCAGTAAAATGCAGAACATTTGCAGGTACAGTGACGATATAAAAACACACTGTTATAATAAAGGTTATGTCAGTTTTTGACAAAAGTGAGTTTTTCATGTCTTGATGATGCTGCCACGTCTGGTAAAATCTTCTTTAGCCCGATGCTAGCCCTTTATGGTCTATAGGACAATGATTATTTTACCTTTTTTTTTTAATTTAAAGTTTTTTTATTCTCTAGGATAAAATATCTTGATTTAGGCAAATTGTCATATGCATAAATGATGGAGGCTGCTTCAACAAGCAAGCATCTATGATCCAGAAAAAGCTCTAAAAATGATTCATATATCGATTTCTACTGTTGCTTTAGGATTTTTTTTGTCATAAAGGCTTCATTTGTGATCGTTTTAAATAGATATATTTGAATGATTGTCACTATTCAAGGCCGCCATTAAACACATGCAACGTCTGCTCCTCGTTTTAAGGAGCAAATGATGGTAGTGAATTTCACTGTGTTGTCACATTAATGAAGCACGGTAGGTTTACAGCATTTTGTTGAAAGGCAAACCTGTATGATTTTTCCCTGGCCACCAGATGTCCCCTGCTGCACGAGCAAACACCGTTATATATAAATTGTTGACATTTTACCAACGGAAGCATGACATTTTTCTCAAATATTTAAATATAGACAACTGATTTAGATTAATACACGAGTAGGTTGGAAGCATCACGCAAAATAAAGCACAATGAGAGTCCAGTTCCCACTCATACTCCACATCAGATATTACTGCTGACATGGAGAGGAGAAGCTGGCCAAGCTTAACAATACTTGTCCAAGCGACAAAGGAAAAAAAATGTCACAAAAGTAAACAACACAAAGCACTATCTGTGGAAAAAAAAGTAGGTTTTTTAGATATGGAAACAAGGTGGAGGAGGAGAGAGTTTGAAGAGTTTAGCTCCGGGGATACTGACAGAAAGCAGGAGTGAGCGGGTGGGGAGAGGAATGTGAGGAGCTGGTGTGGTGTGGATGGAAGGAAAAGTCGTTCTCTTGTGTCTCAGTGGCATCTCCTGCATCGCAGCATTGAATTCCACCCACAGATGGACAAAACATCTGACTAACTGGGCCCAAACTCTGCTATTTGAGGTCATCCGTCTAAAAAAAAAAAAAAAAAAAAAACATATGCAAGGACAGAAAGTGGATATGCTTATTAATGGATATTTATTGACCATTTAAAATACAAAGTTTAAGTGCATAATAACAAAAGCATGAATCGGGGGAAAAAAAAAAGGCTGACATGAAGGCATGACATCCTCCCAGTTTACCTTCACAGTAGCTCTGTAAACTTGGCACTACTCGTTTGATTCTGATGAGGCAATAAAAAGATTTAAGAAGCAGCTAAATCACAGGAAAACATCGAGGCGAGGGAAAGCCGCCTCCAACAGTTTCAGCTCAAGTGCAGCATGACATTGTTTTTCGAAGAAAACCCAAGAGTGATTGCCAAGGCAGGGGAAGTCCCGCTAATTGTTATTCACAGTTGGCTTGACGGCAGTGGTTGAAAAGCTGGCTTTAAGTTTGGCACAAACGTGTGAGGAAAACACATCAATTATACTACAACACAATACGAGACACTGACCTGGGTTTTCCGTGGAAAGTTAAAGTAATGGTAGAACTTTTTTTTTTTTTTTGTTGTCTTTTTAGTAGTGCATCACAATCTCGACTTGAAACTTTGACCACTGATCTCTGACGCCATTTCTAACAAATCTGACACCGATGAATGTGAAGTACAGTACAGAATGTGATAAACTGTGGTTACCAATTATTCAGATTTATAGTCTGAAACTGCTCAGTAATCTATTCTGATCACAACCACATCATTTTGTCTGTGGAAATACACAGGAGCTCAGGTTTCTTGTTGAGCTGTTGTCAGTCTGTGATCAGAATAAATCATCCTTTAGCTAACGTAACAGATTATATTTTGTTTTTACCTAAAACACAGGTGTTCCCACTATAGACACTATACTATAGACATATTGCACAACAAATCTTCATAAACACTTGAAAATAATGACAAAGAATTCATAGTCATCGTCTTCTCTTTTTTGGAAAATTTAATCATGTGGAAACTCACTGAGGAAGCAGTTGAAATACCGTCTAAATAGACTCTTACTCAATCTTCTGCTTTAACTTCCTCTGTGGCCTCTTCTTTCTTCTCGTCAGCAGCGGCGGCAGCTTCAGTTTTTTCCACATTTTCCTCTGGCTCGGGGTTAGACTTTGGCTTCTCTTCCTCCTTCTTGGGTTCAGGGAGAAGAATGACTTTCCCAATGTTCTGGCGTTCGTGCATACGTCTCATGGCGTCAGCCACCTGAGGAAAGACGGGAGGAGCAAAGCGGATGTGTACGCTAGATCATTTTCTGACAGAAGCAGACTGTGGTCCTTGTTTAGAGCCAAAAATGAGTCAATAAACCATAAAATAAAAAAAATTGTGTGGCTGCTCACTGTGATCAATAAAAAAAACACTTTAATTATTTGAATTTTTTATCATAGTTTTGTCTATTTGTTTAAATTTTTAAAATCATTTTACTTTATCTTAAAATTTTTAGTGCACACTTAACATCTAATAATTTTATCTCATATATATATTTTTAACTATATTCTTGACTAAAAATCAAGAAAAAAGGTGACATCTGCCATCCTGAAATAAGAAAATTGAAGATGATTCTGCTCGATATTAGACAAATTGAACCAAATGCATCATATTCTTTTACTTCATTTTCATTTATTGCAGTGCAGTCAGGTCAAAGGTGACAGCATTCATTAGAGACATTAGACACTAGCATTCATTCAGAGCTGCGTTTGTGTTCACTTGACAAATAAGCTCTCTTAGTCTCCATGGAAATATCAGGCTTTTATAAGAGTATTTTCTCTAAAAAAAAAAAAAACGAGTTCTATGATTGTGAAGTAAAAAAAAAAAGTAATTCTCAGACCGTAAAACTAAAACCATTAGATCTGAAACATCATCTCTAGCAGAAAGACACAATGCGATTTATGTCCTTGATTAGAACCCATTATGATGTGCTCATCAATAATAGTCATATTTTTTAGCTTATATCAGTTGTCAAGACGCCATCCATGCACATGGTGCTCATGATAAATCAGAAGCAGCAGCATATGCAGATCAGATTTCTAATATAGAAAATATTAATTGGGCAGGGACTAAATAACACACAATAATGACAGATAAATGAAGGCAGTGGGTTTCTATGGCCCCAAGTCTTTATTATTATTATTATTATTATTATTTCCTGCATTCAGCGACTGTTTCATACACACACACACACACACCTCGAACTCCTGTCTGCCCTTGAAGCCAGGCAGAGGAACTCAAAACACCGACATCCATAGTGGTGGATGCCACGGCAACATTTTAGACTGTCACCTAGCAACGGCCCTTAAGTACCATGTGGACTGATGGGCTTCTTCATCCACCACAGCACATGAGTAATGGGAAGGAAGAGAACACCAATATTTTTTTTTTTTTTTGAGGTTGTGACGCACAAGAATCCTCAGCGGGCTTCCTATCTTTACTACCACCACGGATACACACCCACGTTATAGCTCAGCTGTTGTATTAAAAGCAAAAATAAAGGGTTTTATTGTACATTTGACATTGACTAAACTAAAAATAGGGTTAGAAAAATAGTCTAAGATTTGCATGAACTAACCTCCTCGAAGTGGTAGCGGGCGTCGATGCGGGGCTTGATCTTCCCCTGGCTGTAGAGCTCCAGCAGCGACGACATGGTCCTGCTGATCAGCTCGTCGGGGATGTAGCCCAGGTGGAAGCCGCAGATGGCCTTGTTGGACTGCATCAGTTTGAGGGACGTGAGGGACAGCTGGTTGTACCAGGTCTTAGCCATGGCCAACAGGTTCTTCTTCTGGCCCGTCACGCAGTTGGCTGCACCTGGAGAGACGGGCCGTGACGTAAATCGTGTCACACCACATGACAAGTATTTCCATAGTCAGATAATGCACAAGAAATCCTTATGCTTGAAATACGAGGTGTGTCTTACCAAATACTATAAGCATCCCCAAAGGTTTCAACAAACTAAACCCTTTTTGAGTGTCTGAGCCACCAAGTGGGTCGAGGACGACGTCTACTCCTGTAGAGACGGAATTAAAAAAAATAGATCAGATAGAATAAAATAATCTGACTCCAGAGTGTCTTTTTCTCACCATTCGGGCTGATTTTGCGGATTTCCTCCACGTAGTCTTTGGTGCGATAGTCGATGGGGTGGGTTACTCCGCCCGCGGCGATGGTCTCGTGTTTGGAGGCCGACGCCGTGCCGAAGACGGTCACGCCCGGCACGGTCTGGCACAGCTGGGTCGCGGCGGTACCGACGCCACCTACGGACGTGCACACCGGAATGAGAATAAAAAAGCAAATGCAAGAAGGGGGGAGGGGGGGTTTCACTTTGCCACAGCGGAGCCTTTCACCCTCGATCTGTAAAACAATCTGGCAACACAGTGTTCTTTTTCATAGAAGTTATTATTAAATAAGCTCCTAGCTGTGACAGCTCATGATCGTTTCACTATAAATATGATAGTATCACTCATGATTCATTATAAATAAAAGCGGTAAAGAATTTATGATGACTCATGGCTGGTTGACTAAGCGACTTCTTTTTTTTTCTCCCCTTTTGTAGAAAACTGACATACGGTGCAGATTTACGGAGTGTAGATTTATACATGCAACGCTATTACCAGTCAATGTTTGACAAGAGTTCAACCTGCAAAAAAACTTAGCTGAATCTGTACATTTTATTTCACTGGAAGACAACGTCTTGATCCACCTTCATAAATAACAAATAAAAATGTCTCGGGACATTGATATTTGTAGATTCTGGAAAAACATGCATGCAAAAAAGAAAAAAGAAAAGGAAGAGCAGCTGCACATTAAACTCTCATGTAGTTATTTATTGTGAAATAAAACAACGATTCAGCAGTAATCTGCCTTCATTAAAAGGTATTAATGTCTGTGTTTGTGCTTCAGTGCACCGTGCGTGGATGAGGAATTTATGAGGGAAGTGAATTATTGCTGTTTGTGTTTCCATCGAGAGCATAGTACGACTCGCTCTGTCTGCCCTGCCTATCACGTCACGTTGATCATGTGAGTTTCTTCGAGATCCCGAGTCCCTGAGGAGCCACTCTTCAGTATAATCATTAAACGTCTGCACCTGCACCTTTACTGAATCGTCCACTTTGGGTGTTCAGATTGCAATGCAAAAAATTTGGGTAAATCTGTTGTTATGTCTGCGTCTTCCCACAACGTACGTACGTAACGTATGCCCAGCATTAACCCTGATGAAGGCAGGTTGCTGTTAGAATGTTGGTTATATATTTTACACAAGTTCAGCCTGGTCATTCTAGCTGGGGTTTACCAATCAGCACTAAAGACAAAGTGCAGCTGGAGTTGACGAAGCTGAACAAATTTACCCGATGGTGCTGCTAGGAGGAAAAAATCCCGGGATCAAGTGTCACCAGGATTTATCACCCAGGCACCGTGGCGTTACATCCCAAACGTCACGGCCATCCATCCACAACCTGCTGAGACTCGCCACCCTGACATTTCCGTCTATGAAAGCGGCTCACTGCTAGCGCGGCTGAAAACGGTGCAACGCCGCAGCCCGTAATAAACAGGTGATGTGTTTTTACGGTGGCTGGGAATATCCCGGAAGGAAGAAAGTGGCTTGAAATAGCAAACAGCACTTTCTGGATTTTTTCATCCTGTACCGTTTACCAGAGGAAGGTATTTTGAAGACGGAGGCCACCTGGATGTGCAGACTCACCAGTTTTCCTTCCTGCCTTCTCATTCACCCTGGCCTCATGCGGCTGATTCATTCGGGTCAGCTGACAGCCGCCCCCTCAACGCTGAACATGTGGGGGGGTGCAGAGTAGCACCGGACAAAGGAGGATGTTAAGATGCTGACAGGAACTCAACTCTATACTCGGACAGTCGTCATTTTCTACAGCGACTTTTTGTAAAACTTCCTCTAATAGAGTGACTCTGGTCTTTGAGTGAAACTGCCGCCTTCCTAAAAAAGCTATATTGTCAGATCAACCTCAGCTTTTGGATATAGCTTGCACATGGTAGATGGTGTATATCCTTTTTGTGGAATTTTTTCGGATGGAAATTCAAATTTCATAATAAAAGTATTGTCACGTCATGTCAGATGTTAGCCAGTTGTGCTGCTTCTTATTCCTCACCCTAACACAATAATATGTCACAGATCCTCAGGAAAGCCCAGCACTAATCACGGAACAGAACATATAGACTATACAGGATAAAATAAGAACTAATGACCTATCAACACAATTTAAAAAGTGAACATCTGAACTTTCAAAATACATTGTTTTTAGTTTTTTTTCTTGCAATAATTGCATTTGCATGTCTCTCCTTATCTCAATGTAGGTCCATGTTTCTCTGTGTAACAGTCCAACACATCCTCATTTGGCCAAACATGAAAAAAACGACTCAAGCTTCCACTGTTCTATAGAAATACATACTAAAAAAGGAAGTGGTGTCTAATTAAATTACATCGTTTTTGCTAATATAATTAGATTTTCATTAATCTTGGGACAAGCTTCACTTTGAGCTCCCTTAAATAAGGACCTATAATGCTCATCTGCAGCTCTATATATTATTCTGGAGACTACTAGAGGCTCTTGGATGTTTCACTGTTCAAAAACTACTTATTATTAATCTTATACTGCTCCTTTATGCAGCCCCCCCCCCTGAACACACTAGCTGCTTTACTTCCTGTTTCTCTAAGGATTCAGTTAGTATTGATGAAAAGCCAATATTTCCTGCTTTTTCCTCATTTACTAAATAAAAAGTTACTTTATCAGACTTTTAAGATGGCCATATAAAGAAATCCAACACAATCGGACACTGAAGTAGGAGAAAATGTTTAGAACTTAACATTCAGGGCACTTTGTGTTTTTAAACTAACATGATGAATATGGTAAACAACATTCAGCTAAAAGCATAAAACCTCACAATCCTGTTCGTGTGGCTACAGTCTAAAGTCTTCTTAGTGATTTAGGGTTAATTCTTGCTTAGACATTTCATGGTACATTATTATCACGCTGGATCTTACATCACTGAGCAAGCACGTTGTCCCATCAACAACCTCATTTCACAGGCTCAACGATTTTCCAAGCATAACTGCACATGTGTTAGAAAATGCTCCTTGTAGTGGCTAAAGATCCATATCCATTAGGTCGGCGGTCCAGAATAATACCAGGAGGTTGGTTATTTAAACACCTGCACAAACACAGTAAATGAGACGCATTTGTATTTCACGGCGTTGGAGCCCCCCCTTCTTTTTTTTTTTTTTTTTTAAATGTCAGGTGTTGCCAAAGCAACCGTCCCTGATAATGATCCTGTTTGCCGTTTTATGAATGAGCAGCTCAGAGACCGTGTCTGTGGCACACACACACACACACACACACACACACACACACACACACACACACACACACACACACACACACACACACACGCACACACACACGCACCATGTTAATAATGTTTTAGCAGAGAAACGCGGACGCATTCAGGGAAGTGATTAGTGACCAGACGTGAAGGAGCTGTGTGACTCTTCACAGGTTACCCAGGAGACTTTGTCTGCTTGTCTTTCACAGTGAATCCGGGGCGGATCGCCTGTCTGACCGTGCATCCAACATATGTCGGACGTAGGCCTGAACGATCTGTCGGTTTAGATCGAAAACTGCGATTTCAGGAAACACAATCTGGAAAGCTGTGATTTTATTGACATCAATGACTCTTTTAGTTCTCTGGTTCCAATAACTGCTTTTACTTGATGCAGCCTATGTATTGCATGTTTCTTGTTAATAAATAGGACTTCATTTGAAATCAATTCTTGACATTTGCTTCTATTCTCGCATTATAGTTATGTCATTTATTTTTTTATGGTATGATGCAAGTTTCTGTGATGCTTTAAAATGTTGTGCACTGAAAAATTGATTTGAAGAAAAATTCAAATTTAATTTAAAATTAATTTTTTTTCTTCAAATCATTGGACACCACATATCTAGTTTAAGTAAATTAGAACAATTTAAATTTTGATTCCTTTCACAAAAAAATTAGAATCTTAAAAAACACTAGGGCCGCAAGTAACATTATTTTTGGGTTGACAGACATTTAAAGAGAAGAAATTGAAGATTTTAAAGGGCATGTTCTGCACTTTCCCTGGTTTTCTGTTATGTATGCACTGTTGATGTCACATTTATATAATAGACATGTTTATGGTTCTAAATCCTGTTGAAATGTCCCCTTATATTCAAAAATAGTCATGCAATTGGATAATATAAAACAACTGCTAGTTGCAGCAGGCGACTAAACTGACTGAAACACTTTGCAGGCGTCCTACCTGCTGCCATGTGGATCAGAACGCTCTTGCCCGGCCTCAGGTTGGCCATCTCAAACAGCATCATGTAGGCCGCCATGTAGTTAATGGGGAGCGCAGCGCCCTCCTCAAAGCTCATCTGCTCCGGCATGAGGAAGGTACGACCGGCGGGGACCACCACCACTTCCTGCCACATGCCGCTGCGGGCGAACACAATGACGCGATCCCCCACCTGAGTAAAAAAAATTAAAAAAAACAGGAGAGCAGGAGACATAACAGAGTTAATGACAAGGGGTTGATTATCAGTAGAGATAATAAATGTCTGAAATAATTAGCTCACAGCAGCAGAAGCATTTATTTCCTGCTGTCAGATTTAGGGCTGCAACTAACATCTATTTTGACAGCCCATTAATCTCTGGATTATTCAAATCATTAATCAATTAGACGTGTGATGTGGTTCATAAAAAGGTGAAAAATGTCAATCACTATTTCCCAAAACTGGAGATTTACTCCAAAAATGTAATTATTTTTATCCAGACCAAAATTTCACAACTAAAATATCACCACTTTATTATTATTATAGGTGACCAAGGAAACCAGAAGATTTGGACATTTTCTTAAAAAAAAAAAAAAAAAAAAAAAAAGACTCAAATTGATTATCAAAATAGTTTAACAGAAAAATTGTGAAATAGTAGTGGAAATTTAAAGGGTTTACTGCCCAAAATTATGACAAATACACACACACACACACACACACACACACACAGAAAAAGGAAGGAAAAGGAAAACTTTCTTTAGCAAAAAGTAGGAACCAATAACTTGTTGACCGCCATTATGTTGTGTTGGCAGCAAAAATCTCAGATAGAAATCAATACCTTAGAAAATAAAAATAAAAAGATATTTCTGTGGCTAAATATCCCTGGGGAAGAGTAAAAATAAATATAGGATTTGTTTTAAAATTTGGGGGAAGTGACACTTTAAACCAATAATAATGTTGTAGGTTTTATGCAAAACATGTGAGCATGTGTGTTTTAGATATGCAGATCATTACTAATAAGGTGTTTGATTATATCAGATATTATAATAAGAACTTGGTTCAGTGATAACATATGCACTTTGAAACTGCTCCTATTAATAATAGACTGCATGAAGCCTTTTTCTTCCAGTCAACTCATTTGCATGCAAGTTAATACTACACATATATGACAGACAGTAAGCCTCTAAATATGAGGTGTGAACATATGATGTGGCAGCAAGTGAATCTTTCATTTGCCCACTTTGAAGCGTTTAGTCTCCACGGTGCATCCGGTGACACGTAAAGGCAAACCGAGGTCAAACGGCGCAGGAAGTCATCTGATGCGTCTTTGATGCCAGTTGCTACACTGCAGTTCTGCTTTGTGTCGACATCTACAGTAATCCTTACCCAGCAATGCTTTGTCATTTTCCGGTAGCTTACACTTATAGAGAGATATTTGGCAATTAACCGAACACACACACATCTGAAGCACTGTGATTAGCGCAGCAAGTCATAATTATCCTAATTATCCATTAATCAACTAAATGAATTGAACCATTATAATTTGTATTTGACAGTGTTTTGCAAGAATTATACTTGATTTTTCTTTTCGCATGTGCCTGCACATGTGACTCGCCGTACACGCTTTCTTCCAAACAGCCACGCCGCTGTCAGAGCGTCAGTGGCGTTGCGAAACGTGCAGAGAAAAAGTGAAGGGCACAGGAATTCTGCGCCGCTTCCTGTTTTAACAGCTTCAGCCGCTCTGAGTCACACCCACTTCCTGTCGCTGCACGACAATAGACACACACAGACAGACATCTGGACACAAACATACACAACTAATGCACCCTGCACAGACAAACAGCTCGTATATCTCTGTTGGAGGGAGATAACTTCAGTTTCAGCAAGCATGCCCTTTCCTTTTAGGACGAGACATTTTCCAACCTTCCCGTTGGGGGAAGTAAAATAAAACAAGCGCTCGGTTCCTGTAAACCTGATAAAAGTTTTGAGGTTCGCCTGTTTACATGAATCAGTCGCTGAGAGTCTTGTATGACTAGACGAAGTGTGGCTGAAACAGACTGCTTCCATCTTTCAAAACAGCAATCCACCTTGATTTATCCACCCGCAATGCTTTTTTTTTTTTTTTTTTTAATCCAGAGATTTACGAGGCGACGTACACGCCCTGACACGCCGTTCCACAAATTCTTACGAAATAGCCGCAACTTTCTGCTGTGTTCTGTCCTCCGGTGAGGCCCTGCTGATCCAGCCCAACTCCGTCTGACCCCATTTACACCCAAATGTCTCCTATAGGATTCCTGCTCTCCAAAAAAGGGGAGAGGCAAGGAGGGACGGTGAGATAGGAGTTGGGTCAGTGGAGGAGGGAAATTCCAAACTGACATGAGGGACAGAAAAAGAGCTGCAGTAATGATTAAAAAGGACAGTTTACATATATTTACAACACAGAAAAGACTAATCGGATGGAACAGCTGATATCTGACCCCAAAAATTCAGGCCTGTTGATTCTCTCTAAGCACCTGTCTGCCTGTTGGTGCATATTGTTACCAGCAACTCAAGGCTTGTTCTATTTACAGATATTAGTGTTTTATTCTCCTGTTAGCGCCACATATGGTCAAGTTCACTCTGCATACAGGAGTCAAACATCCTGCGTGGACTGAGCTCACCTGTTTTACACTTGTTGCAGACACTCAGCCCTTTTAATAGTTGCAACCTGGCAACCTAAAATTTATGATGCTTTATGGCACCGAAATGAAATAATCGGAGAGGTGTTTGGTGAAGCCGTTGATCCGGCGCCTTTTCCATTCCTGAATCTACTCCTGTTGGAAACTGTTGCATCAAATCGCAAAGTGTGACACAACAGCGTTGCACCATCACATATTTCATGAAGAAAACGTGTAACCGCCGAAAGAATTGCAAAGTTGGAAATTAGATCCAGATGCAAATGTGTGTTCGTGTGTGTGTGTGTGTGTGTGTGTGTGGTTATTTGTTAGCAGCTTGACATCATCTGTAGGTGATTTAATGAAGTTAAATACAACTGCAGCAGCAATTCCCAAATTAGAATCTCTCCTGTTGCCTTTAGGTGCAGCTGGGATTTCACAAATCGAAGCATTTCTGGTACAATATAAAGCAGCTGTGGAATTACATTACTTTATTCTAGGATAAATGGACATTTCACGATGTTTTCCCCAGTCGGTCGCTATAATCATTTCTTCTGTTTCTAATGGCCATTAAAAGATCCCTTCATGATGCACCTGCAATACAAGTGATGCTGGAGACAATCCACCAGCCTTTTTATTAGTGTCTCTTTGTGTTACTATACTTCCACTGCAGCTCAACAAAGTGGATTTTATGCTAAAAAACCTGTAAATGTGGTAAACATCCACTTGATGTGACTCAGATGATACTGACTCATTCTGTTTTCAGATTGCATATAAGCTTGAACTTTTAAATGAACTTTTTTGCACAGAATGATTGTGTGGACACGCAGTGGATTTTTAAAAGAGGAGGAATGTTACCGCGAATGTTTCAGGGTTCATATGAACATTTGACTTTTTTTTTTTGTTTTTAACAGTAAAATTGTGACCTGTCCCTTTTTTTTTTAAACCACATTAAACATTGAGCAATTCCTCGCACTGAAATAACGGCTTCAAACCACACAACCACACGATACCAGCTGTTGCCACCAGTTGATTTCACTCTGACCTCCCCCGAAAAAAGCAGAAATGTCACAAAAAGCCTTTTGAATCCTGGCAGATACTGGAAAAAAAAAGTTAATGAATTAAGAGGCGCCGGCAGGGAATCAACAGCCCACAGACGCAGAAATATTCGGCACCTTTTCATCTGACTAAATATATTATCAGGCAGCGGGTGGATTGTCTTGTGCTGGGAATGTAGAAACACTTAAAGCAGGTAAATCAAACCAGAATTTGCAGCAGAGAGCCTCTTTTTGCAAAACACTAAATCACACAGATTGGTTTGATTTGCATCCTATTCGAGAAGAGTTTTTTTTTTTTTTGATTCTGCATATAAAACACAAGATTTAGAAGATTTGAGACTGTTTTGAAAGAATGCCTTTGACCTTTTCTTCACTCAGGGTCAAGAGAGAAATAAAAGGAACTTATTTAGGGGGCGTCATTCCACCAGTATTAACCTCTCTGCACTGGCTTCCTGTGAAATAACAAATAGAATTTAAATCCTCCTCCTCACCTAGACAGCTGGTAATGCTCAAGCTTCATCCTGCAGCATCTAGTAGCTCCTCAACATTCAAAGATAATAATGAGCTCCCAAAAATGCAGCTTACTAGAGGTTCCCACACTTTATTTAGATAAAATGGGAGGCAGAGCCTTCAACTACCAGGCTCCTCTCCTGTGGAATTGTCTTCCTTTTTCATGTCTCCCTTCAAAAACAGGTTAAAAACGTTCCTTTTTGGTGAAGCTCACGGTTAGCCGTGTCCCTGGCTGGGCCTAGAACATTGTTATGCTGTGATAGGTTCATGACCTGACGCTGAAGTAGCTTTTAGATCTGTCTGGTTCCTGGAGTCCTGCCCTGTGTTTTCTCATTCAGAGACCATGCTGCACTAAAGGAGCCTTCAGTATGTGGAGGCTCTGACTCAGTCCTAGTTCAGCATGGATTCACCTCATCCCCATACTTCACCAATCACTATATTTCTGTTATGCTAATTAAAGTCAAACTCTATTCTTCTCCTGTTTCAAACATGTTGCATTACATCCTGTGCACGCATCTTCTATTTATTTTGAGTTTTTCCTTGTTGGATATGAGGGTCTAACTGTAAATCTGCAATTTGTGATGCAAATAAAATCAACTTAACCTAATAATTTCCATTAAATAAACACTGAAGTGATGCCTGTGGGTTTCCGATTACAGGTTGTCTACATTCCTCTGCTGAGAAATAGAAGTGGGGGGGGGGACTATGGCAGGAAAAGAATAATCTGGTGTTGTGTTTGGAGACATTTGCGTGGCCAGGAATGAGAATAATCCAACCCGAGGAGCAGGAGCTGGTTTTCCACTCCACGGTGGCTCCAAATCCAGCTTGGCAGCTGGAGAACACACGGGTGGAACGATTATCAGACGTGAATCTCTAAAACCCGCCGCTCGTGTGCTCTGTCACGACGTGGCTCGACCCTCCCCGGCTGAGTCACCGGTCTATCTGTCTGAAACAGCTCCCATTTTGTTTGCACATACGTTGACCAGCGGGCAAACACTAATTACTGGTCAGGGTCATAAAATGCTTTGGTTTGTGTAGACTTTTGTTTAAAAAAAAAGGACCTGAAATACATGATATTAAGCCAAAAGTATTGGCTTGCCCATTTAAATCCACCCATAAAGACATGGATGACAGTATGTGTGGGTGAACCTGACTGGCCTGACCCTCTTGTGTGTGTGTGTGACCTCACAAATGCACTTTCCTAAACCTTGTGAGATGAGTTGGGAGTCAAGGCAGGTGTTTGAGTCCTTTTCCAATATGGTGCACAGATCCTGGTCTCAGGTGTTTGTCATAATAGTGATAAGTTAAGTCCGGGACACAGAAAGACGCACGACGCGGGCCTACTCACTTTCCTGTCCGTCACGTCGTCCCCGACCGCCTCGACGACCCCGCAGCCCTCCATCCCCATGGTGACGGGCGGGGCGGGCAGCAGGTCGTACAGACCCTGTCTGCCCAGCAGCTCCAAGAAGTTGAGCCCGCACGCCTTCACGCGCACCAGCAGCTCCCCCGCGCGCAGCAGCGGCTGCGGCTTCACCTGCAGCTTCACTTTGTCGTAGCCTCCGAAGCCGGTGAGGACCAGCGCGCGGCAGGAGGGCGGCTTCTCCTCCTCCTCCTCCGGCTTCTCCTCCTTCTCCTCGGCTGCGGGGCCGCTGCGTGACTCCTGCGGCGGGGGGTCGTCGGGCTGCGGCTCCTGCTCAGGTGGCGGCTGTTGGGTCGGAGCCTCTTCGCCAGACATGATGACCGCTCGGCTGGATGTGCGCTCTGACGGGGTTCGAGTCCGGATCAATAGTTAAAGCCTGTTGGGGCGATTAAGAAAAGAAGAAAAAGAATAAAAACGCACTAAAGAGCGAGATTGAAGAAGAATCGTGTTGAGAACAGATGTTGGACGTGTCAGTAAATCATGTCCCCTCCGTGTCTGGCGTGTCTCTAGTAAAATGAGATAATACCGAGCGGTTTCCTGCGGGTGCGCTCCGCTCAACAAGTGACCGGCGGCAAGACACGCGCACTTCAAACGCGGGTTCCGGTTTATATTTTCAGAATAAAATCCTTTTTACACACAAAAAAATTGTACACATCCCAGTAAAGTTTAATAGATTATGGTGTAAAATACACAGCGTTACCCTATTACAAAATAATGAACTAAGTCTAACTAATTATTTGAGTTGAAGAGATCATATTTTTTATTTTTATAATTTATTATTTTATTTTACTTTATTTTACCTAGGCCATTTTATTTGTTATACTGGCCATATTTTATTTTACTTTTTTATTTTTATTACTTTTTTGTTTCATTTTTACTCAATTCAGGATAAAATGCCAATTTTAACAAGCTTTTATGATGACAGCTGCTTCAAGGAGCAAGAAAAAGATCTAAACATGATTCTTGAATCTGTTTTCACTGGTGACAGATAAAGACTCAATTTTACAAGTTTTACTTTAATAATAATTATAATAATAATAATAAAGTGCTGTGCATGTTAATAAATTCAATAAATAACTAAAAATAAAGGAAGAAAGGAAGTTCCAGGATCTTCAGTCCAAGTTGCTGCCTGTTGAGTGTCATAACTTTATTGAAAATTTTCCCGATCACAGGTTTCAACAAGTTGCCAAAACTCTGATTTTGGAAATGAGTTATTGGTAAAAAGACCTGAGTGAAATAATGAGATTGAAAATAAAACAATCATCATTTGATTTCAAACATTAATACTAACGGAAGTAGAATTAGAGCAGCGATTACTTTCATCATCGCTAAGTCTGATGAGTATTTTGTTGATTAATAATTTTGTGATATCCTAAGTTTGCCTGCTTTGACTTTTGATTTATCGCCACATATTCAAAAGAAGCAAAAACTCACATCTGGGAGCTGAAAGAAGTACGTTTTGGGCTTCTTTATTTTAAAAATTGCAGAAACAATCATTCTTATTTTCTAATAGTTGTCAATAACACTTTTTGTTAACTGACTAATCATTGCAACTCTTCTAATCCTTTACTTGCATGCTGCTGTAAGGTAAAGATGAAGATAAAAAAAAAAGAACAAATGTGTTTGCCTCAGTCTAAAACTAGTTGCTCCAAAAGGCTTTTATTTTATGTCCACACTGGTAACACTTCCGGTTTTGTTCTCGCTGTTTGCGTTTGACTTCACGCAACTCAAAAAGTGACCGATTGGTTTTTCTTGCTTGAGCCAGAGAGAGACTCAAAGCCCGGACACTGGAGCGATGTGAACCCGGATTGAGTTAAATTATAAGTGGATTAATTTCTATTTAGTCGTTTTTTTAAAAATATGGGAATCAATCTTCACTCCCCATATAAAGACAGGACATTTATTTGAGAAATACACAGTCAAATCTACAGTGTTTATTGACCTTATTTTAAGTGTCATACTAACACTGGTGATTTTACTGTGTAGACACACACACTCTTATACTATAATACCTTATTCTAATAAAAGATTAATAAAAAGATCCTTTACAGAGCACAGATGGACAACATTCACTGCAGAGGAGCTACTTTCCATCACAATGACTTGTGCCTATGACCCACCATGTACCCACACACGCCCTCACAGATTCTTGTGCTCTCATGTCATGACAATTGAGTCGGCCAGACAGGAAGTGAAGCGATGTGAGGAATGATAGATGTTTGGTAAAAGGGCAGGAAATTCCCTTTTCTACTATAAAGACACACTGAGGCTCAATGATGCCGTTTAAAACCATTCCCCCCTCCAACGTTTAAGCTCAGAGTAGAATCAGAAAATACATGGTTGATGTCGGACACTCGTAAACCACACTGACACACAGGCACACACACACATACACACACACACACACACACGTGTGCGTGCAAACACAATAACACAATATAGACAAAAAAATAGCAGAATGTTGGATGGGAAATAGCTGGTTTGATTTGAGGGAAATGTAGTTTCAGACAGACACACACACACACACACACACACACACAAAGGATAATGAGTCTTTCCGCTGAATGTCATCTTACAGGGTGTTTTCGAATGCACGCTGTGACCACAGGTGCTACATCCCATCACAGACTTAACAGCTGCCTTCAGTCACATCATCGTTTTGGCTGTCACCAACTATTAACGCTCAATAGCAGATTCTGTCACCGTAAATCGCTGAAACGGCAGCTGTGAATTTGTTAAAGATCCCCTCCAGACACGTCTGCACGTCTATAAAATGCTCCGTTTTGAATAATACATTGCAAGTGTCTAAAATGTTCAATTACCCCATTAAAATCCTTAAAGAGCCCCGTTGTCAGTAATGTGCGTTTTCCTCTTGTTCCAGCTGGATGTTTTTGCATCACTGAGCAGAATGATGAATGTGCAGAGTTTGACACTGGGAGGTTTTTTATATTTATCCGCTGGAAGTGGAACTATTCTATTGCATGTGGAGGCCTCAAGTTTCACAACACAGTTTAAGGTCAGGATGTGTACCATGTGTCATGCACCACATCATATCCTCTTCAATCAGCTCCTGAAACATGGAAGTGATTGGAAAACCTGACTCTGGTTATTTGGATGGGTGAGAACTTCTCCCTCAGTTAGAGCTGAACTCAGATTTCAATGAGCTCAGAGAAACCTTCCCTCTAGTGTCAACGTCTGCACAGAAATCGTTGTGCAGGGTGGAGCTCAAACATCCAATAAGAAGACATGACAACACTATGAGTGGTTTGCATTGCTGTTACCATTAAATACTAATTCAGTGCTGCTGCAACATTTAAATAACAATAAACATAAAATAAAGAAAAGCTTTGCCTTATAGGTGTTTTCTTTGTGAGTATAGCTTTGTTTAATCTGAATGTGCCTGCTTGTTTCTGACCTGAAGAGGTCGCTGCAGCACTGGAAGAGTTGCAGCGCAGCTCCATCTGGATCCTGCAGTTTACTGATGAGTTACTAATAAAACTATTACATATGCAGAGTGACTCAGAGGCTGAAAAAGTATCACGATGCGATGTTATATGCAGGTCAGTTAACTTCTCTGTCAGTTGGGCTGCTGACATGCACCATTACAACAACATTATTAATAAAAAAAAAAGTCAGTGGATGAGATGGAAACGCAAAGGTTGCAGCGCCAAGCCAGCCAGAGAGAACCGGAAGTACAGACACGTGGATTTCAAAGTAGAAGCCGGATCATATAACTTTTACTATAAGTAATAAGTAGTGTTATAATATGAAGAGTCATGAAATCCACTCTGACCCCAAGTATTCCAGTGGTTCACAAAGTAGGGTCTCCTTTAAAAGAAGCTTCAATATGTTTTTAATTATTTTTACTATATTCCAGAATGACAGAATGTAGGAACATTTGTATAGATGATAGATGATGCCATAATTTCAAATAAAGAATTTAACATTATTATTATATTGTATTTATATTCTATTATTCGTGAATTATTTTCCCTTTGCACATTGATTTTTTTATAATTGATAATTGATTCTACATTTTATGTAGGGATGTGAAAAAAAATGGAGTGAGTATATAAATGCATTGGAAAATGGAAAATCTAATGATTGGGCAAATTGCTTAAAAATTAAATGGACAATAAACATGGACATTTACTGAGTCGTTATTTATTAATTTATTATGAATGCACAAATCTTGTGAGATGGGGTCCATGGTGCAGATTCGCCAGTTTGTTTCCCTGAGCTATTTTACCCGTAGAAAGTTCGATTTGAAATACATGTTTTAATTTGAAAAACCCTAAGGGGAAGAGGGTTTTCAGTAACAGTCCATTGACAGGTGGCGTCAGTGTCCCTGACTTCACCGGCGGAGCGAACCGAGGAGCGCAGCATTGCGCAGAGCATGTAGCCGAAACTACAGCGCACAGCGGAGCCGAAGTTTGAGTCCCGGGTGTTTTCGTCTTCAGGGAGAAACACTCGCCACGTCTGGAGCTGAATGAGCTAAATGACAAGAGGACAGCGACGCAGAAGCACTCAGTGATACGCCGGGCGCGATGGAGAGCAAAGGATTACTTCGCTGTAAGATCGTGGTCGTGGGGGACACGCAGTGTGGCAAGACGGCTCTGCTCCACGTTTTCGCCAAAGACTCGTACCCAGAGGTAAGATCCGAATTCACCATGACAAACGCATGAGTGATGACTGCAGCACAGGTGCGTAAAACCATCAAAACCATTCGGCAACGCAAGTCCCCATCTCTCCTGGCATTTCCAGTGAACTTAAATAAAACTGCATGTATCATTTTAATTCTGGAAACTGACTGATTTATTTATATTTATGTTTTCAATGCGGGTTTTGCTCCTTTTTCACCGCGGATTGACGCACTGTAAATTGAAGCAGAATGTTTATCTCTCTTTATTATATAATGTAAATCTAACTTTGTTAACCGTTATAATATGTATAGATGCATATTTAATATTTCTATTTAAAGCCTTTTAGGCTTCAGACCCGTGCTCATGGCGCGTGTCCCGTGCCACGGCGCAGTAAAAGCCGCTCATCTATGCGCCTTTGCGCATAGCGCGCGCGCCTCAACGTCTGCTGCCGTCGGTCGGTGCGTTGGCACAGAACACCACAGCAACTCCCGGTGTCACAAAAACACCTCGGAGCAACACGCACCACAACCTGCGTGCTTGCGTGTTGCAGAGCGACATATTGTGTAGTATGTTGGCTCAAAACTCTGAACTGTGGCGACGCAGTGAAACAATCTGTCTCTTTGAGTTTATCTCTTTGAGACATGAACTACTGATCTGATTAAGTTACTTGTAGTGCCTGACATTAAATATATATATATATATATATATATATATATATATATATATATATATATATATATATATATATAAGCATTTATCAGGACTCTTTTTCATCATTTCAATCATGATTCATGATTTTGTGTCATTTTTTTTTCTTTTGTCAAATGGTGCAACCAACATAAATTTCAAAATATATTTAATAGAATTTCTGGTACCAAGTTTTTAGGGTCACATCACATGACACTGACACTGACATATATATATATATATATACATTTGCAATGACAAGGAATCCAAGTAATTTACATATCTTATAATTAATAGATACAAAAAAATACTGTATAATGTATGTTCTCCCAAAGAAGAAGTTTAACAAAAATTGCCTTGGACTTGATTTCTGTTTCAGTTTAATTGAAAGTCTTGGAGTGTTGAGGGCAATCAAATCGAAGCTTGTTGAACAAAATTCCTGAATTTGGAAATAGGTCAAAGCTTAGAGTTGGCCTCATCTACTTTCTCCACACACCATCCACTGCCTCTGATGTTCATCATTGCACCATCATGGGCACGTACGCACCTCTCGGCTTTAATCTAATTTTAGCCACGCATGTCTCATTCCAGAACTACGTTCCCACGGTGTTTGAGAACTACACGGCCAGCTTCGAGATCGACAAGCAGCGGATCGAGCTCAACATGTGGGACACTTCAGGTAAGACACGCCTGGGTTTTGTCTGAGCATCATCCCCGGCGTGCCAGGATTACGGCGGCATGCCGACGCGATGAGAGGTGTGTGTGTGTGTGTGTGTCTGCATCGACCCATGAAAGAAGTTCACAGGCTCTCCAGATTGGCAGACAGCTGACTCCCTGGAGCATTCAACAGCTTCCAGGCTTTGGGCCAAAAACATTAGCAGCCGCTGCTAGAGTGTGTCAGGATAATCTGCTGAGAGTTCTGAGACATAAAAAAATAGTTAAAACTAATTTGAATCCGTTTTACATGTAGACACAGACACATAACTACTGTGTTTATGTAATTCCACTCCTGTCATCACATTGAGGGTTTAATGACACTTGTGTTTAGTTTCCAACAGACGCTCTAATGTTATAGCAGCTCTGTGAGGGGATAAACAACTTGTCATTCAATACTTATCTGCTCCAGGCAAAAGTAACGCTCCCAGTGTGAAAACGGAGAATTGGCTTTACACTCATGACGGAATTCATGCAACAGCGTTATAGCGAGTGGCTTTGCTCATTTTTTTGAGTTAAAAAAGACATTGACTGCAGTGCTGTTTACTCAAGTACTAATATAGCTTTGGGCAAGAAATGTGTGGATGTCACTATGTTGATTTACACAAAGTCAGTGTTTTTCCATGCAAGCCATTTAAAAAAAAATGTTTTTTAGGTTTTAGGGCTTTATTCTCTCTTATGTAACAACACCCTAAAACCTGTTCTAATAAAGCTTTGGGCAAACTGTTCCAGATATGTGTGAATGTCACAACATCAGTGTTTTCCAGACCTGAATCAAAAAACAGCAGATACATTTTTTGAGCTTTAACAGCAGCATTTTTTCCTCTCTTTTTTGTATTTCATTGTCCCTTTATGTAACAACCCCCTAAAACTTGTTCTCAGAGCGCAGCTTTAATGCACAGCGTTCCGTCGACCTCCACCCACCCAGGCAGACAGACAGACCAGCTAGACAAGCTGCAGATTAAGAGCTGCAGCTGCTGAGGCCGGCCGCTTTGCAGAGGGTGAGGCCACTACTGTGTTTGAACAACACCCTCTGAAATTGCTGGTTGTCCCACATATTTACAACGGTGTGACATTTAAACAGTAATTTATTCCACCACACACAAAATCTCTTTGTGTGAAGCATTTACCATTCAGGACTTCTTTGTCATATTAATGGGCTACAATAGAGGCTGGAAATAGTGGGCATAGTGCTCCCCGGAGTGAATGTGTGTACCTTTATGAAAAGGATGTGAGGTGTTTCTGAAACAGAGCTTGCATGCTCAGCAAAGTTTGGCAAAACTTTCCCGATAAATAAATTGAACAGAGGTGTATTTCATCATCTGAAGCATCACAGTGTGACCAGGGGGAGAAAATAAACAACAACTTTTTTTTAATAAAGAACACTTATAACGATTTTATGAGAGGATGCGTGCCAGCCTAAAGGGATATAATACAACCTGGCAACCCGAATATCGACTTTATGAATGGATTCTTACCAATTTATGAAGAAATGACGATCAATGTATTTGCATTTTTAAAGCGAGCTATCGATTATAGCACAGAACATCAGAATATTAGGACAATACTGAATGCTGCAGAGGTAAAAAAAATAAAAATAAAGAAAGAAAGAAAGGACCTTGGTGGCATCAGGGGTTGAAAAGAAGACATTTGGAAAATTGTTATTTGCAGGGAGATCAATACCCATTTTATATGTCTATTAAATGGGAAGCCGAACCCTACAGCTGGATAGCTTAGTGTTATATTTGAGTTTTGGATTGTCCAAATTACAATTTTAACAAATGGGATATGATGTACTTTCTACTTTCAGACACAACTACTGTACATGGCAATCCATTTTTTTAACATTTAAAGGCTAAATTTGACAAACAACGTTCTAACTAGTCATAATTGATATTTTGACTAGTTGCATCTCATTGCACATTGTAAATACCTCAAACTGGAATTACTACTATTCATAATTCAGTAACAGATATCTATAATTGACTTTTTGGATATCTCGAAGTGAATATTTGATATCTCTAATGATAAACCCCATACACATGAATGGCAAAAGTGAAGTCAATTGTCATATAGAAAAACTGAAGCTGTGGACATCTGGAATGTTCTTTTTGAGGGGGCAATACTGAATTGGAGATATGTATAAAACACATATCCAGAAGGTAAAAAAGTCTTTGTGCTACGCTAAGTTAACATCCTCTACTATAAGCATCATATTCAGTGGAGGGAGAGTTTCTCATCTCACTCTGTTGAAATGTCAAAATCATAATTGAGTTTTATTTCCAAAAAAAAAGCAAATATTATAATAATTAATTGGATTCCTGCAATTGTCTGACCCTCTCCTGCTTCCGTAGCCTGTTGAGGGAAGACGTGTGTTCTTTCCCTTTTCGCGCCGTCTCCGTGAGCTATTACGGGTCTGTCTCGCGTGGCAGGTGTTTTAGCACCGACATCAGTGTTACCACAACTCCCCGCAGGCGCCTGCCTCTCCTCTACTAATGACCGGCTAGGTGATGGCAGACGCTTGGCGAGCGCGCAAGGACGATTTCTTCGCAATGGGATTCTTAACTTTGGGTTTCATTTAGGTTCACAGTCTTCTATTGCTGGAATATGTACCTCTGTGTGTGTGTGTGTGTGTGTGTGTGTGTGTGTGTGTGTGCGCTTTCACAGGCCTGTGCAGGCATGCGTGAGAGACAGCCGGGCAAATATTTGTAAGCATTCAGTTTGTCCGTATGTGTGCCTGTGCCGGCGTGAGCAGTTTGCACGACAGCAGGTGAACCACGTACCAGTGGGAGTGAGGGCATGACTGCAAAAAAATACAGACATCAAACAAGCATTATAGCAAAACCTGTTGCGTTTTCATCGCTGAATACCAACACTTTTCATGCAGAGTGATTGAAAAGAGAGCAGGATTTAAAGCTGCAATAAGCACTACCACGTTCTGGGTGAAATATCAGATGTATTTATATATTTTTCTATCTATATATTTTCTGCACTGACTGTTTGTCTAGCCTCAAACTTCAGTTATAGTTTGCACATGGCACAACCTTTTTCTTTTTTTTTTTGGGATGATTATTTGTATGCTTTTTGGTGACATTTTTTCAGATGAATAGTCAAAACCTCATTATTATATTATTAATATCATTAAAACTTGAAGCTGTAGGTGTGCTGGTGTAGGGGGTAGTGCTCTTGCCTCATAAACAGCAGACCCGTGTTCAGGTCATAGCTCAAGTCAAGTGAAGTCAATCTTACTTGTATAGAAAAAAATAATGATGGCTAGATAAGTTGTTTTGAATGTTAAAACAATGTGAAAACACAAAAAAAACATTTATTATCATTTACCACACATACTTTGATTAGCAGAGCAGTGTGTGGGACACGCAGAAATCACATACATACAATCTATATAATTTTCTATTGAAACCCATACTTCCCATGGGCATTGCACTAGTATAATTAAATGTGTATAATCGAGAATGTTGGATTTGCACTACCAATAAACTGGTAGTAACTGACTGAAAGGACTTTTGTGATATGGCTTCTGAGCACCGACTCGTCGCAGATGTGAAGATACAAAAAAGGCCAGAGCCCCTGCAAGGATAACGGTGGTGAAAACACGATTACAAGGAGGGAAGATAAGAGGAAGCGCGGGAGTGTGGCTCGGTCTCGCGGAGAAGTGGAGAGCATTGGGCAAAGAGCCAGGAGGAGCCACGGCTAACCTCCGAGCCGCCTGCTCATTGTGCAGAAACAAACAGTGGGTTTAATTAATCAGGCGCTCGCTGTGTGACCAAACACTTGCCCCCTGTCTCTTTCATTTTTCATCTCGCCGCGCCCCCTCCCTCCCCTCTTCCCACCTCCCCCCAGTTAAAGCCCAGTTTCCAGGCTCCCTACCTCGCAGGTTAAACTCTTATTTCACTTTTTTCTTTCCTGCTGCCAACCTGAATTCCCCCTCCCGTCTCTGCTGTGTACGTCTGTGTCAGCCCTCAGTCTGCTCCTGTTTTAATCTTTCTCCTTCTCGCAAAGATCAATGTGACTCCAGTTCAAGACCATTACAGCAACCGCGCCGCAATGAGGGGTTAGAGCAATACAGGGATTTCTCTCGCTCTAATTGTGCGCTGCATATGTATTTGTAATTAGTTTTTGGTAATATAATTCGGCACAGTTATTTAGGAATATGCTGCATGTCAGCACAATAAAAACTGAAGTAATAAAACGGGAAAAAGGTTAGATTTTAATTTGGAATATTAAAATGCTGCCTCAAGATTACCATAGGTAAAGGCTTGTGTCGCCTTTAAGGCATAATTATTCAAGAGTAACAAACAAATAATAAGAAAATAATGAAATTATCACAATTTATTTGGACTATTGGACCCCTCTGGGGTTTAAGTGATGCTCTCTGTGTGAGCTGATTTCCACTCGGAAGTGGTTGTGTTTGCCCTTTAACTGCAACACAAGCAAGTGAATTAAACTCAAGCCTGAATAAAACTCTAAATACTAGACTGATGTGAATAGTCCAGCAGTGTGTGGGCGTCGAGATCACGTCCCTGATGTTAATCAAAGAACAGCGATGTCAAACATCTTAAAAAAAAGTGCCAATAAGCACAGGACCATGTAATCTGTAAGCGTTATGGTCTGTAACCGTGATCTATCAAACAGCTCCTCACGGTTTGTTTTGTGTCTGCGAACACGTGTCTGCGCTCTACAACGCCGGGGTTGGAAGCGGTAACACGTTTATGAGTTGTAACGCGCGCTGGCGGGGTCATTAAAAAGTGACCGTTGGATCGATTTGCCGTAAAAACACCAAACAGTGTCGTGACCTGCGATAACTGTCGATTCTAACGGCACGGCATTTGCGTATCGAGCGTTTTTTTTAAAGTCTCCTAGTAAAGACGGAGAACAGTCTGATCCCAGGCGACCGCTTGTGCTGCAACACGGTTTTCTATGTATGGATTTGCCCTTCTCTGCACTTTTCCTTCATCTTTTTAAATCCATTCTTTCTCTCTTTTTTTAATATCCACTCCGGCTGCCAGCATCTCACCACGCTTTCTCCCTCTCTCTATTTCCAACAAGTCAAGGTCAGGAGTCCCACTGTATTAGGCCGGTGCCCTTTCAGCACTCCTGAGCTTACCTTTGCGTTTTCTTTGTCTGCCTCTCTACCCATCTCTGTGCCTCTCCCTCACTTTCTCAATCAATCTTTATCTGATTCCCTCTTAAAAAGCATCCTATCCTCTCAGATACTACAACATGGCTCGCTCTAATCTGTCTTGATGCGCTTTGACAAGGACTAAAAGACTCTGTGCTGAGTGCAGTTTTCCAGCTGATTGATCCGTTTCTGGCTGACCACCTTACAACTGGTATCAAACGTGGCGACAAATGATTTTTATCCAGCGTGTGTGTGTGTGTATGAGGTGAGGGGGGTCTTATTTTTTTATTTTTTATGTAAAATTTTGTGTGCTAGCCCAGAGGAATTCACTTTTCGTAAGCATCTGTTCTGGTTCATCGTCAACCAATTTGCCAGTATAAGGCTTAAAAAGGTCATTAATTAGATTAATGAATAGACTCAGGGGTGACCTTTACATTCTGACAGTACTTAATCGCCTGGCAGTAATTATGAAAAGGCCCTAGAATCCTGTTTTTTTTTTTTTTTTTTTTTTTTTCGAATCCAATGTAATTATGTTTTAATATTAAATTTGACATTAAATCAGTTTATCTCGTTTTGACCTTCTAACGTCATGAGTGGGACAGATTTGCATGAAAGCGGTAGAACAAGTGCAAAGCATGTTGCCTAACAGGAAAAGGACTGTGTTTGTTCCGTATCATGTGGCTATTTCTAGCTCCAGGAAAAGATTGAGTTTAGTTGAGTTTTGAGAATTTGATGAAGATTTAAAGGAATAATGTGTTGGGTCTGGTGATATAGCTGATATACGTTATTCTTATGCTCCACTAAAAGCTATAAAAACACACCAATGAGACACGCTGATGTAAAATGCGACATATTCCTTTATTACGAGGAATGTGAGCACTAGTTTATTTTGAGTCAGTCCCACACGCTCCATCCTGCTGCTGTAAATACACACTTGTACCAAATCATGGTTAAAAATAATTGGATTGGGGTAAAAAAAAAAAAAAAAGGCTTTTCATATGGTGTGTTTGATTAGAAAAAAGGTAAGCATTTTGACAGCGTTGTCCTTTTAATGGAGCCTGTTCTAGCAGCATAATTCACCTTTATCTATTCCAGTCACAGGGGGAACATGTCTGCGGAATAATCCCCAGTTCTCAAAAGCATGGCGTGATTTGTTGATTTTCTGGCGACATGCATGATAGGATCTGAAAATCGGGTTTTGAAGTGTTGTGGTGGCTGGCAGGCGAGGCTGGCAGTTGACTTTTTTTTTCCACATTCGGTGAAAAAATAATTCAAATTTGGTATAAATCTAATCTTAGCATCCTCTGCGGCTGGCTGATAACAACCGTGTCGTGAAGAAAATGAAAAAAAAAAAACACAACCACACGAAACATGCAGGCGCCAGATCTGAGCGTGGGAACGTGCGCGGCCTTAAAACAACAGACTCGACCCGCAGCATCGCGTCGTAAAGACAATGAAGTTCAACACCTTGATCTTCCTGTTCAGAGGAACTTTTATCTCATTTTTGTGTAACACTTCCTCGTCGTAACACCTGAACCTGGTGATTGCTCCGCAGGGTCCTATGTTCACCAGATTTAATGGGAACACGACAAATAGTCCTATGTCCTCAGGGTTCTATGTCCCCCAGTTCTATAGAACACATTATAAAACCTGAAGAATTGTGTTTCCCTTCTTTGTATTCGCTTAATGTCACTTGGATTATTGGGAACTTGTCACAGGGGTTTCATATATAGAATGGTTTTATACTTGAGGGAACTCAACAAAAGTCATACCTTCAGAAGAATTTAATAGAATTTAATTAGTTTTAAGGTTATCAGGGTCTCAAATCTCACCAAATCAAATGATCAGATCATCAGAAGTAGGGTAAATTCTGACCCACAGAGAACAGCAATAGAGCAATAGAACAGTCTGGGTAGTGTGGTGGATCAAACCCAACCCAAACGACAGTTTGATGGACAGAACCTCCCGGACTATTCTCTGCTGGACCAGATTTGATCCAGACCACTACAGTTGCTCTTGGGTGTTCCTCAAAATCAAAAGTGTTGGTTTTGTTGTATTTATATAGCACATTTCAATAGAAAATTGGATACTGGAAATATTTTTAGTCTAATTCCACCCAAATACAACAACAGTTAGTCAGAATACAAACAGAATATTATTTAATATACCCTAACCCTGGGCACAAATTCCCCCTTTCCTGATCACACAAAGCTGTCTTGCCTGCACACCCACTCACTTTAAACATGCTGCGCCCTGTGTGCCCCGCTAAAGACCCTGTTGCATTCATCCTCCTCCATCTCAGGTCGACCAGAGTCTGTGGCTGAGATTGCCTTAACAATCCATCATTCATTCATGAGCAGCTTTTATGACCCCAATTACACGTCCACTCTTTGAAAGCACTACCCAGCTGTGTGCTCTGGGGTGAGTATCTGTGTGTGTGTGTGTGTGTGTGTGTGTGTGTGTGAGTGTGAGTGGCACCTGGCTCCATGACAGGAACGAGCGAGAGAAAATGGCCCGGTGTGTTGAAGCGTTTCAGAGGCTTTTTGGCTAGAAGCACAGATAGCTGGGAACTGGGTTTTTAGTCCAAGTGCTGTTTTTTTTTCCCCACAAAACATGTGTATGTTTGCGGTGTGTGTGAGGATGAGCGCATGAGTAAGTGCCCTGAGAGATTAGAGGAGTGGGAACGTGTATAAATAGAGACAGCGCAGAGACAGCAGAGTGCTCAGTTTTAAGTAGCCGGAGTCATGTGTAGGAGAAAGCCTGCTGAGTGAGGACTAAACGGGTGTCAGTAGGTTTTCATGGCACTCCCAAGTCGTCCCGGGTCTGAATCTCCATTAGAAGAGCAGGCAGGGGTACATTGAAAATCAATGGCCTAGATGCTTCTCCATTCCTGTTCCCGTGAGGGGGGGGGGGCTCCGGTCTGTTTTTCAGTTAGTGGTGCATGTGTAACCGAGAGGTCTGTCCAGGAAAAGACACCGAGTCTGGCTGAGGATGCACAAAGTAACGCTAGCTTTTACTAATGGCTTTTTCCTGACTCTCAGGCATCAACAAACTCCAACTAAATCAACACTCTCTTACGTCTTGTGAACTTTTCAGTCTCCAGTTAACTTAAGCATGTTCGACTGTGGGAGGAAGCCGAAAAAGCCCAGGAATAAAAAACCCATATAAACACAGAGAGGACGAGCAAACTTCACAAAGAAAAGGGCCAAACCCAAGTCCTTGAACCTTTCAGGCCCTTCAGCTACCCATTGTCCCGCCGCACGCTCATCTTCCATTTTATGGAACACATAAAACAAAAGTTTATATTTTCATTTACAATACATAAAACACTTACTATAGCTCTGTGCAAACGTGTTAAATGACTCTATATTGTATTGTCATATAATATTTGGAGTAGGGTTAGGGTGAAGTGTCGGGTATTGATCTTATTTGTAATAAAAAACAAACAGGGTAGGATAGACTAGTTTTAATATCCCCACAAAACGAATGACAAAATGAATGAAAAGTGAATGTTTTTGACATCAGGAAATCCCTGGATGCACATTTCAAGAGAGAAAAGGGTGTTTTTGGAGGATGTCCACCTATTAGCCTGCGAGTATTGGAGTCAAGGACACCTCCAGAAAACCCATCTTGGATGATTACCTTCTTGAAATCAGTCAACATGAAGACGCTCTATAATTAAAAGACCATCAAGGCCATTCTGATAATCACATTACACTGGACCCCAGCAGGCAAAAAAAAGAAATTACAAAATGCAGGAGAAGGTAGAAAAATCTTCAACAAACCAGGGAGACAATAGATAAGTTGCTGTCCTATGCACCAGTTGGCGAAACACATATATAAAAGTGAGGAAACACGGGAATGTCCTGCAAATTTAAAAAGGTGATGAGGCCACATGGATATGTAGACGATTAAATAATCATGTCTCATGTCTCATGGGTCGTGGGTCAAACCCATAATGTCTCAGTTCTTACTTTACGTGGCTGAGGAGAAGAGGAAAAAAAAAAAAAAAGTAATGAGATTTTGTAGTGCACTTTGTTTAGGCAAAAACACACAATACAGACGGCACTCGGGGGGGTCCATCCATCCACTTAAGACCCTCTCTGTCCTTCATCTATAATGCATGGCATAGCAATGACCACTCCATTCAACCCCCAACACCTCAGCCCTCGCTGGGGGGCGGGCGGAGGTGGAGCGGTGCTGACCCTGTTTCCCCTGCATTGTTGAACAGATGGAACGCGTCAGCGTTTCCTGGTTTCACGTTTCTACGTTTAATAACTTTCATTCATTTCATTTATCCTAATATGGATTCACTGATCATACACTGACCCGTGAAGGATTGGTTCATGAAACAGTGTAAGTGTAGAATTGAAGCCAAATATAACTCGTATTTCTCATGTTAATATAAACTATGAAGTGCATGTGTTTTTTCTCTACATTTTTTTTTGTAGATTTAGCTCTTTGTTATTTCTTTTCTTCTCATTTCCAGGGGCGGTATGCCTTTATAAAACTAAGGCGAGGTCTAGAAGCAGCAGGACAAAGTTATATATCAATCAGGGAGTACACGTTCTCTCAGTTTGAACTCAAAGTCACGGCTGCGGAGATGGAAAATAAAAGATTCGCTGCTGAACTTGACAGCCTATGAAAATCACAACAGGAGCCGGGAGGTTTAATGTGACTGGGAGATGCCCAGATGCCCGTCTCCTCGCTCGTCATCAATTTCGGGAGATTCCTGCAGGATCACTGCTGATTTCAGGCAAATTTGCGCTCGCTGGCTGTGCGCGCCCTCTGTGCCTACTGACTTAGAAATATGCCAGAACATCATATGGAATTTATCACTGAAATGAAGCTTGGCGTTCAGTTACGAGTCCTGCTTTTACGAAAAACAACTTTTAGCCAGAACGGAGACTTCAGATCAAATGGAGTTCTTTGTATAACTGATATTCTCATGCTACACATTAAATCTTGCCTGCTGTCTTTATTATATGTATGCATGTGTTATATGAACTGCAAAAACAGCTTATGCTCAAAGGATCAACATATAGCATAAATTCACCATACATTAAAAATAAGATTTGAATTAAAGAAAATGCTCTTTCTATTAAATATACATAAAAGTAATTATATTGTTTTTCCAAGGAAGATTATGGCATAACATTATGTGAAATGTTCTTATAATAATGTACTGCGGGCTGTTTGAATAAAATTGGAAGCAAATATAATAAAGTGACTTACTACATTAGATCAGATGCTTTTTTTAAGTGTTAATTGTCCCAAAAAAGAAAATTTCCATCCTCAACAAAGACCATGAAAGGATGTTGAAAGCTTCAAAAATAAATAAATAGATATTTTTATATGTCTTACAAGTTTTGAGAAAGAAATTCTTTTTAAAGTTAAAGTAGGCGGAACGTTCAAGCATATTTTTTCTATTATTACTTTTAAAGTTTCCGTTCCAGTGTGAGTCACTTCTGAGAAAAAAGAAAAAAAATCCTCAAAAAGTTCAGAAAGCAACAGAGAACATTTCGCAGGAAACCCATTTTATGATCCGACTTTACAGCTAAATGGATGATTTGTTTTAATCAAAGGGAAAACAAACACGAACGGAGAAAAAGATGAAACTGAAATAACTGAATATTGATGTAATCGCAGACACGGAGAGAGAGCGAGCACATTTTCTCTGCAGGGCATCGCAAATTGTTCACGGGGCCGAGTGATTAGCCACGCTGAGCAGGTGTGTGTGTGTGTGTGTGTGTGTGTGAGTGGACTATATTATAGTTTGATAATCATCTTAATGGTGGTTGAGTTCTCTCCTGCTATTTAGCAGAGGGCCGTGTTGTCCCCACATCTCACGTGGCGTGAGCGTGGAGCGGTAATGGCGAATCTCTCTGGGTGGCGTTATTTATACGTTCAGGCGGTGGAAGAAAAATGCAGCGATGCGTTGAGTTTTACTGCCGTGTTCCCTCCGGACGTAGCTCAGGATTTCAGACCTGGATGACAACATTAAAGGGCGTGATTTCATCGGAAGGGCATGGCTGGGAGAAAAGGATCTTAATTTTAATTAGTGTGCCACGTTGGAATTTGACTAATTTATTTATTTTTAAAGGGTCACGAAAATTTTAAAAATTCTCACAATTTGTGTATGTTTGTTCCCTTAGAATTATGCATAGCCAAGTCTGATTGTCTCTTATCAGTCACTTTACAGCTTTAAGCGAAAAAAAGAACACCAGATGAATAATAACGAGTTTTACAAGTTGAGACAAAATGAGGAAAAGGTGTCGTCTCCGGGAGGATTGAAAGTCATTAACGAGATTACCCGTATTTTTAATATATTACATAGAATAGGTAATGTTCCACCCCTCCTTCCATAATGAAGAATCCTGCCAAGTGGAGGCTCATTAAAGATTACTCATCAAGAAATTCACAAAAAAGTAGATATTTCTCTGGATTAAGATGGATTTACCAGACAGGAATACATACACTAGTGACAAATATAACATTTGACGCCTCTTAAACCACGAATAGTTTTCTCTGTTATTCATTATTAATTCACCTTTGACCCCTTATCATTAAGTCATATAATAGTCATTTTTCTCATCTAACTCTAAGACAATTTCTAACAATTTCTTTGGAAACACTTTATATTAATTGACATGTATTTGCTCAATTTATTTACTTTATACAATAACACGCTGTCAGGTTCATCTGTGTGAATGTAATGATGAGTATTGACAGATTAGGGATATGAGGAGGGATGCTACCCCCCCTTAATAACCCCCTCCCATCTCCATCCCCTAGTAGAGTGCAAATGCAAAGCAGTTGTTTAGTTATATATGTTAGTCCAGTCTGCCAGACCCATCGATCGTCCTTCTAAATTGATGCTTGTGTAGGTCAGAATCTACGGCTCTGAAATATCAGGAGCCTAACTGAGCTGTGTATTGATGAATCCGTGGTGCCGTGCTGAAGTAGCAGACGGATTTGTAATTGCACCTTTCGCCTCGGATCCATAATATTCATTAAACCATATATAAACTTTAACCTATAATTAATCAGGTCTATACTACGGTATATTATAGCCTATATAATTTAAAGAGTAATGTCACTTTGAAAGTGAACAGTATCAAAGTGTAGTTATAGAGGAGCAAGGGGATTATAGAGACACTGCTGCCTGTACTATTCCTATAATATTCCTATAATATTTCTATGATCCTGCCTGAATAAGCTCAGTGTGCAGCATAAAATCTGAATTAAATACTTTATTACACAGTTAAAGGAAGATAAAGAAGTGGATGAAATGGAATTGTAGAATTAGAAATACAGTTATGGTTAACTGGGATTTTAACAATGTCCTTTGGCAACACTTAAACTAGGAGTGAGTTCCACCTACATCAACCCACAAGGATTCATGTAGTATACGGCTCCGTTCTATCTGACAGCATCAGTATTTCTTTCTCTGGATCAGCACATCGTGCTGGGATTATCCATTGTTTTATCCAAATTCAAGACTTTTCCAGACTTCTTTTTTTTTAAACTGTATTGACATCTGAATACAAATAACTGGCTGTTTTCTTTTAAAGCCGAATAAATAAGATTATATTACTTTCCCACATTGTTTTTTTAGGTTTATTTTATGAATAGGAACCAAAATATGTTGGAAAAAAAGGTAAATTATTTAATAGTCATAGCATCTGTGTAGTTTTTTTTGTTAATTTAATGTCCATGAAGGTTTTCTTATGCAGAAAAGACCTGTTCATGTTTCTGATGCATTAAGTGCATCATTACATAACGCATGTTTTTTTTTGATGCTATGTGCATTTTAGATATTGCTGCATTTATTTTTACACGAAATTTAGACAATTTAGAAATTCTGTGCTTGAGTCAACTTTTATTTTTGAGATTTTACATATCCACTCCCTTTAATGGATCACATTGAGGTTTTTTTTTATCATTATCTCTGCACTTAAATCTTCAAATCATCAATTTAGGGTTTTTTTTTATCTGACGGTCACATTTACTAAATTCGGTGTAATCCTCCTAGAAGAAACAAAAAACAAATAAAACCTCAGAGGAAGGACAAAGCTTTCTAAGCAGCGACTAAATGCAAATGAGAAATCTGTTTAAAGCGTGACACAAGTGGATTACATAAAACACAAGGTTAACGGGGACGGTTGCTGTGAGCTACCGCCCTGACAAGAGAAGAGAGGAAAACGCAGCTTTTTTATAAGCATCAAACACCAAAAGCTTGATAAAACCGTGTGGAGTCACAGCGGGGTGTCGCCCAGCAGATTTTTAGGTGTCACTGTGCCAAATGTTGTACAGCAGATTACAGGCTTGATGTGTTTTCCCCAAAGGGAAAGGAAGCTATCTTTACATTTTTTTGTAGAAAGGAAGTGAATGACGCCTCTAAACGCTCTAATATTGTCCTTTAAAGGTCTGTGATCAGTTAGCTGGTGATCAGAGAGTTTTAGACAGAGACAGATGGGCTGGAGGATCATGGTCATGAGGGGCATCAAACTACAGGTCCCACAGAGGGTTAGAAAAGCTCACAGATCAATACACATTAGCTGCTGCTCCCTGTGTGCTCCAACGTGGAGCCGTTGACATCACGGAGTCTTGTCGAGTCAAGTCAAGTCAGTTTCATTTGTAAAGCCCCGCAAAATCACAAATCACAGATTCGCCTCGATGGCCTTTACAGTTTGTACAAAGTCTTGAGGCTAGAGCTTGGATTACTGTCTGTGGTGTGTGTGTGTGTGTGTGTGTGTGTTTCAGTCACACGTTCAGTCAGTGCGAATTTGTTCTTATTCTGTAGAGTCAAGTAAGCACTTTCATTATCTAAGATTATGCTAATACGGGTTTTGTGGGGAATAGTGCAGCCGAATTAACTCATGAGCATGAACGATTTCTTGGTTTCCTACACTGGAAGTATGAGACAAGAAAATAAAAAATAACACTGTGATGATAATGAAAGTGAAATGATCATTGCCGCAACAGATCCTTTCTGTAGATCCTCAGTTCTTAGGTGACGTTGAAACTATTCGACACACTTGCTATGTTTGGAGAAAGGAAGAGTTTATTTTTTTTAGGGGGGGGGGGGCGTATTTGAGCTTATTTCATTACCACTCTCAAGTGTGTAAAGTGTGGAGCTAAAGCCAGGAGACGATTTGCATAAATTTGCTTAACCTAAGGGAAAAAAAGCCTGATTTTGTCCAAAGTTCAAAAATGTGATTAATAGAGCTGATTAAAACATGTTAAATCTGGTTTGCCATAATCGGTTCCCCTGTTCACGCTGATTATTAGAAGATCGCTCTGACCTTACGATACAAGTGATGGGATCTAATGGAAATGCATAAACACCAACTCATCCAACACATAGGTTACAAATGGAGGAGCTATTACGTATAAACGGAAATCTTCTAATAACCAGTATGAACAGGAGAAATGATTACAGAGAGCAGAAACTCATCCAGACACGTCTGTTGTATCTAGGTAGACTTTAAACACATGACCCTATTCATTTAATGCACAAACGGCAATTTAAAGACAACTCCAGGACGTCATTGCACACTAATGTTAACCGTGTTACACATATATATGGTTACCAGTCTTTATGCTAAGCTAAACAAAATCACCCTTATACCTACAGTACAAACATTAATGTTGAATGCACTGTGGTACGTGCATATTAAATCTTTAAGTGCATCTTTAATCGTCGGAATGTTTGACAGCACAATTCCAAAAACCTTTGACAGTTTGTGTAATGAGACTTTTTTTTTGGAGATGCTGATGAGAGCAGCAGAATACGAGTGTAGAGACTTTAATCACAGGAGACGGTGATGCTTGTTTATAATGGCAGGGCTAGGTGGACTTGGCAGAACTATAAACAAGCATATTATTGTTGAGGGAGCTACAAGCTAATTGAAGCCGCCAGAGAAAAGCAATCACCGCAACTCGATAGACGGGCCGCTAAGTAAACGGCTCACGTAGTGCTGAGATTAAACTATTTGAGGAGAAGGCAGCACGCAGGTGCATTTAATAGAACTGTAGATGTTTCTGTTGATTGACAATCTGGTGATGTGGTAATTCAGATCTGGGTCCCTTCGTATAGTTGTTTTCAAACTTTTGCATATCAATGACACATAGGCTGCCATAAATTAGACCCCCATTTGTACAGATTTTATCTCAGGGTCCCCAATGTGATGAGATTCTTAGTTTTAGATGTTTTATTACACTAGTGGAGGTTGTGCACACCCAGTTCGTAGGAGATGTAAAAAGCTGAAATAACTTTCATATACTGTCAATCACCAGAAAAATCAAACAATCTTTTTGTCCTCACACCCTCACCAGGAAGTTTTTGGAAAACTACTTCATGAACAGAGATCCCTAGAACCTCTTTAATAACTCTTCCTAAATTTTATAATAGAGAAAACTTTTGCAACTCTAATATTTCTGCTTTAAACATGCAGAAGTGGACCAGAGAGTCAGGGTTAAATGCCTTTTAGAAATAACATTAAAGCATAATGGAGTGTCTCACTGCGCTGTTATATAGAATTATGCTGAGCTCCTTGTTACCCCTTCCTTTCCTTTGGGGAAAGTTTAGAAGAACCGTAATTGTTTGGGGTTTTATTTTATACAGTGGAGGGAAGAGAGAGTACACGGAATGGGAAACTGGATAATGCACCCTTGTTGACTCCCATTTTATCCTCATAGAAGTTGTTTTTTAGGCTTTCCTGCAAAATAAATGCACAAAATAGACTTTCACCCCCCCCCCCCCCCCAAAAAAAAAAAACATTAAGTCGAGATTCACTCTCAAAGCTTTTTGGAGTGCTCTCTCCACTTCACTTCTCGCCTCAGACGAGTTGCACAGTTGTCATGGCGATAGCTCCATTGTCATGACCTGTTGTCGAATATGTGAGGACGCCGTGACGATCGATCGTGTTGCATCCGCTGAGGAAGGCCGTGAAACGTGGTCGATAGCTAAGGTGCAATTTAACTTAAGTGGTGAATATTTTAAATGTAAAACGGACATTTTGTTGTAATTTCACAATCCTGTGAGTGATTTAATCATGTTTTAATTTTCTCATTACAATCACTGATTTCCTTTCCTTCCTCTTCGTGGTGATTTACACGCCGTGCACTTTGCTGCTGAATATTTTTCAACAAATTGAAATTGAAGACCATAACTTATGTCTTATGGGGGCTGTCCCTGTTCACGTAATGCCTTTAGGTGCATGGTCAAAATATATCATTTGTTATTTTGCAATAGTCGGCGTGAGTTCTAATGATAACAGCTGACCAAAAAGAGATTACTCTGCATAGCTGTATCCTATATAGACACGGTGTACTTGCAAAAGTGCTTGCTAAGCAGCTCAGCAAATGACTTCTTTTACTGCTTCCCATCCTATTTCCAAGATTTGGCAAGCAGTATTTCATAAATACTGTTTGCATTGCATGGCTTCAGATAGCTCGGAGATGAAGACCTTGTGTTGTTTCATGCAGATGCAGAAAAAAACGTAGATATTCCTGGCACTGGTAGGAAATAAATAATCATTTCGCAATTACATAAACAACAACAACAACAAGTGAACTTTCTAATTTTATGGATACAATACGATTTTTTCTCCACGCTGCAGTTGATCACAGCAGCCATCTGATGCAGAGGTGGAGCTGTCAGCGTGAAGCTGAACTACAGCTGTCACAATCGCTTGGCTGCTGCCAGTGAGTGAATGTGGGATCTGCGGAGACCGCGGGTGGTTTATGGGGCCCGTTGGATATTCTTCCACTTTCCGCCGCTCCCCTTCTTCTCCTCCTCCTCCTCCTCCTCACTGAGTCATGAATGAATCATCCCAATTTTATGTGGACGTTAAGACATCGTCTGAGCCCATCAAGTGTTAGAATACAATAAGGAACGTGAGAGAGTGTGTGCACAGGGACACATGCACACACTCACATTTTAGTTAATGTCATTGTGAACTTCACATGAACAAGTGTCTTATCAGTCAAATTATTACACTAATGTACTGAACATCATTTTAACTTAATTAATTCATATAAATGGGACAGTTTAACTGGGGATGTGTTTCCCTCTGGAATATTTTAAGGGTTGCAGTGTATTACATCAGTAAATAAAATATCACAACTGATGAAAGATGGTCAAACATACAAAAATTGGGGTAATAATATCACTGTCTTTTAATGTCAAAGTGAAGTGGCATCTCGCTTCCTTAATGTAAACTATTTCTAAGTTTTCAGACAGGTTATGAGTTGGAGAGGGAACAAAATGCTCAGGGATTGCAGTGTAACTTTGCAATCATGGAGCGATTCGGACCTATAGATTTTTTTACCTCTATCCAAATGTCCCTAGTCCACAACAGCGGCACTATTCGTAAATAGAGTTAAATTTATGCCAACTGATATCTGATTAGCTGGAAACCTAAAAAATCACAATGGATGAAATGCATATGTTCCTGAGTACAGGATGAGTCCTTAAAGAGAGAATTTGGTATATACATTCTGAAAAAAAATATAAAATATTGCCTGTTTAAAATAATAAAACATATATGTTGTTTTTATGTTTGCATGTGTGGCAGCAGCTGGGAGGCAGTCAATGGGAATCCTCTCTCAAACGTGTTTTTTTGTTAAGTTGCCAAAGCCCTGTGTATCGGTACAAAAGCAAGTGATGCTGGAGACAATGAAACGGAGAAGGGAATGTTGTCCCCTCTGGATAGGAATTTGTCCCTTTACCCAGGTCACAAAGCCTGAATTCAGCCTGCCCCCCCCCCCCCCCCCACGCAAAAAAAAAAAAATGCCATTCTGAAATACCAGGTGATGCTTTGTGTGAGCCATTCATTATCCCAGTGTCACTTGTCTGTCTGTTGGCTTATTCACGAGCGTCAGACAAACAGACCAGGGGTTGTGGACGAGGCCCCTCTGTTCAGCCACGAATCAAACCCACTCATTGTCATCTGCTGAGTGGGTCGGTTCATGGTAATTACATTTAATCACCGTTATTTCTGCCTTGTGACACAGACAAAAAAATATGCAAAGTTACTAAATTAAGTGCAATTGTCCTGAGAAAGTTGTCCACATCTGTGTGTGTGTTTTTTTGGGCCGGCAGGTTCAGCCTACTACGACAACGTGCGGCCGCTAGCCTACCCCGACTCGGACGCCGTGCTCATCTGTTTCGACATCAGCCGCCCGGAGACGATGGACAGCGTGCTGAAAAAGGTACGAGGCGTGAACGCATCCTGATCAGTTTTACCCCCTTTTTATTTCCCCTTACGAAGCTGAAGCTGTTCATCTCTTAAAGGTACAGTACAGCGTGTACAATTTAGCATCATCTAATTGAACAGACTTGGAAGAAACGGAATATAATATTCAAGTTTTACTTAGGAAAAGTCAATCGAAATATATTTTTTAATGTGTTTTTATATTTCTATAGAAGCCCAGAACAGGGAAAAACAAAGCAATGGCTTTAGAGACGGCCTTTTGTGGCTCTACTTGGAATATTTAATGGATAGTCTGTTGATTATCGCTAGCAAATCCCATTAAAACACCACAGCCACTGATGAATTAATGATACTAACAAGTATTGTTTGCATCAGCAAAGATCAATGCAGCTTATTCCACTGTGCCACATACCTCTATTGGTGTCCTTAAACACTAGTAACCACATCTGCATCTGAAAACAGTCCCCAACAAATTACTCTATTGAAATGCTTGTTAACTATAATCTGATTGGGTTTAGTGGCAATAATAAAAAGTGGCATAATGCTAGATTTATCCGTTGCAGCTGCAATTGTCTTGTAGCAAGTGGACAAAGCCTTCCGGGCACTGTTGAAGTGTTTCACAGCTGAAGTACAACACGTGTCAGTATTAAACATCAAGTGTGTTGGAGCGTTTGATGGACGGCTTCGCTCCTTTCGCTTGGCAGACATTCCTGCAGTCGTCGCTCCATTCAATCGATCTATGACATCATCGGTGCTTATCTTTCACGGCGAACGAATTCTCACACCTACGCCGGCGTCCACTTGAGAACTAACTTGAACTTTGACCCTGTTAGATGACCTGAGTAGTAGTGGTGAATATACCGGTCTCACAATGCATGCGCAGGATGCCAGAGTGACACGTTGAGGGGTCCATTCAAACTCAAGAGGCAAAGTCATCATCATGCATTCAGACATAACTTCTCTGGGATCTAATTTAAGTTGCTTGAGTACAGCAATGCGCCTTTGTGTCTGGCGTTTCTGAAACCAATTTATGCACCCTCCAATTTTCCTTTTAGAAAGACTATTCTTTTTCAGCGTTGCTGAGCTAGAAACATACCCCTTGACTTCTTATCACTCCTCTTTTTCTTTTTTGTTCTCTTCAGTCCAATCTCTCATCTAACATTAACCTAGGATGTAATCGCCGTCTCTTTATGGCTTTTTGCCGGCAACATTTTTGCACCCTTTGTTTTTTTTTTCCAAAACTTTCTCACTAGGATTTTTCCAGAATTCGTGCACCTTTTCCTGTTTATATCCTTTGGATTGCAGCAGCTTATTTGTGAATGAATTAGCTTGGTGTGTTACATTCCAGTTAAGTATGCATTAGCTATGTATGTGTACATGTGTGTATGTGCATAGATATTTATGTCCATATATCTATGCAAATATGTGTGTATGTGTATGTATGTAGGTATGTACGTGCATGCATGTATGTATATATGCTTTGCTTATGCATACTTTTTTCTTTTCTTTTGCTATTTATTAGTATTTTTTCTCCATTCTTATGTCCATAATGCATACTGTGTATGCGGATCAACAAATTCTACGAATGTTGTACATAGTGTTGTGTATTTTTATTTTTTATAGCTTTTATCTTCTTTAGCTTTTCTTTTCTTTTATTTACTCTGTACGCTGCAGTAACAGACAAATTTCCCCGTTGTGGGATCAATAAAGTCATATCTTATCTTATCTTATTCCAGTATAGAATGTCAATGGTTTTGTAGTATATTCTCACTCAATGTTTGACTACCTAACTAAAATTTGACCTGTTAAAAGTGATTACAGTTCAAATAAATTTGAATCTCTGTACCAAATTTCACAGAAATTCTGTCTGGGTTTGGCTCCAATACCAATGGAAGCTGGGCAGCTCAATTATTGGTGGACATGTTTCCACTAACTATGACAGTATTTCCTATCACGGTACATGAACTGAATTGTCGACTGAAGTTATTGAACAACCCAGCCTCTATATGGTCTCGACAACTCGGATTCTGCTCCCTCACCGATTCTTAACGCAAACAATAAACTGCTCTTCCCCTGGGTCCTTTGTGACTCATCTAAATTGCTGCCATTCACCAGTTGCGCCGTGTTCTGCAGAGAGGCCCATTGAATGCCAGCGGCTCACTCTGTACAACAAGCCGGGGCCCGTAACAGTCACGCCACGGAAAAGAGGTCTCCTTGTGAGCGAGAACAAAAAGGAGCGACGTTGCCTCGTGCCGTGCCTGGGCCACGGCGTGAGGAGATAATGAAAGGACTCTCAGAGAGAAGAAGTGTTTTAATAGTTAAAACCCTGCGCCTGGTCTGTAACGAGTCAATCTCCAGGCAATGTACTGGTGCGAGCTCATTGTGTGGTTACAAAGCCATCATACCGTACCGATGGGATGTCTCTTTCATCCCAATGTGGGCTGCCTAGGCCAGTTTTTATGTCTCATGAGTGAAACATCAAGTCAACGGAGTATAAAGGCCACAGTTTTAGGCACTTTTCAGGCTGTGCAAAGGTGGATGGTGCTGCAGGTTACTATTGATAAAAAAAAGAACGGTAAAAAATGTATATGTAAAAAAAAACATGACATGGTACACACATACATTTATCTGATTTTGATATGATTGATATGATTTGGACACGGTGGAGCAGTGGGTAGCACTGTTGCCTCACAGCAAGAAGGTCGCAGGTTCAAGACCGCCTTGGGGCCTGGGTCTGGGACCTTTCTGTGTGGAGTTTGCATGTTCTCCCCGTGTCTGCGTGGGTTTTCACCGGGTACTCCGGCTTCCTCCCACAATACAAAACATGCTCAGGTTAATTGGCAAATCTAAATTGCCCATAGGTGTGAGTGTGTGTGTGAATGGTGTGTGAATGGTGTGTGTGCCCCACGATTGGCTGGCGACCATCTGGGGTGTATCCCTGCCTCTCGCCATAAAATGCGCTGGGATAGGCTCCAGCAGACCCCTGCGACCCTGAAAAGGAATAAGCGGGATAGAAAATGGATGGATGATATGATTTGATACTTGACAGTTTAAGACCCATTTTAGACACTATTCTAAAATGACTTTGTGAGAAAAGCATGATTACATACGTGTGTTGTTTAAAGGTACAGTGCATACTTTTTTGTCACAATGAGTGGCATGGTTTAATGAAAAACATTCAAATAAATAAATAAAATAACCTTGGCGGCCATCACTTGCTTTATTGTTGCCATAGAAACATGTAGCGGGGCCTGCTCCCTCTATAAATAAAAACAGCTCAAACTGAGGTCATAAAAACACAATTCCTTCTTTCTTATATATCTAAAACAAACTTATGAATATGAAATTCCATTTCTGCCAAGTCTGTTTCACTAGATGAGAGCGAGAGAGAGAGAGTGTTCATACAATAGTCAGCTTCCAACTTTGTGGCTACAAGTTTGGTGAGGGCCCTTTTTGTGTTTTCTACTCGACCATACCCTCGTGTAAAGAGCGAGATCCATAAAAGAAAATGGGGAAGAATTTACTGGCCAACACAGAGCAGTGGACTGAGACACGGAGCAGCCAGGCCTGATCGAACAACATAACTGTTGGACCTCAATAAAATGCTCTTGTGGCTGGAAGGGAGCAGCGGTTCTTTCCTGGAAGAGTTGAGGCTGTTGTAGCAGCAGGTTCACGCTCACTTTTAGCCGCATGGTGCATCATCCTCTAGTCAACTCCTATTTTATTTATGAGCCCCTTGCACTCATATATTATATATTTTTTTTCATTGATACCACAGTGGCAAGGCGAGACGCAGGAGTTCTGTCCCAACGCCAAAGTGGTGCTGGTCGGCTGCAAGTTGGACATGAGGACGGACCTCAACGTGCTGAGGGAGCTTTCCAAACACAGGCTCATTCCCATCACCCACGAACAGGTGAGCACTGCAGAGACAATGCACCTTCTGAATAACTTCACTTTCTTTCCCAACCCATCGACATCATCCATCTCGAAATTTCCTTCCGCCTCCGCAACCGTTAATAAGTAGTAGCCCGTACAGGACGACGTAACGCCAGTTATACACGTGAGGAGAACTGAACCGTATCTGTGTAATTTATTAAGCATAACAACATTTGCAACATGCACGGATTCAAATACACCGTCCTTTGTAATTTTCCGCTGCAGCGATTTTCATTTGCCCATAATAATAGTGATTTACGTACACATTTCATAGCGTAATCCCTGTAAAATGACACCGATTACTTCGCACCCCTGTGCACGCAAACAAATCGACTGAAAATAATTTCAGAGGATGACGTTTGCCTCAGATCATAACTTCCAGCGAATGTGTAAACACGAGAGGTCAGGCGCAGAAAGCCGCGAAGATTCATGAACAAAAGGGGGAACCGAGCGGCAGGATGTGCGATAATGCAATTGTTTTGTTTGTGTCTTGTGTAGCATGTATCCATTTTAATAGCCTATTTTCATGGAAATGTGAATTCCAACTTCTTGGCAGCCCATCGTCAGCAAATTAATATCTTCTCGTGCCTCCAAACAAAGCAAAAGCAACAACCCTCATTGTCCCGTAATTGTTTCATCACAATTCTTAGATTAGATTGTCTGCATGAAGTGATTTGAATCGAAATTCAGATAAACCTTTGATTGCACAAAAAGCATCTTTTCTGCAAAACATATGTCTGAATGTTTCTCGTTCATTTTGATTAAAAAAATCCTCCCTGCAAAGCAACCTTGACAATGTTTGGCTATAGCTCTACATTCTTGCAGTGCATCCCTAATTGACAAAAAAATCAGCAGAATCTACCCAAATGTTGAAGTTTTTTAGTTTGCTCTCTCACGTGTTAGCTGCATTGAAATTGCATTAAAATTTACCTGTTTTTGCCTGTGCCATCACAGAGTGGACCATGCTTTGGGTGCATTTGAGGCTAAATAATTTGTGTCCACTGGCTTTGTAGTATTGCATGAGAGAGAGCCCTTAATCCCATGTAACAAAGAAATAAGCAGAGTACGTCTGTGGCTGAACAGACCACCGTGGTCAGACCCAATCAATATCATAGAAAACAAAGGAAAACGGGGGGTTGAAAATGGTTCGAATGGTGTACGGTGAAAACAAAGAGCTTTTCTTAATGAGTCTAATTCAAAGGGCAGACCCGGGGACCTTTTTACATTTCAGCCACTTGACCAAGTGACGTGATCCCCAGGGGGGCGAGTGCATTCACCAGAATTAACCACACATGAGCTGTGTACTCTCCTGCTGTTATCAGATTAAATAGAAGCTTGAAGTTTGGAACATTTCCATTAAAGCAACAAAAAAAAATTAAAATAAAATAATGAAGCCTCCCTGGTAACAGATTTAAGAAGCCTTTAATACTTTTTCCACAGAGAAGGACTAATATCGCCCCATCTGCCACCTCAATGCTGCTTCAGCATGGCATGTCTCTAATGCTGATTGTCTTAACACCTACGCTGTCACGCAGTGCAAATGTTTCAATGGTAATGGTAGTTTAATATCCTATTACAGGTGATAATGGTACACACCTAGAGGATGCATATGTTATATTTGCCTCTTCTGAATTACATAACATACTCGCTAGGTATTAAAGTATGTCCTGGCATGGTTTAAAGGATGCAAAAAGCACAAGACTCTTTCTCTGAAACACTCCCACAATTTGTTTGTCGCGGCTCTAAGTAGCAGCTCTCCTGGTGAGTCACCTACTTCTGCAAAACAAATGCAAACAGTAGCACACGGCCGGCTTAATTTAGATTGTGAAGCTGCACTGATGCATGTTTTGATAGTAACAATCAATCAAACGACTATATGTAAAGTTAAAGGCGGCTCGAAGTAAATAAAAAGCTTTAACTGCTTAAAGCCACGGGCTTAGTTTCCAGTTTTCCTGCTCAAAATGACAATAAATATGAAATGTCTTTACAAAACAGGTATCAAACTCTGTTCCACGGAAGTGTCAGAATAAATTCATGTTGCTGTTACAGACCAAATATAGTTAGAGCTAGGAAAATCTAAAATTGTGTTTTACTACACAAGACTACACTGATCCAAATCAAGAAAAAAACAACTTGAAATTAACTAATTATTTGCACTGCAGAGTTCAATGATTTATAAGATAATAGTTCTAAGATCAATTATTTGTCTGTAAAATGATAGAAATCATACTGAGGATCATTCCAGAACATATTCTGTAAGATGTTAAAAAGGAGATTATAAAGGACGCAATTAAATAGTCACACAAACAGCTCAAATCTAAATTAAATACCAAATAGCTATTTATATAGTTGCCCTACTACTGATATAAACAGTGTTCTTATTGTATTGACAATGTGGATTTTGACATTATTATATTATATTATTATATTGATTATTATTATATCTGAGGTTTTCTCATGCCATATGAGAATAAAACTCATTGCTGCCTCTGTATCCGGGTTTTGGTGATTTTAACAGGTTAAATCATATCTCCACACTGAGCATTAGTGAACATAGTAAAGCACATAAAGTTTAAAGAGGCAGACATTTTACTTGAGAGTGATATATCAGTGTTGCTCACAGCTTGTTTTATGCCTCAAATTGGCCAAATTACTAAGTTGCTATATGTTATGCAGCTTTAAATTCCTCTTGAAAACCGTATTTTTAAAAAATTTTTATATTCTGAATCCGCAGGGCTCTCATCTGGCGAGGCAGATCGGCGCCGTGGCGTACGCCGAGTGCACCTCCAAGTACTCGGAGAACAGCGTGCGCGACGTCTTCCACGTCACCACCGTGGCGTCCGTGTCCCGCGTCCACCGGCCTCAGCTCAAACGCTCCGGCTCGCGCCGCGGCCTCAAGCGGGTCTCGCAGCAGCCGCCCCGGACTGAGATTCACGAGCACCCGCCGGCCGTCAGGAAGGACCGGGCCAAGAGCTGCGTGCTCATGTAGGGCGCCGGGACGTGTGCCGATGGGGGGGAAAAGAAAAAGAAACGACCACGCTGCACATGAACCTAATTTATTGGTGAATTCTTATCAGATCTTTGCACTGCATAAAAGACAATGTGATGAAAACAAGAACCAATGCCATCCTGTGGAGTCCTTTGAGGAATTGTTTGTTCATTTTTTGGCAAAACTCTCCTTGTTATTTTATTTTTTTTCCTTCTGTGGCTGTATTCACATCAGGGGAGGCCATAGTGATGGCAAAAAGCGATTTTTCTTTAATGCTTGAACAAGTGGACATCGAATGGCCATAGACGCAAACAGGCTGGTTAGCAAATAAGAGGGACAGAAAAAAACATTAAGAATGAGGAGTATGAAAAAAAAAATCCATTTTTAAGGTCTTGACCTCCATTATGTTGTTTTCCTGTTTTAAAAACGCTATTCTCTCTCTTCAAGTGTTTAAGTAAATGAAGCACAACAAGATGCACGGAAACTGTTCAGAATTATCTGTAAATGTCAGGGAACGAACTCCGCTGCGAGTGAAAAGATGTAAAGACAAAAATATGTAGTAGACTAAGAATCGTGGGCTGAGATGACACAAATATTCTGAAACCACAAGTGCTTTTAATATTGAAAACTAAAAAAAATGACTCACCACATAATACTGAAGTGTTGTGACATGAATATTGTTCTACTAATCCACACTGAGGAGGACGTCACAGATGGAGTAAAGGGAGTGGCTATTATATTGTAAATGTGATAATGAAATAAAAAAAAAAATCCTGCCCTGCTGTGTGTTTGAACATCTTTACTACGTCATATTCAGCCATTATTTGACCCGCAATCTCTGCCTTCATGCTCGAGTCGAACGTTTAAATGAGAAATCTTCGATTTCTTGTTTATCTTGGCCATTTTTTTTATTTCTAACTGCGTTTCTGTTCAACGGAGCGGAGTGGTTTCCAGCTCTGAACATTTTGTCCGAGAAAGAACATTTTTCTTTGAGAAAAAAAAAAAAGCTTCCTCTGTGGAGGGGAGATATCACATTTCACTTGAAAGTTTCCAAACTGACTCGCAGTATCGCAGAAAAGTGCAGCGGTAACTTCGCTGAAAAATACATCAAATCGTAAATGTTCCCTGTGTTTGACACCTCATGATAAAATAAGACATTTTTATACACAATATGGTAAAAAAGAGGTATAAGCTAACATAATTAATAACTTCTAGAATTATTAATTTGAGAGTGTTAAAGCAACATGAAATGTATTGACCTCTAAGTAAAGGTGACAGCTGGCTTGTCAGATAAAGACACAACATGTTAGAGTAATGCATTCTCAGGCTGAGGCCTGCTGTGCTCACGCTAAGCAACGATGCAGCGGGAAACATCCGTCCACTTTGCACCGACGGCTCCCTCCACCCTCTGATGAGTGAATACTTTCCGGAGGCACTCGCTCGCTGCGGGATAAATCAGCTGGATTGCACCTGCGCGATTTGTCATTTTTAAAGGTCCCTGCATCGCGGAAAGTGAGACTTTAATTGCTCCCATGTTTAAAAAAAAAAACGCTCAATCCGCAGAGGAATGCAAAACAGCCTTAAACGGGCCGTCAGGACTTCTGTGAAGTGTCCTTTTTAAAAAGTCTCAGCCATTCAAATGTTAGCTTTATTAACACGGAGACAGGCACAAAACGGCCTGTTCTTTCTGGGACAAAAGCTCCCATATGATACAAGTGTCCATGGCCCACACCTGAAGTCTTGAAAGTCAGAAGGAGATGTATTTGTGGTTGCAACTTGGTTTTAAATCCTTCTCTCTGAAGCATCCCAGCAGCTCTAGAAAGAACAGATCGTTTTTTTTGTCTCGTTATCCTCTGATTGGCTGAGAGCAGGCGGCGGCTGTGTGTGGACCTCAACCTTCCTCATAATTAAAAAACAAATACAATCTACTTCCTACATATGGGACCTTTTAATACAACTTTTGCTCGGCTCCTTTATGTGGGTCAATGAGGAAAAGCAGCAGAATAAAAAGATAAAGTTCGGACGCCAGAGCAGTTACAACCACCTCAACATAACGACCTGTTTACAAGGTGCAGTAGAAATATCAAGCTGTAAAAGTCTCCTATCGATGTGAGCTCGTAAAAAAGACAAAGCTGTTGCTGGCAGTGTATTCCATCTCTCAAGATGACATTTCCTCACCCCCCCCTGAAAGGCAGCCAGCCCCAATACGCAGTAGAAGTTGTGTTAGGAGGGGAATGCATTGACATATTTCCTTTATCGAAATGGCAGCGTGACAGTGTTTGTGTTTGAACGTTTGTCCATAGGATCATTAAAAATATATATTTTTTTGCACTGTGGCTTTTATAAATGGTTTGAAACACAAATTTATCGACTATAGTATAATATATGGGTTCTCAAAGTGGGCTCATGGCTCTTTAAAAGTCCCCAAAAAAAGTGAGAATAACTTATTTTCACTATTTAATTTATTAGTATTTATTTCCTGTTATTTGTGTATTATTTTCCTTTTGCACATGAATTTATTTAATTTCAAATTGTATTTTCCATTTTATATGTTGAGTTGAAAATGACTGCTATGAGCAAGGGATTAAATAAATAAAATTGAAATCAACTAGATGTGAAAATAACACACACGTAAATTAATTTTAATAATTAATTGAATGGTAAAATTAAATAAATACGGGCATTTACTGGAATATTCATGCATGTGCAGAGTCATTATTTATTTATTCCAGATTATTGCAGTTTCAGTCTTTCTTCTTATTAAACGTCTTAAACCACAAATCTTACGAGATGGGGTCAAAAACGTGAAAACACTCTGCTCATGTTTAGCTTCATATTTGTGGACATTATTCATGAGTCTGACCTTTTTAACAGTTGTGTTTTCCCCACCGCCGTGGTTGAGGCCCTGCAGCCACTCGCTGCCTCTGTGAGCAACAGCAAAGTGACATTTTTTTTTTTTTTTTCACTGCCACCTTGCCGTGCACGGAGCACAAGGTCGCCCCGTGCACCCGAGGCTAGACCACATCAGACCCCTAGATGGAACAGCAACGATCCAGCATATATATATATATATATATATATATATGACAACGTCTGCATTATAATTCACTCACTGGCCCGCGTGCCTGTTAATAATAACTGCTGAGACACATGGATTAGGTTTCTCAATAGGGAGGTCTTCCTCTGAACATGATGCGTTAACCACTAGTTTAATAACTACGAACAAAGTTATGTTCTCCATTATCCTTATAGAAGGAACAGACCTGCTGGCTAGTTGCACTGTAAAACCTAATTTGTGTTGAATTTTCAACTTCGGCTGAGCATGCAGGCGACCTCAGCCTCAGGGACTGGGTCAAACAAAGAAATGTTTGCTTGAAGTGAGCAAACTTGTATTTTCACCTACGCCCCCAAGCAGGTTAATGTTCGTCTGTCTGTCTGTCTGTTTTAGCAAAATAACAAAAAAAAAGTTCTCGGCCGGATTTTCGTCAAATTTTCAGCGAACGTTGAGGATGGTACGATGAACGGATAATTCAGTTTTGGTGATGATCCAGAAGAAATCACTAGTAAATGGACCTTTAAACAGGAGCCTCCTAGTGGTGATATATTGCATCTGCATATTATAGAACGACAATGTTGGATGGGAGTCACAATATGCTTGCATATAATATTTATTCATATTATACTTTGCAAACACTCGTCCTGCAACATTCTACTCGAGTAGCCCTGGGGAGCAACTGCAGAATATACTAAAGTTAAGGCTTCTTAAAATGGCAATCATTTTTCAGGGATTGCTAGATGCTTCCTATTAAGTCGAGGGGGTTTTGTGTGAGTAAAACTGCTAAGATAAGTAGCCACGTAGGGAACATTTACTCCAGGACCCCAGAGAGAAGCAGACCATTAGACTCCCACATGGGCTGTTTTTGTAAAAGTATTCTACTGATGGAGGATCTAAAGCTTTAGCTTCAATACATTTTTAGGGAACGTGTAGGCGTTATAACCTCGATGCAGCTCAGCATGTTCCTGTACAGCGGTCAGGTTAAAGAGGATGAAACGGGCAAATGGACAACAATTTTCAGGTATTCAGAGAATTTAGCTCCTGTCCAGAAGCACTTATAATGGGTAGAACATTATTTCTGGAATAAAAACAACCAGGGGACGAGTCCTTGAAAACCTTCCAGTGACTCAACTGACTCTATTAGAGACAAGAAAACAAATATTAGCTACGTGGAGGAAGAAGACGTGTTCTGATACTACAAAAGTAGAAGTACTGTTGAATGAAAATACTCAAATACAAGTAAAAAGTTCTGAATATAAGCTGTTACTAAGGTAAAAGTACAGCTGTATTATCAGCAAAAGGTATTTAAAGTTCAAAAAAGTAAAAAATACTCATTATGTGTTATATTTTTATAGTATATTATTTGTTTGTATCACTAACAAATATGTGAGAGCATATTAATATTGTAGTTCAGACACTTTGAGTAGATTTATAGTATATCATATTGTTAAATAAACTTTATATAGCATCTTATAAAGATAACTACTATAAAATATATTATATCATTCACCTGAAAAGTTAATAAAGCTGTCAAATAAATGTAGTAAAATTGTACAGTTCCCTTCCTGTAATATTGTGGAAGTATAAAGTAGCATTAAATGAAAATACTCATGAAGTATAAGTATCTCAAATCTGTACTGGAGTTCAGTCCTATAATTGGTGTACACGTAGCAGCAAATGTCAAAACGCTCGCAACTCACGCGTGAAATCTGCAGAATCATCTGTAAAACGCAGGAACTGGCACGTGATTAATTCATGCCGTACGTATAAAGATGGCTCCGCCGCCTCGCTGCCTGGGGGGGGATTATGAGACCTTCAGCGGGACACCAGGACCAGGTTCTGAGTCTCGGAGGGACTGAAACGCCGGAGCCCCGCTGCTTTTCAACCACCTGAAACGTCAAGTGATGCACACAGACGACTGTCAGATCTCAGATCCAGCACCGAGACACTCTTGTGGGATGAGCCAGCCGAATGTAAAATAACAGGCAGGTCATGTGAACGCTAATTAGCGACATGTAAAATTCATTTTGTGTGTGTGTGTGTGTTTTTTTTCCTGCAAAGAAAAGGGAGCTTGTTTATCAACTTTTTTTTTTTTTTTAGCAAATCTATCTGAATGTATTGCTTTTTCCCCCCTCACATTCTTATTATATGCAGCATTATCTTGACAAACACACATTGCAGGGGGTCCATTTTTCATTTTAATTCCACTATAAAGAAGCAGTGATCAGTGACCACCGAGGCTCAACACCTCTGCATCTTTAATGCCTTTCCTGCTTGCACAACGTCAGGAGCCGTAAAACTACACTCTAAAGCTCCGAGGACAGCGACGCTCTATTATCACTTCAGTTTTACCTAAAAAAACGCGCTTTCAACATCACAGGGAGGGGATATGAAATGAAATGAGACTGGCAACAAGCATCCACGAGCCAACACAAGCATCACAATAGCAAACGCCGGCATAATGGCTGCCGTGTCAGTGTGCGAGAGAGCGAGTCATTAAAAATGCAAGACCCATTTTAACAGTGTGTAAAATTGAGCAGATTAAAAATATATGTGCTCTGCTCTGCATCCATGAGGGCTTTAAGGCTTCTCCTTCTGTTCTCTCCCTGCGCAACAATGAAGGTGGCAAATCTGTGGAGTCAAGGCCGGAGAGAGAGAAAAAAAAAAGACAGGGTAATGTTTCTCGAATTGGATTTTCACTACAGTGGAGCTCTTGCAAATTTAACTTGGGGTAAACAAAGCTCATACCGGAGGGCCTGGCTCGTTAAAAAAAAAAAAACACTTAGTTCCAGCGATGTGAATCCGGTGTCCTTTATATGAGAGAGAAGGGCGGTGCGGACGAGCGCGACAGGAAACCAAAATGTCTAGTTTTCCCTGTTCTTGACCCCGGCTTTAAGGTGTGTTTTTCTTTTTTAAAGGACACTTGTTGACAGTGTCAGTGACAGGGGGTGTGAGCAAAAACACTATTAAAATACTCTGGACGGCTTCAGGCAAGCAGCTAATGAGGATAACAGCGGAAAAAGTGTGAGAGCACGGACACACGATTCTGCTTTTAGAATAAAGACTGTGCAGCATCCTGTTCAACACGGGCCAAGTACGCAAAGATTACAAGCAAGAAGACATGATTCATTTGATCGTTGAAATGCAGGGATGCAACTATATTAGTTATAATGATTGCATGTTAATAAGGAATGCAGCAAATCTTCTGATTCATATTTGCTTGACAAACTTCCTGTCATTGCACTAATGGCCTCATTCACCTGAGAAACACGCAGGAAGTGTTTTGTTTTGTTCCCTCCCACTTCTCCTCAACTCGTCAGGAGGGCCTGTAAATCCCGGACAAACACATGTTGTTGTGTCACAGTTAAAAAAAAAAAAAAAAAACAGGAACGATCAACTCCGCTCCTGCTGAATTTGGCTGGGGGGGGGGGTAAATTGCTGCCCTCGAGCGTTTCAGGCAAACGCCAATCTGCCTGTACATATTTGCATACACGCAAACAGATGCGCACTTTCACAAACAAACAAGTGCGCCGAAACATTACAGATGGCCGAGCAGATTGTTTTTGTGCTAATTTCCCCTGTGAAACATCTAAACTGGAGTTATCCACGATGGGATACCCTGTTCTGTGCAGGGGGGGGGGGCTCCAGGAATCAACCGCTGCAGACACCTAACAGGCAACCTACTTTTCATACATAGACCTGCTCACACATGCAACCATAAATCAGTTAGCGTTTAAGTGGCTCTAAGATAGAACGAGTCTTTATTGCAGAAAAACTGCACCTTGTGACCAATTACATGTAAATTGGTTGTACCCTGCACTGTGAATAACCTCAGTGATTACCGCTAAACAGACATTGAATCCCCCCATTTTCTGCCTCTAATTTTCCAACGTTGTCAAGTGACTTTAATGTGTCACTAAAAGTTCATATATTAACGACTATCGGCTGGTCGGCCATGGACGTCTTACAGGACGAGTCCTAATGACTTTATTTAATGACCTATTTCTGCCTTTGGGTTAATTGCACAATTTGTAATTTTCTGCCGCTAGGAGGCTCTTAATCGAGATTTCAAGTCTCTTCTCCAAACCAAAGTGATCAGGCAATCAAAGGTAAAAATATAGAATGAAGCAATTCCACATTAAAAATCTTTTCTGTGGTAATTCCAGCATTTACTCTGCTTGTTGGTCTTTATATATCAAAATCTAGAAGTGTGATGACTAAAATCCTTCCTCCAGTTAAAAGTGGTTAAAAAACTCATAAAAATCTGATATGAACTGAACACTTACACATGTACAAACTGGACACTGAGATGCAGCCAAATCCTACCCCTAGATTAAACGTATTAATTCAGAATTTCTCTATATATGAAAATTGTTGGAAACATTTATGATAAAGGGAGTGCACAACTCAATAAATATATATAATATATAATATATAATAAAGGCTGAATTTGCCCCACTCGCTCCACCAGAGGGCTGAACATCCTTCAATTACCCAGTGAAATGACGCAACTTCATAAGATGGATCGGTACAACATTTAGCCACTTTGACATGCCTGATACTCAGATGATGAATGCCGTAACTTTACAGTGTCAAACGTCCCAACAACCCAGTGATGGATCGCCGTTAAATATGGTCCAAACATTAGCGATGGCCCTCGGGATGACGTGTCATAATTTCAGTGATTCCTTTGACCTTGTTTGCTCCAGTAATGTCAAAAGTTGGATTTGTCCAGTGCTCTAGTTTGTCAAAGAAACCTGCAAAATTAATGACGTCGTCCATCAGCCAAATGTCATTCTTTCTTTCCTGGGATACAGTGATCCTAACTTAAATAGTCTATGGTTTGGATTAGAGCTCATATTGATTATATTATTGACATTCTTAACTGAATATCTGCTTTTCTGTCACGCAGCAGCTGAAAGAATCAGAAATTGGCGTCTCCGAAGTGTCTCGTCACTGTATGAGCAAGACGATCTGGAGACAATCCGGATAATTGTGTGCTGAAAAGAAAGCATGGCAGTGTGTGGACGCAGCTTCCATTGAGAGGAGCCGGGCTGAATGCCTCTCTGCTGCAGCCCTGCGCTGAAAAAATCAGCTGACTGGAGGAAAGCGGCGTCCTGGCACTTTGGCGTCTGGCACCGCACATCTGGCATTTAAAAGGCCTCGGAGCCAACGTGCTGACAGTACGCTTTTCCGTGTGGGCTCTTTCTCTATTCTCCTATTCTCAGCCACCTGCTTTTTTTTTTTTTTTTTAATTCTGTTGTCATACGAGTGACACTAACCACGCGCAGATGTCACTGAAACAACCTGCGAAATGGTAGTTAATATTAAATTAAGGAAGAAGCTAAAACGGTCTGTTGCCCTTATTTTAACATAACGCTGGCATTTATTTGAAAAGGTTCCAGCACTATTAGCAAAATATCGACGTTATAATCACCACTTTGGCCTCCGAGCCAGCATCCATATCGGGTGGATATAGATTGCAGTCATTCAAGTAGACTCGTGTCCCCGAGACATAATTGTTCCGAGCTCATTCTTCTAGAAAATGTGAGAATGGCCTGCAGGAGCCAATGTTTTTTTTTTTTTTTCCCCCCCTGCTTTTGTCTTTGCAATTCAAACACTCGCTCATTTCCATTTCTGCTTCAACGGGTTTTTAGCAAATATGATTTCCTCGCAACATCAGTTCTGGTTATTGCATAATTACAACAACAACTGTGCAGAACGGATTTGCATCCTTAGGGATGTGGTGATAAAAATAGAAACATAAGATGTTTATCTGCATATCTTCTCCTTCACAAAGACCTGAAGTTATGAATGGAACATGGTGAATTGCAGTTTTAAAATCTCTAGAAAGTACTGATTGCTACACTAGCCAATAAAATAATTAGCTTTTATTAACCTCTGCACATTTAAATCGGTTCATTACATTATCGAATGAGCCAAGAGTCTTTGTTCATGGAGCTGCATATATAAATCCTATTATTGACCCGAGTGAAAGTATTTGTGTAACAGGCTGATGTCGCTGGCAATGAGTGGAAAAACCTGGGAACTACAGGTGCACGAGGGAGAAATTTATGGAAAACATCGCGCTCAAAGTTCACAAAGATCTAATCGTAGCATAGAGTTGAAGAAGAAGAATTTTCCAGTAAAACTTTGCAAGCTGAACTCTGTTCGTCCACTATGAGACGGGAATTTAATAAAATCAGGATGGTTTCACCAGGATACTAAATCTCGCCCCTGGAAAAGGATCCTCCGATAAAATATAGAAGACAGAGGTGGAGAGGAGCTGGTGAACGGAGCGGTCAGGTTCACAACGTCCCGATAAAAAACGCCGCTCCAAACTCTTTACACATTTTTGGAAGAATATGAGTGTGAAGGAAAACCCCAAAAACTTTCACAGTCTCTCTGCGTTTCCTTTGAAAAACAGCAAGTGAAGCAAAGTAAACTTAGTTAGCATAATAAGATGATTATTTAATCACCAAAAAGTAGAAGTGGCTATAGTTTTACTTCTGGTTAGTTAAGTCATGCAACCTTTCATAGGTAGAATGTTTTTTATGAGGAAAATCCTCCTTTTATTCAGGGGGTAAACATAAGAAATACAGAAATATGATTGTTTTTAACTCTTTCCTTCAAAACTGCAAAGCTATTTTTTTTAATCGTAATATCGGAAAAGCATACAAGAAGAGACTCATTATTATAAAAGAGAGATAACAATCTGGTTTTTCTTGCACTCCAGAGCTTGAGAGGAGATTTTAAATTATATTGAGATGATTTTTGGTAATATGGGAGCTCTAAGTTTTATATTAAAGCACTCTTTCCCTATTATTGTTCGCTTTTAACATTTTGAGTCTCAAACTGAAAGAAATAATAAAACCCACTGGTACCTAGGTTGCATCAGAAATTATTGTTTTTAATTAGATTCACAATGAAAGCAGGAAAAGACGTAAGTAAGCTGCAAGTGTTCGCGTGTTATTGCCAGAAGGGAAAATTAACAAGAAAATGTGCTTATTGCTAAACATTTGTGATTAATATATTTGTGTTTTTATACGCGGTTGGTAGTATAAAACAAGCAATTTCAAGGTTTAGGTAATTATCATTGTGCAATGTTGTGATTTGTCATATCTTCTGGGACATTCTATAAAACAGGGGACTAATTAAGAAAGTAGTTATTCGCAATCCCACTTTCATCATCATTACATTTCTTTAAAGGGGATTTTACCAGAGAATATGGCGTATTTTTGTCATACAGTATCCAAAACAAGTGCACACAATTAAATGATAAAGCTGTGCGTTTTCCGCTCACTGTGCACAGGGCGGGATCATTCTCCTGCCCTCAAACGGCCCGTTCCCGTAAATCTCTTCTCTCTTATTGCATTTCCGCACGTCGGCTCTTCAATAATTCAGCCGAACCACTGTACGGAGCGTGTTTCTGCATACAGGCTGCGTACGGGAAAGTGACAAGCTTTCAGTCACAGAACAGCTGTAGGAACAGGATGACACAAGCTTATTTAAATGGATCAGACTTGTTAGTTCTAAATACTAGAAGTACCAGGTTTGACCCTGAACTTGATGCTAGTCAAGTTAAGGATTGTGTTCGCCTTTACAGTAGATTTGTCTGCGTCATCTGTGCAGTGACCTAAAACCAAATCTCCTATAGATATACGATGAACCATGCAAACATGTTTGAAATTGTAATGTGGGCAGCAGTGATGGGTGCAAATGTGTTTCTGTGCCACAGAAAAATAAGCAAGATTCAAGAGTCTTCTGTTGATTGAACTTTATACCATCGCAACACTTGCACACACAAGACAGTAGACGAAAACAGGTGAATTACAGGTACTGGTGATTAAAAAAAGCAGCTGTAAAAATAGTGGAGACAGGTCAACAGGTCATGTTGTGTAGTTGCTGTAGTTCTGGAGCGTGTAGGTGGCCACCGTGTCCAACAGCCAACCTCGAATCACAACCGTAGCACGTCTGGAGAGACCTGTGAATATCAGAGAGGTATCTCACGTTAATTCAAAAAGTGACAAACCTGGCAAATCCCATGAATGAAACTAAACTATAAAGCTTCCTCCGTTTCTCGCTACTTTCCAAGCGGTTCTCACCTTCTCAGGTTATCGGTATCAGAGGTAGTGTTATTAATGAAGGTAGAAAGTGGTTTGTGCAGTACTCTAACAGAATTAAAAGTTTAAAAGGTAAGTCTGTGTTTAGAAAGTTACTGGCTAACTATTTTGGATAATTGAAAAAGTTGTTTTGGATTTTATTTCTTTTTGCAAAAAAACGCCTTTGTTCCGCTTTGTTAAATCTAAAGATTGCATGGTTTCTTTGCCTATTGTAACTGAATATCTATGCACGAGTGTCTCCTGAAGACAAATTATTCAATTATCATTACAGATACTGGGAAAAACCACTGGAAAGAATAATTAACAGATAACCGGAATAACAACACAAAAGATAAGACTGCAGAAAAGAAGCTCATCTCAAAACGCTGATACAAGCCGATCGTGTCTGAAAAGCAATAACCTGGAACTAACAAGTCCAGACGACGTCTTGTAAAACATAACCTGAACTACGTGGTCATACTCGGCTAGTTGAGAAAAAGACAGAGGCGTGTATGATTTCAGATCAACGGTGCAGAAAAAAAGGAGGATAACGGGGGGGGGGGGTTAGAGAAGAAGAGGCTTAAAGCAGACACGATTACCTGCGCCATCCATGAGAGCCGGCGGACGCGGAAGAGGAAAAGCTGCATAAAATATGCAGCAGTGCAAATTAAGATGCCACGAGGAGGTGGGGGGGAGGAGGGGGGGAGGAGGATTCGGTGGCCCCTGCTCAATCTCTTGTTCAAACTGTCAGCTCCGCTCGTGCCACGGCCTCTCGCTTCCATGGCCAACGTGTTCTGACATTTCCCTCCACTCCAATCTGACATTTTCTCTTGGCCATTTCTTTCTCCGCTGCCGAGCGTCTCTCACACTTGCTTCTCTGGGCAAATCCGGCCCCTCCTCCTCCTGCTGGGAACCGCTCTAAATTTGGACGCCAGCGTCTGCCAGTTTCGCCACTTCTGTCACTCTCTCTTTCTTTTTCCCGACGGCTTCTCGCAAAGACATTCGAAATCCACAAACTGATGGACGGACAGGTGCACCAACAGGGAGATTTTACCTTAAAAAGGTCCCATATTGTTCACTTTCCCTGGGTTTTATTTGAAGGTTTAAAACCTCCCAACAAGATGTATTTATGGTTTTAGTACCAACAATCATCTCAACGTTTCACATCTCTCAAGCATCCCTCTGGAGCTCTAAATATAAGAGGTTGTTTTTTGTCCGTCTCATTTATATTAACGAGTCTTTCCTCCTCCTGATTGGCTAGTATTACTACATAGGTATGACACAACAACTTCACCTACTCCTGACGGCCCTTTATGAGGAATAGTTTCTGAATATGTGCTGTGTGGATTTCACTGGGGATTGAGTACAAATAATGTATTTTTCTTCACATTATTAGAAGAAATTGTTTATGAGCTGGACTATCTATCTAAAAAGTAGCCCGCAATAAATCCTCTTAATCGTCTCCATTATAAAGTTGGGTGAAGAAATGCTGGTATTATAAGAGGACACATGAAACAACATTAACAAATAAGAATTAAAAAAAAACTGTAACTACCACATTCTAAAATCATAACGAGGGGTCAGATAATCAGATAAGTGATAACACTGTGTGGGTGAACTTTGCTGCTTTTAAGTTAATTAAAAACACTGTTTATGTTATAACTGTTAAAATCCTCATATAAGGGGAAAATGCCTATCAATAAAATAACATATAGTTATATAAAAAGGCGTAAAACTTTCCAATTAGGGTAGATTTCTTTGATAAATTGAAATAATTAAAATGTAAAATACAGTTATGTATAAACAATTGCAGGTATGAGTATATTGATTGATCCAGTAATCAACTGTGAACCTAAATGAACTGAAAAGCAGTATTTTAAAATTCAGACTTGACTCTGACTCTTTGCAGAATGCTGTAATGGAATATGGTGATTTTCCAATAAAGGCGTTATAAATAAAAAGAAGATAGCAGTGAGCACCACTTCTCTCTTGGGGAGAACACCACCCAGCCCTATAACGTAAAATATACAGATATCACCGGTAATAAATCTCCAGGCAATAGACAGCGTCCAGAAGCTTTGAGAGTTGAAGAGAATGTGTCTATAAATCACAGATTCTACCTCATCTAGGTTCAAAAAAATATATTACTACTTTGTGTACACACACACACACACACACACACACAGTCCTGTTCTGTGCTACCAACCCCCTGCTGAAGTTGTATATGAATTATGTATCCAGCTCCAGCTGTCAGCGTAATCCCTATCTTTAAGAACTATGAATGTGAGTGTGTGTGTGTGTGTGTGTGTGTGTGTGTGTGTGTGTGTGTGTGTGTGTGTGTGTGTGTTTGTGTGTGTGTGTGTGTGAGAAAGAGATAGACTGAAAGTGTGTTATTTTGTTGTCAAGCGTCAAAATAGCGGGTGAAAATGAAATGCTGTTCTCCGGTGAGACTCACTGCTGTATGCGGACGACCTCGACTCCGATCCGGGCTGCACAATAACCAGCTGATGGGACTTCTGTGGAACAAGAGGGATAGAAATTATACTTAATTAAGCATAAGTAGTTAATAAGTTCATAGTAGAACAAGGCACAAGTCAAATGCAGGAACACCTTATTCAGAACATTCTCAATTACTGTACTAGATCAAATTTAGAAAGGAAGTTACCCTCATCGACCACTTTAAAACATATGGGAGAAGTTTCTCTTAATTCAAACATGCTTGGTTGAGTTGTTGTGGTACTTGTGTTGGAGCTTTTGTAGATTTTTTTTGCTTTTTAATTGGAATTAATAATGTTAAATGTGCATAACAGCAATTTAATTTTACTTTAACAGAAAACCACAACGCAGGAGACAACAAACGACGATCATAAACCGTTTATGGAGCCTGCAGCTTTGTTTGTGAATTAGCAAATTGTGGCGTTGGAAGATTACTTTAAATTTCAAAACTCAATACGAGTCATTTGATTTATATGTGAACTGTCTGGAATCGTCCACAGTGAAACTTTGAGACACACTCTTACCTGTTTACTATCAAGGAGAAGCGGATCGGTCACTACGGTTGCTCCACATAACGCCACCATCCACTCCAGTTCATCTAGAATAAACACACACACACACACATATTTATATAGGTATATAACACATATATATGCATCATGCATTTCCTTAACTTGCTAGGAGAGGTTCCCAGCACAGCTCACCTGCCCCTGCTGTCACACCCACTAAGTTTTTCAAGCAAAAATCAGAAGAGCCTCACAAATCTTTATGAGGCTTTAAATACGCCCTGTGCTTGAGAACGCACTGTAAACCTACACCACGATGAATTTTTGCACTTCAAATTGCAAAAATATAATTTTTAGGGGTATCATGAATACATCTCACGCAGTGAAACCACCTGGTTTTTAACCGTAAATAGGAGTTGCTCCTGTTAGTAACCTTTCACATGGGAACCCTCAATCAACTGGCTGCATACTCTATGTAAGCTCATCATGTAACACACAAACCTCAGCCATTAAATAATGGATGGAATCTTGTTAGGTTTGAAGAAAACAAGATGCGCTTGCACGACGTGAAAAAAAAGAGTCTCTAAATGACAAGATAGCAGATGCCCGCCCATTAGCAAAGCTTCATCGATCCAGATGGAGGAAGCCTTTGGAGCACTTTAAGCTTTGTAGGTTTATAAGCAAAATGCCCCGAGACCTTCACCCATTCACCCATGGATCGGTAATGCAAAAAAAAGTGTTTTGTATGAAGCAATTTATGGTCTAAATCACAAGTTCAAAAGTTCTCCAACAGGTGCAGAACATGCAAGACCAACTTTCACCTCCTTTTTTTAAAGCGCTATGAGTGTAACCTCACTTTCTTTTCATAAATAATTTCCAGGCAGCGAGGCAGAATCCATAGAAACTGCTGTGCAATATAACACCGAACCTATAAACGTCTCGCGTATCTCCTTAGTGCGTGTTCAATCCGCCCACGCTCTGGAATCACTTGTCGTCACTTTCACTGGCAGAATGACAGGGGTTAAAAGGCAGAACACATTTCAAGCTGTTCTGTTCAGTCAAAAACCTTTGAGAGCTGCTCTCACGGCCCTTGTTATTGTCACTACCCCCCCTCCAACCCTTTCTCGGTTTTCTCTAAAGCGAGCTGGGTGTCTATTGGAGTCCTGCAGGACCCCGGCATCAATAAAGCTGAAGTGTGGTTGAGCAAAGTAATTCTTGATTCAGAAAACAGACCAGAGCAAACAGCAGGACGGCAGCTGGAGAAAGACAACATTTCCATGAATTAACACCTTGGGTTTTCACGTTAGTTTCTTTGAACGTGTAGATGAAAGCGTAAATAATTTTTCTTTGTGTGTCTGTGTGTGTGTTTAGTACTCAAACATTATTGAGGTGTTGTGATACCTGTGGTGTCTTGAGTGACTGTGCCAACATCAGAGAGAAAAACCAAACTAATTACAGATGGCTATATAAAGTGGATGACAGATTCGTCAGGATATATTTGACGCTATCTACACGCACTGAGCAGCCTTCGCTTTCTCATTACAATACAGACACACAGTGTGAATGTCGAATTACCTGGACACATCCCTCTGGGGCCAAATTAATTTAAAGAAAACAAAAAAGTAAAAAAAAAAACAGATGACACTTGCAGATAGATATGTCCACTGTAAATTGTGCCACTGGGTAAAAATCTTAGACATAATGGTCCAAAGAAATATTCTGGAGAAATGTCTTTATTCGCTTTTGTCTTCTAACTGTTAAATATGAAGCTACAGCCAAAACCACCTCTAAAGGGTGGTTATTTACACATTAAAAAAGGTCCAGTGTGTAATATTTAGTGGCATCTGGCATCATATACCAGATCTGACTTGGCAGAAGTGGAATATAATAGTCATAGATGTTTTTATTTATATATATTTCAATAAAAACACAATCTGTATGTTTTCTTTAGCCAAGTTTGAGAAGTTTTTAAATCACCATAGAAAGGAGGTTTCCCTCATTATAGATCATCATATTTCTACAGTAGCACAAAACTGACAAACCAATCAGTAGTTTAAAAGACAGCTTTAGGTGTTTTATGTAATATTTTAGTACAAATACCATGCCTTCTCCCTATTTAAACCAAGAACAAACAGTAAAAACAATTAAATTATCTCCAATTCAAGTTCAATGATTATTTAGATAAGGGTTTAAAGATCAATTACTGTTACAGCTCATAAATATATTCTGTAAGACTTTAAAAACGATGATTGTAAAGGACACAATTAAATAACTGAATAGCTCAAATCTGAATTGAATATCAAAATAGTTTGTTTTAAAAGCCCTAATACTGAGATTATATTAAACTATTTTCTTATTGCATTGATATATGATGTTGATATTTTAATTAGTGTTGCAGTTGAGGTTTTCTCATGCAAAGCTGCCCCTACATCAGTAAGTTTGGGCTTTTAACAGGTTAAAATTCCAATTGTCTGCCTCTACTTGAGCTTGAGATAAAGGGAGACATGAGTTATTGAACAGGTATGTGTGCTTTAAGTATTTTACTCTTTCACAGTGATCAGACATAACATTTTTCCTGGAGTTGGAGCCATAGTCTATCTTGTTGTTGAGGTTTACCTGTAGTCATGTCTGCAAAAGGTCCTTGAAAGCAGATTCTGTAGTCCTTCATGAGCAGCTGAAAAGATAAAAGATGATAAACGGTAAGGAAGAAATAATCTAATGTGCAATGTCTGCAAAAACTTCTGCAGTAAAGCCAAAGAGAATATTTGCACCATTACAGCTGAGTGTGTGCCTGCACCCTTCACTGGTGGAGCCGAACACTTCACAAAGCATATTCCACAATTTATAGCGGGTATTCGTCACTTACTCCGTAAAATAAAACCACTGACCTTGTTCATTTTTTTGCTCTAATCTCAAGGATAAATTGGACAGAGCCATAGTAATGTCACGCTGTGAGCACGCCCAACTACAGCAAGACATTGTTTTATTGCACTCAGGGTCAATAAGCTTGCTTGAAGTGGAAATGTAAAGTTATTCCCTTTAACAATGGTAGAAACACAGACTTGTACACAGTGCGTAGCTGCAGGTTTCAGAGGATAAATGTCCGACCTACCGGAGAGAGAGAAATACTCATTTCTCACACCTCCCTGTCTGTCCATAATGATCATTAGCCAGAGGGGCTTGGCGAGATGAGAAAGGGTTTTCTTTCTAAAGCAGATTTTTAATTTAGACAACACCTTGAGGAGGAGTGTGTGCTGTGATAATGTGCAAATCACCAATATAAATAAGCGAAAGCTCGTTGACACACTCTGGGCATCAACTTTCTTTACTTTATTCTGTCGTTTCATCCGTCTGTTCTGTCGCAGGTGACAGGAAGCGAACATGAGCAGGACAATCTTTCCGGCCTCATCAAAGTGCTGGGGCTGTTTTGAAGCGGTTTAATTCAATTCAATTAGCAGAGGTTCTTCAAAGGCAGCAACACGGACAACATGACATCTTGCCACGTCTAATTTTACCCCTCAGCGGGAGCGGAAGCGCTCTCGCTGGCCTCACAGCGAGAGGAAAATCAGGACTCGCTCTTTACAACGAGGCCTGAGCTGAGAGGCTGGTGCAATAGGAGGAAACTGGTTCAGGGGCTGTTTGGTATTGAGGCGTTTTCTTTTGCTTCATGGCATCACAATATTTGTGGGCAGGAATTGAGCGTGTGTACACAGTAGGACGAAAAATCATTTCCTAGCTATTGATGGTTATCAGGTTTGTTTCATTTTTTGCTTTTCTAAGTCAGTTCTCTTTTTGCATAGAGACATGAACTTGTCATTAATCAGAACTATTTAACGATTATTTCAATCTTTTGTCGTTTGATTACTTAGTGAAATCTAGTGCACTGTGTGCTTTTAGATGCTAAAAATTGTGGAGGACTGAAACTACCATCAATGATTTACTCACCACTGCATTATTTTCGCATTGCACATAAATTCCCCATTTATTTGATTTTCCCTTTTACTTATTAATACAGTCATTTTTAAATGCATTCATTATATCTCCAAATATATTTATTTCTGCATTTTCTTTTGCTTTTCTTTTTATTTGAAACTAAATGAATTCACAGGAAAAATATAGGAAATGTTTATATTTTATATACTTTCCCTTCGGTCAGTTTCAGTCCTCCATACAAATGCTCCTACAATAGGTCATTGTGTAGTTATAGAAGGAGATGGGAGTAAAAATAAAATCACTCCACTTTATTCTGGGGACCTCCTGGCATGCTGTAGGGGACCCCTGGTAGGTCCCCAGACCCCACTGGGTCTGAGAACCACTGCTCTACTGTATCTACAATCTGCAGTTATGTCAAAGTCCAGTAGTCTTAGATTCACACTATGTGAGCAAGTGGTTAATCACACAAAAGAAATTTTATTTACCATTTAACCACTCTATTACTACTGTGCTGTCTAATAAAGGCAAAAAAAAACAAATGTCATCTCACATGACTATCACAGGAGCCAAATTTTACTACATTCTCTAATTTTTCCAACCACTTTATTGAGGAAAAAGGACAGATTATGTTTTAAACACATACAACTGTGAAGTGCAGAGCAGGTTGACAGTTTAAGTCGGACATTAACACTCATTGAAGGTGGGAAGCAGCTAGTAGCCAGATCTGATACAAAGGGAGATTAATGGTTTCGTACAAGGTTGCTGACTAAGAGATTTTTTACATCAAAGTACAAATTGGATGAATGCACGGATAGCACAGCTGTCACCGTTTCCCATCTCCGCAAACAGAAAATAGTCTGGAGGGGAGGCAAACCTCGATCTCATTGAAATGCTGACTCAAAGATGCAACGTATTTGACAAGATCCACTCTTGAGTCAATGTTCCTCGGGTCTTTGTCTTTTTCTAAACTCGCGTGGCGCACGAGAAATTGACTTTTAATGTGCAGGTATCAAACAATGCATAGACGAAAACATTATACAAAAAGTGGACACAGAACAGTTTGACTCTTCAGGGAGGTCCCTGCCTGCACTTCTTACTTTTGGACATTTTTTAGATCCAATCAGTGTTTATATAAAGCACAGTGCTGTTCAGTGTGTGATAGACTCACATTAGTGTCGTCGGTGGTACGAGCTTTCATGGGGCCCTGGTGGTTGGGCCCATTCACCACGTCACCTCTCACTTCATATATCGCCTGTTGGAAAACACATTTAATATCAGCATATGAACACATTTACTACTAGTATTGTCTTTTTTTTTTTTTTATAACTAATGCAATTATTCCTGAGTACACTGAACATTCTTCAATGTGACACTGTTCATCTTATTATTGAGTCCCGTGTCCGCTTTCACATGCACTGTGATGCATTAAAAATGCTTACGGACTGGCCCCGACATTTAATATAAATTATTTTAAATGAATGGCTCTACTACGTAAAGCTTGGCAAAGGATTGTAGTTGCATAGCAAAGAACCAGATGCATGGGTTTTCCAAAGCAAATGGATGACAAATAATTTATGAGGTATCACAGCAAACCACACGGAGAGAGATTCATCACGCAGCCTTAATTCTACATCGAGACATATGAGGGATAGAACAAGGAATCACCGTCGCACAAATTCCGGAAGCACACGGGCAAGCATACCTCATCTAAGAGTTTCTTTTGTCTGAAGCACTCAGCAATCCCTGAGGGGAGAGGAAAGCGGGACAAAAAAAAGAAGAAACTTACGAGCTTATTGTCGTAAGCACAAGCAGTATTCTGGTGGCTACTGTGTTATGTAACATTCCTTTTATTCCAGCCCATCCCTCCATTATTATGTAATTCTTTTTTATTTAGCGTAATTATTCTAAACCCATCGGCGAAAGGGGCTGACAGTGAAGTTCAGTCGTACTCACACTGGAAGCTCACCACCCACTTCCTGCCTGCAATGCCGAGGAAGTACTTCAGTGTGCGCTCACATACCAGTTGTTCATCTGGAAAAGAAGAAAATAATAATACTTTTGAAATAACTGTTAATATCTCAGTTATTTATAACCATTTTCCTCATCGAAAAAGCCTCAGAGGAATTCAGTGATAGACTCTTGGGGTTGAACAAAGTGGTGGAGCTCTGGAGTGCACGAGTCACGTTCTAAATACCAGACGGGACGCATGACGGAAACACACCCTGTCACATGCAAATACAGTCTGATAACACAAGTAGTTTTACTGTGGCGCGCAGCAAATCAGAAATATCCTTCTTGACTATCTATAGCTATGCCAAGAAATTACTCCATAACGACAATATCCTGTCACCTGGTAAACAGGCAAAGCAAGAAGAAAAATAACAATATTCCACACCAACTTTTCCATGCACAAGGATAGTTTAAAATCTCTCTAAAAAAAAAAAAAAGATGACACCTTTAAAATTAATTTTAACTTTTTCATACAAACAAGTAAAAACAGTTTGGTTCCCTTAATCCAAACCAAAGCTTCGCTTGTGAAATTCCCCATGTGTCACATATCCATAATCACATAATACTGTGTTTTTTTTTTCTTCTGGTTCTAACAAAAATCCACAAACAAACCACAGCAGGGTTTGTGGACACAGTTTAAGAACGAGATGAAAGAAAAAAATAATCAGTAAATTTAAATACTTGAGTAAATAAGAGATTTCAGTTCCGATCTATAATACATTTCATTTTTTTTTTTTTTAACTTCACCAATTTAAAATGAAATGTGGAAAAATGAAGGTGTCTGCTTCCTGTAATCACTGAATTGATTTAAAAAAAAAGTCATATTTATGTTTCTGAAGTCCTTTTTTTACTGGTTTTAAAGTTTAACCTTTCAAGCCTCTAAATTATATTAAAATGGCACAATTTACGAACTGCTCACAGGCATATTGAACTAGTCACAAGGTCAGTTAAAGACATTGCTTTAGTTTTATGGGGACATGAGCCAAAAAGTTTGGGAAGCAGTAAATCAACTTTTTGGCCTTTTCAACGTGGATTTATTTAAACTGCTAGTCGAATGCAACCTAGAACAGACATAAATCATCGTTTGTCAGCAGGGTTTTTCTTCCTGAAGGAAATAAAGAATTTATTGATTTGTGATCAAGACAAAATACACTCATAATGACTCGGGAATATTTTGTGCTAACACTTTAGGATGGGACGTCTCCGCGCTCCGTTCCAAACAGAGTTCCCTCTTTTTGGTTGCCCGGGAAACAGCTGCCATTAAAAGGGCTCCTTAATAATGTGCCTTGGAGACAGAAAGCTTTGAAATTAAAAATAATCTATCTGAGAGGGTAATTAGCGAAAAAAGCGGATGAATGGAGGAGCGAGTGTGTGGGTGAGAGAGAAACAAGAGAGCTTCTCTCTCTCTCTCTCTTTCTCTGAAGGAGCGCTTTAAGAAAGATGCACAAAACAAGCCGTTACTGCACGTCAAAGCAAAGTATGTTCCTCTGAAAAAATGCAAATGTTCTCGCTTGAAGAATTGTTTAAACACGGGGAACTAGAAAAAGGTCCAAAGTGCAATTTTAAGAGACAATTTAACTGCTCTAATGTGTATCAAGACAATTATCAACGGGTAATTAAAGTGAATCCATTCAGTTACAGCGAAAACTGGTGGGCGGCGCAATTTCAACTCATTTGCTGTCATTTATTCACACGATCACGATGCATATATATACTATGCTTGTAATGGGAAATTCATGCTCGCATACATACCTGTGCACATTATGACATGCGTCACCTCTGGCGTCACCTGGGAAACCACACGGGCACCGACCCGCTTGGCAAACCTTCTCACCGTTATCTGTAGGCAGCAAATGCGACTGGTTAGTGCATCCTTCGCCTAAACGTGTTTAACGAATAGATTTGTTTTCTGCATGGGCACCTGCTCAGCGGGTCCTAATCCAGATGACACTAGCACCATTTTTGCTTTGTTCACTCTCCCAGGAGTGCTGTTTTCTTTGTCCTCAGATGGTGAACCACAGCTCTTAATCATTTTGGCTGCTGGGTGTGATTTCAGTGTTTTGGAGGTTTCAGTGCCTTTTCCACCTGCTCCTATGTGCGTGAAAACAAGAGGGGACAAAAAACAATCCATCAACAGTTAGAACAAACTTCATGTGACCTTTCATTTTAAAACTCATCATGATCACATATTACACTAAAAACATATTGAATACTAAAAACATAATAGGACGCAGTAAAGATTTACTATCCTTAAGTGTCAGTTCAGCTGTGTGCAATCATCACATAATTTAAAAATTAAAAAATATGAGCAGCTTAATGTTAGAAATATAGTTAAGCTTTCAAAAACAAAAGAAAAACATGTTTGTAATTTTCCAACACCACAGCAGTAGGCTTACCCATCTCTGCCATGCCACCTTCACATGGTCGTGAATCTGGTTCTGCATCAGGAACAGCTTTCCTGCTAAAACACAAGTAGAAAGCAAACTGTATTTAGTTAACAGTTGCTGCTAACCCTTTGGGGTCACTACGTGAAGTCTACAGCCGGTTTCATCCCTGGTGATGCTCTGACACACCTGCCATCCTCACTTCTGCTGTAAAACACATGATGAGATGGATTATTGTCAGGTAAATGACATGGGCACTGCACAGCGATTAAAGCGTTGCTTGTCTGTATGGTTAAGGTGAGTATCCTGCTGCAAAGTCTGTACGCCAAACATGAATAACAAATCAGTGCTGGAGTAGTCAAAAGAATGAAAAACATTGCCCTTATTCTCTTTCACTCTACTGTAAATATGCACTATGTTGTAGAAGGGAAAAACATATTAAATCTGGATTTGTTATTGGTAGGATGAGGTAAAAAGACGACTCGACTGGTTCCATTCATTTCTTTGTTTCCTTTTGGGTTCATTTCATGCAACGGGCAGCGTGCCTACATTTAAATTACCTGTGACAAACGTGATAGCGGCTCATTGAAAACTTGTCATATACTCCAGGGTCAGCTGTGCTTTTTTTTTTTTAATTTAGGGCGCACAATCTCTTGTAAAGCCGAGTCCCTCTGTGTTTTTATCTGCCGTTTCTCTCTCTCTCTCTCTCGTTCTCGCCTGGAGGACAGCACTTAGAACCCTGCAAGGCGAGAGGTTGGGCGGAGGGTGCAGTCAAGCAGGAGAGATAAATTTCTGGAGCGACACAAGTTCCCCCTCTAAGTGCTCTCAATGACATAAGATACAGTCAGTAATGACTTTTTGTATTCTCCACAGCATAAGCAAATTCTGGGTTCATTAGTGAGATAATCTGCCCGTCCTCTTGAGATGCATCAACCTGAAAAAGAACAAGAGTAGCAGCACACGGACGCTCACTCCTTCAGTTACAGGCTGAAAGAGAACAATTGCATACCACTTGCTCCAGTTACTGTTCTGATTAATATGGCTGTATTGAAATATAGCTCCATTTAAAATGTATTAATAATGAATGTACACAACTCTCTAAGGTGTGAACTGCAGTGCACTGAGGCAGATATCGTTTAATTAGATTTGTTATTGAAGCTAACAAACTGGCCTACCTGAATTAAAAAAAATATTCTTCTTACACAAAATGTTTGGTATTTTAGTTTGAGAACCACTGCAGTTATTTAAAATTCCACAATAGGCACAGACAAGAAATGCGGAATTGATGCCTGTGAAAGGGACAGCCATCACGTTCAACTTCATACCAGACAGGCGAACAGAAAGAATTTCCGCTCTCTTTAGGAATGACAACAGTAGATCCGGTTCTAAACTGTCCAATTCCTGAATCATTTGACTGCGATGCTATCAGCTCTTTTAAAAAAATTGCCTGTGTCCTGTAATCAACTGCTTCATATCAGTAAGCAAACTCCTGCGTTTCCACGTTGGATGCGAGACGTCTGACGGAGGATTAGCCCCTGGGGGCGAGCTCCAGTACTGCTGCAGATATCCTGTCCAAGACTTCCGTTTCCGTTCATCAGTCGAGAGATAAAAGCAAATAAAGAGCCCAAATGGAACTTGGCGAATGGTTTCTTCTTTGTGCAGCTGCCTCCCTTCGCTTGCATGCAACTACATTCTGCTGAAAGCCGGTTAACGCTACACAGACGACAAATGGAAACTGGAACTGTATTCGGTCACGGAATAATTGTCGCTCGCCTACAGATTCTACGTTACATGCAGAATCTGTTTACAGACAAAAGCATTTCTGTGGTTCCTTTGTGGCTGTGCTTGCTGCCTGTTGTTTCAGTACAAAGTTTAGTTTTTCCTGAACAGAAATGTTGAAGTTAAGTTTTTTTTTAATCACGGATGGTTTCACACATATTTTAATGTTTGTTCATTTTCTTCCCAGTGTTCTGCATTATTTTCTAATTTGGAAACAGACTCTTCTACTCTTCCATCCATGGCAATTAAATTACCAACCCACTAAATTTACTCCAACTTTTGGTTGGATTTACTTTCCAGGGTCAAGCTTTCAAGGAATTTTTAACATATTGATGCTGAAGTAAAATTGGCTATTTTCCCTTAACAGATTGATTAAATAAAATGATACCATTTTCACATTCTATATTCTTTTTTATCCACCTGAAAATTAACTCAAATTCCAAATTTTCCATACTGTACAGGAACCCTGACTTTTGCATGTTGGCAAGATACAAAATTCGACCTAAAGAGTGCAAACATCTCTGCAGTGGTACTAAAAGTTCACTTTAAGAGGCATCACCTTTCTGAACTTTGGCCTGCACCGTGGTCACATGGAGGGCGCCCGTGTGCATCTGAAAAAAAAAAAAAAAAAAAAATCAACATATTTAAGTCAGGTCTCATCAACCAATTAAAAAAAGTATCTACCTATTCAATTTAGGAGATACATATATAAAACATACGTATAAAAATGAGAAAATTCAATACCTTTTTATTGTATTTGAGCCTAGTGTACCAGTATTAAAAAAGTAGGCCTGCAAAACAACTAACTCATTAATTGACTACACATTTCTTTTCTACAAATTCCTGCACTTGTTATCTGCTCACCTGTGGTCTTGGCGCTCAGGTGTGTTTCTGCGGGGACTTTGTTTGCAGGACTTCCCTCTTTCTCCTGGAGCACCTCTGACACCAGAGCCATCAGCTTCTCCAGCCTCACCAGCTCCTTCTGCATCTCGATCTTTTGCTAAAAGAGCAGAAAAGCGAAGCGAAAACGACAAATAGGAGTAAGAGGAATGCTGAAATACAACTTTCAATGCAAAAACATAGAGGCAGATATACTGCTTGGTGGCACGTTTTGAGTCCTGCATAACAACTGTCATTCAGTGAGGAGCAACCACATTCATCCAGTTAGTCATCATTGGAAGGAAATGGGTGTTTTTCCTGCCAACCAGCTGTTAATTAAGAGGATACATAGCTGAATAATTATGAGAGAACATTTTTTTGAAGAAAGTAGAAGGGAGAAAAGCCCTTTCAATTGAGATTTGGAAGACATCTCAGCTCCATTATAGCCATGATGTGTTAAGAGTTTACACAGCCAACATCAAACTGTGTTTCAGACTAAAGACAGAGGATACAATCCACATGTGTATCACCGGTTCACTAGACAAAGTTCACTTTGAGTTTACAACGCAAATGCATTGATAATGTATCGACGCCAGCTGCATTAACTCTGTGCTAATGCTTCGTTTAGTCGTGTAGGGTTATTTCCTGGGTTATTTCTAAACCCAGGGGCATGAATCTTGAACCTCGAAGTCAAATACAGTCGACAGATAAAAGTAAGAGGGTTGGAAGATGGATGAGAATCATCTCCTAGGCAGCATTTCCTCTAACGTAAATGAAATGCAATTTAGAAAAGCTGCTGAGGGGGACATTTTTTACCGAGAGAGGTAGTCTGTCATCCAGGAGCTGACAGCTTTGATTCGGGAAAATGTGGTGGCTGCCCTCTGTAGGGCATAACCTGACAGTGCATCACAAAAAAAAAAACAAGCCATACAAACAAGAAAAGATTTTTCTTATGTTGGTTTTAAAAAATCTCACTGAGACAGATAAAAAAAAAAATTTCATAAATGGGGAAAAAAGGAATTCAGAACATTTATCGTATTTACCTGAGTGACAAGGACTTCACTTGAGAATTGTGATGATTCAACGGAAACACTGGGGTCATTTACTGGAACATCACCTGCAAAAAAAGAAAAAAAAAAAAAGATAGAATTGCTTCGCATGAGAAATCATTTAGATCCTTCGCATTTTGAAAGTAGAAAACAGCATTTCAAGCTGTTTGCATTTGCAGATTTGGAACAAAAAGGAGAAGATTCATAAAATTGCTTAATCTCAGCAGGTTTTTAAATTCTTAAAACAAGCTTATGAGACTCAACTTACATTTATCCGGCATGTCAAACAAGTCCACGGACGCTTGGCTGGAATTAACGCAGTCGGGACTCGGGCACGCGGGTGGACGACTGAGCCGCTCTGCTGCATCAGCTGTAACGCCTTCACATGGGGGGCCTCTCTGATCCTGGACACAGTTGTTGGGGGGCGCCGTGGTGGCAGGGGCCGATTTTCCAAAAATTTGGGCTAAAGTCGGCAATTCCTCTTCGGATCCGCTGGAGTCCGACTCGGGGGAAGAATCGAGCTTCTGGGACTTTTTCTTCCTCCTCCTCCTTGCGTGGCTTTTAATGGAGGAGTGAACACTGAGCTCTTTGCTTCCAGGGCTGCTTTCCTTTGTTCCGTGGCTCGATTGGACGACAGGTATGCCAAGGCCGTCGGGGGTTAAGGAGGACTCCTCCGTGTTGACTGGGCCGTGTTTTCCAGAGGCACCTGAATTCCCCGGTGAAACGCTGTCTCTCATCTTCTCCGCTTTGGCGGCATCACTTGCAGCGCAATTAGGCTCAGTGTCTGTGATGTGAAAACGCTCTGAGGGCTCTTTTAGCTCCTCGTGTTCACTGTCCTCAGAAGGCACAACAGCTGTGAAGCACAGCCCAGACTCTACTACCTGAGGGACAACAGAGAGATGAGGGCTCTGCGATTCTCTTTTGGACTCTTTATTAGGACTGAGGACACTACTGACACTGTTCCTGAAGAGACGTTTACCAGCGCTGTCCTGAACTGAACTGCCGGTATCGGGGACCAGCCCATCTTCCGCCACTTGTTCGGCTTCCATCGCAGCTCTTTTTCTTGTCAGGACGGGCGAGTTAGTCGGGGGAATGAAATCACTACAAGATGAGTTATCATTGTCTTTTAGGACATCTGGGTCAGATTTTCTCTGTTGTTTTGCCCGTTTGGCTTCAGAACCGGCATCACTCCTCTCCTCGTGTGCGTTTTCTTCACCTAAACCACGTCTCTTTTTTACAATTGGACCGCCAAGATGAAAAGATTTCCTCTTAGTGGCTTTGAAGCTCTTGAGCAACTGCTCTGTATCCATCTCGCTGTCATTCCTTTCCTCCTCAATTTCTCCTCTAGTACATTTAGTCTCACAAGCTGAAGTCTCCGTCTGAATATTATTTGGGAATTGATCGTTTAGATTACCACTTTTAGACGCAGATTCTTCTACAGCTGGACTTGTAGAGCGCGGGACTGTGGGTGCATATAAATCAGCACTAGCCTCGGGCAGAGTTTCATCTATGGACTCTTTGACAGATGTAAGCTCTTCTGTTCTATCACAAAAATCCATGTTTTCAATTCCTCCGATATCTTGATCATAAACGCATCCATTTATGTTGGCCACGTTTCCCTTCTTAGGTGAGGCAGAATTTCCTGATGCAATCGGTTTTGCAACATTGCTCTCTTTTCCACGAATATTCCTTCTCAGGTTTGACGGTGCCTTCTTGTGACCTTCCTGGACTTCCTCAGCAAAGAGTCGAAGCCTTCTGCTTCTCCTGTTGCTCCTCACGACGGGAGTTTCCTGCTCCTCGCTGCTCGGGTAATTCTCAATGTGAACTTGTACTTCTTCTGGCTTTTGTCTAGTTTCAGGACTGGTTTCTCCGTTTTGAACGCCGACCAGAATAAGGGGCTTTGGCACTCTGGCAGGCTTGCTTTTCTCTGACTTTCCCTTCCTCTTGTCATTTTGTTCAGAACATTCCACCACTGCCTTAGCTTGCAAATCACTGTCAACCTGCTGCAGATTGTTGTTATGCATCCTTTTCTTTGACTTTCTTTCTGTTTGATGTGGTTCAATATCAGATTGGAGACAGGAAGCTTCATCTTTACCATTAATCAAGTCTCTTCCTGGAATATTGTTCAGTTCTTCCCCATATGTGTCTTTGCTCACCTTTTCACCATTTTCTTGCATGACTTCTGCCTCTTTAAAAATGTCACTGCAGGTGTCATTTACTTCTGTCATTTGTTGCTCTTCATCATAATTATCTACAGAGCTGGATTTTTTTGGCAATTCAGCGGAGGCGAGCCTCTTCTTCTTTTCTTTAGATACCTTTTCAGGTGGCATTGTTTCCATAGTTGAGGGGTTTGTTGGAGGTTCAACAAACGCATTTTGTGGAGGAGAGATTCTGCTAGTTCTTCGGTCTCTCTTGTAGACGGCCCCAAACACCTGCTCTTCCAGAGCTTTAGCGCGATTCTCCCTCTTAGGGATTTCCTCACTGTAGTGTAGCTTGACAGGTATTGTTGAAGTGGAAGAAGAAACGTCAGAGTCCTCTGAATCACAGGTGTCTTTGAGCGGTGTCTCTAACTCAAGACTCTCCTCACACGGAACTTTCATGAGCCACTCAGCAACTTTCTCAAGACTTTTCTTCTTTCGCTTCTCGAAAGTCTTATCAGGATCCGAACCCTTTGTCTGCTTCATCCTCTCAGACTGTCGTCGAGGTGGGTTTTCAGGTTCATCTGGAAGAAGTGAAGATTTCTCCGGTTTGGCATTTCTCATTTTGCCTCTAGTTTTGCGTGTTGACGTTGCCTTTTCATCCACTTCTGACATTTCTGTTTCGGCTGGTTCCAGGGAAGCTGTTGGGCTGGGCGGTTTCTTCTCTGAAGTTGGAAGGGCCCCACCGAGGCCGCTGTCCAGGCCATCGTTTTCTGCTGTCAAAGGACTCGTGTCTTCAAGTCCCATCAGTTTTGCAAATCCATTTTGGGCTAAAAGGGGATGGGGGGAGAATGACATTCTTAACCTTTAAGAACACACACTTTCAACAAAAGCTATGCGTAGAAATTACTCTATTGTTATCCACTACTACTATTAAAAAACTGTTACCATAACAGATTCACATATATCACATCACATTCAACCAACAAAAGACTTTTTTGTTTATATTTAAATTAAATTAAAGCCAATGCAATTTAGATATGGTGCTTTATATGACAAACAAACTTAAACAAATGTTGCCTTCACTATTTTTTTCTTTCCTACAAATAATACCTTTTATTATAGCAAAAAAATTCTAATGTGATAATGATTTGAGGTTAAAAACAACATGAACAACCACATAAGGCAGATAAGATTTTACCTGCTACAGTTGAAGAGTGGGACATTGGAAGATTGTTGTCTGCATTTTCCACGTTATCAGGGTCAGTGCCAGGTGTATCTCCAAGCGATATGTCCTGAGTACGTTCAATAGCTTCAGCATCTGTGACACTGGTCAGAAGTGACTCTGGTTGTCGTTTTTGCCGGGCCATTCCAGTGAAGTCTGAAAATGTGAAAACACAAAAATAATGTTATTAGATAATGTATTGCAAATTAGTTCCACAAAATAAATTTTTAGAAGTCAGTGATGTAGCCTTACAGTTTGTCCCGGTGTCATGTTCATAAGCCTGTATCATGTCTTGCAATCCCGTGACAAGTCTCTGAAAGCCTGGGCTCTCCTGCAAACTCCTGTACAGGTCGAAAACCAAACATATGTTATAATATAATGCATCTTTTAAAAACAACAAAATGTAAATGTCATATCGCTTATGTCCAACCTTTTTGTTATCTTGGATTTACACACTGGACAGCTGGCTCTGTTCGGTTTGCCACTGTCCAAAAGTTTCAACATACAAAATCTGGTAGAAAAGAAAAATATGTATATTATTTGAGTGCATTTAAAAAAGTATAAGACATCAACATAAATCATCAGAACAAATGGTGCTTACTTGCAAAACTGATGGTCACACTTCGTAGATACAGGTGTAGTCATTAAATCCAAACTGAAAAAAGATGACATAAAAAAAGGACATAACAAAGTTTGACATTTTTCCAAAATGACATTCCTCACCTAAAATTGACCAGAATTATGAGATATATAGAATGCATTTGCCTTATTGAACAATGCATTTTGTTCTGAAAAAGACTCACCATATGGGGCACTGTAGACTCTCCCAAAGGACTGCAATCCCTTTTTTGACATCTGTTGCAGCTGGAGTTTTCATGGTGTGTTTTTTTGTTTAAAGCTCCACATGAAAAAAAAATCAGAGGACACTCAGATTGTCGAAAATATGTGGCTGGCAGAGAGTATCTACCAAAACAGCAACGCAAAGTTAAGTATTTTCCACAGCCTGAATCACAGTACTTTTGACACAGTTTGTAGATTTAAAAAAAAGCCCTGTAGTTGATTAAATCGAATAGAGTGAAACACAATTTTCTCTCCATTCAGAAATGTTTCTCTTCTTCCTTAAATTGGATATTTGAGCTTCACTGAGCAGAAAGATGCATGTGCAGAGTTTGACACTAAAAGGCTCAAGTGAGCAGCATTTGTGGCATCACAAATAGTTTGGAAGCCAATCCTGGTAAAATAGTTGTAATCAATGTTAATGTCAGTAATGTGACATTAACATTTACCTACTAGAGCTAAACGTGAACATATTGTGGAAGAGCAGTCTGTAAGTTTAGTTGGCATTAAACAACAGACAAGGCTAATTGCTAGTATTAGTTTTTAGAGGTTAATAGTTAATCTACACCTCTTCCGTTAGCATTGTTCTCTAAATTCTAAGATAAAGACAACTGAAGGTAAACACGAAAACAAGCTAATATTTGACTCAAAAAGTATATCACGTTTCTGGAAGATCGCTGGCTAATAGTTATGAAGTACAAATATGTAAATGTACCTTTCTCCTTCCAAACAGTCTGAAGTTACCAACAACAGGAATCACTGGCTTCAGTTTTCCCGCAACTAGCTTCTTCTTCTTCTTCTGTTTTTATATGACGTCCGTTTGTAGCGCCACCTACAGTCCGGGGTCTGAAGCGCTATCAATAAAAAAGGCTTATATTGCAAAAAAAAATAATTCAGATCCAAAACATAAGTAAAAGTAAATATATTTTCATCTAACAATACTCAAAACAGTGAAACATAAAATATTACTGTATATAATAATAATCATAATTCATGTTTTTACATAGCACATTTCACACAAAACAAGTGTAAACATTTTAAAATATTTTATTTCATTTAAAACCCTCATATGAAAAATAACTAAAGCTGTCAGACATGTAGCAAAGTATAAAGCACAATATATTTCTCTGAAATATAGCAGATTTTTAATTGTAAAGTAGCATTACTCAAGTCATTAACTTTACCATACATTTATACAGCTCATAAACACCATGATAAAGAGGGTAACAACTATATGAAGTCACTTTGGATAAAGCTTAAAATCAATAGACCCCAAATTCTGGCTAAGTTGAAGTTTTTTTCAATGACAATTTAACAAGCTTTCATGATGGTGACAGCTTGAAGAACAAGAAGAAGCTTTAAACATGATTCTTGAATAAATTTCTACTGGTGGGTGATACAATTTATAGGCTAATTCTTTAAAGTATTTTAGTTTAAATTCCACAAGTTATACTGCAATATTTATTTTCATATGAAGTACTGTGCATATCAATAAATTCAAAAAATGGATAGACAAATATGAAGAGAGAAATTAAGTTCTAAGATCTTCAGTCACACTAGAATGTTCAGAAAAAGTCCTAGAGTCACTTTATTCTTTAAAGTTACATAAATGACACACAATGTTCAATGTATAACCACGGTCATCAACTGTCAGGTTAATTTTGATTGGAATTATTGATGTATATTATTCTCCGCATTTCCCAGAAACCTGAAAAAATGACATTGTCCATTATTTTAAGAGAGTGGCGATATGATGTATTCTTTTATTTTAATGTTCCTATTATATTTGGATTATCGGATTATTTTATGCAAATATTTATCATTGTTTATTGTAATATATTACTATCAATATTATTGTATATACATTTTTGTGTTAGGTGTTTTTTATTAGTTATACTTACTAAAAATTCTTAAAAATTAATTCTTTAAAAAATTATTTAAACAATAGCCACTCGCTACCACGTGACTTTACGCGTCTAACGTAGCGTGACGTCACCGCCGTCGTAAACAACAATAAGGAAGTGGAGCTGGAAGTCTGAAGGTGCAAAAAAAAAAACGCAACACTCGCGCAAACCTACATTAGGAGCGATTTCTCACCGTGGTCGCGCGGCAGCGTGAAATTATTACGCAACGAGTTCCGTTCCTCGCGAGCGGCTATGAGTCAATCGTTCGTTTACACACAAGCTAACAGCGAGGCTGACGGCTAGCCGTCTGGTTAGCCGCTTTACTTTCACAACAAACGGCGCTCGCTCCTGTGTATTGATTCGTGCTTTTTTTTATTTTAATCCGCCTGCAGGTCGCGATGGAAGGCTCCAAGTCGTCGAGCACGACGATGCAGGTCAGCTTCGTGTGTCAACGCTGCTGCCAGCCGCTCAAACTGGACACGTCCTTTAACGTGCTCGACCGGGTCACGATCCAGGAACTTATAGGTGTGTATAGATCACAGTGTTGTTTTAAATGCACAGTAATGGATGGGATGGGTTCACACTTGTTTCTACAGCTGTCAGTGTCAGTGATGGGGGAGCAAATAGAAACACTGTCATCTAAAAATACTCGATAACAAGTCCTGAAATAACCTTATTGCTTAGGTAAAATCACAGAAATATTATCAGCACAACGTACTAAGTAAAAGTACTCATGCAGACTGTGATATAGTATATTATACCACGCAAATTGTTTTTAATCACTAAATAATAATAATTATTGTAAAAAATACTGCATCATACTATAATCGATGCCCTGCTAAAATAATGGTCCAAGTAATTTTTTTTCTGGGAAAACACAAAAAGCAAATGCAGATAATATATTTATAAATCATCTTAACAGTGGATGACTGCGCAAATGCATAGAATGTTGTGTGCCACTTATTTAGCATTAAAAAATAAAATTACAATTTTTGACCTTGTGAGAATTTGACCAAATTACTATAAAAAAAAATATAGGCTTTATAACGCACCAGCAGAAATTGATTAAAAATCATGTTTAGAGCTTGCTTATTGAAGCAGTCACTATTATAACAGCTTTTTAAATTGGAATTTTTATCCTGATTTGGACAAAAAACTTTGACTTTGGCAAAAAAATAAAATGGCTAAAATAAAATGGCATAAAAGTATAAAGTATGATATTCCTTCAATTTAGGATTAAAGGATTTTAACAGATGTGACATCACCAAGAAATGATTTAAGCCAAAAACTCACTTTCATCAAAAAATGACTTAGGCCATTATTTTAATATGGCCACAAAAAAACTTTAAGGTACAGTAACAAAGTTTAAACTACTCCATTTGTCATGAATTGACTCCTCGTGTTTTTCTTCTCTTCAGCTCCACTGGTCACAGTGACCCCCAGCAAACAGACTGACAGTAGTGAGGGGGAGGCAGCACCAGAGGTAGGTACAGCTTAGAATACATATCTTAGCACATATTGATGTTCCCAGGCCTAGGGATTAGTTGTTCGGTCTATAAAGAGTCAGAGAATGTTGAAAAACATCAATCTAGATTTAAATTAAGACCCTTTTTTGACCCAACCAGCAGTCCACATTCACCTCATTATCATAGAAGACCAAATAACCAGAAAATGAATTAAGTGCAATAAAAATCAGAATGTTGATTGAATAATCAATTATCATTACAGCTCTATTTAGTCCCTTCAAAAGCATACACTAATAAAATAAACCATAGAAAGTAAATCATACCCAAACCAAAATGATTTACTTTTGATTTTTTTATTTTCTGATTATTATTAAACTATATATATATATATATATATATATATAAATAAATAAAACCTTCTTAACAAGTGTTTTGTCAGAAAAATGTTTGAATGTCAGAATTACCTTTTCTCACCAGGAAACTTTTGTAGAAAATAAGCAAGATGGAGTGGCAAGAAAATACATCCCTCCTGCACGGTGAGCCCTTGTATTAAGTACATGTTTGTACGTGTTTCTCGCTCTACAAAGAGAAGGTCTACAAAGTTTAAATCTGCTCCCTCTCAGCAGGATGATGTCCACAGAGAGCGCCAACAGCTTCACACTGATCGGCGAAGCATCTGATGGAGGCACAATGGAAAATCTAAGCCGGAGACTGAAGGTAAACCGCTTTAACCTAGGTGACGCTTTTTAAATTGAGCCGTGTCTTTTTACACGCAGCTCTTGTTTAAGAAAGTTTAACGCACAGGCAGACAGTCAACAGTGGTGTCGCGGGGTGATTTATGAGGATGTGAACATGCTGATCCGGTGAGACCAGCGTCCTCTGTGACAACGCCGTGTTTCTCTCACGCAGGTGACCAGCGATCTGTTCGACATCATGTCGGGCCAGACAGATGTGGACCACCCGCTGTGTGAGGAGTGTACCGACACCCTGCTGGACCACCTGGACACGCAGCTCAACATCACCGAGAACGAATGCCAGAATTACAAGTGAGCCGGTGCACAGCAAAGATGTCCTGGTTTTCTGCAATGTCTTCCACCAAAAATTTGCTAGACGAGGCGGTGACAGATTCCGTACGGTTACATGATAGTGCTGGGATTTCCTGAGGGCCTGTGAACGCGTCTTGGAGTAAGGAACTGCAGCTAGTGTGTCAGAAATGACCTTTTCTCATAAGGTTTTAAGTTTTTTGTTCTGGCGTTTCCAGGCCAGTTCAGAAATCTAAGCTGTTGTCCCTAATCTGACCCAAAATGTTCAAAAATTCCACTCAAAATAGAATAGAGAGTCGTTATTTTCTAATAAATATTAAAACCAATCCTAAAAAGGTTGAGTGACAGAGTGCAGCCCTGGCTTTTAATGTTGCGTTAGATTGCACTCAGAACTCGTTAAAGACCCAAGTCGGAAATTACGACTTCAGAGGAAAATGTGTTTCATTGTGCAAACTCAGAAAAGTGGCCAGCTGCAGTAAAGTGAGGTTTGTTTGGACATAGTTGGAGCATCAAAAAGAACTTCTGGGAAAGCACATTAGCTACTTGAGGGAGCAAGAGATAAAGAAACGCCACATGCTTTCAACATGAATCCTACCAAAAGAAAAAAATAGAATAAATAATTTCAAATAGAATTTAAAAACACACCACCCTGAATTGTAGCCAAGCTCATCTGGTCACTCATGTGTTGTTGAGGCAATCTTGAACTATAAAGTGCTGCAGGAAGGTGTGTCTAGTAACACTCACTGTGCATGAATGCTTCCTCAGGCAGTGTCTGGAGCTGCTGTCACACCTGCAGGTGGAGCAGGAGGAGACGCTGCTGACGGAGCTGCAGCAGCTGAACGAGGAGGAGGCCGCCCTGGTCCAGGAGCTGGAGGCCGTGGAGGAGAAGAGGGCTGCCGTGGCCCAGGACCTGGCCCAGAGCAGGATCCACTCCCTGCAGCTGGACACAGAGGAGCTGCAGTGAGTGAGGCTAGGGATGCTGTAGACATCTTAACATTTAAAGTCTGAATTCGACTAGGTCTTAAATGTCATTAGCAGATAATGGTAATTCAGTTTTGACTATAGGATGAATGGAACTTACAATTATCTCAGTCTTCATGCAGGAGGTCTTTAGATTTGCTGCAGCTGCAACATCACTTCGTCCAGTCAAAACTGTTATTCAGGATATCTGTCAGTTCAAGATATCTACAACTTAATCTGCAAGTGAATTGTAGACGTCTATAATGACAAACCCCAATACACATGAATTGCAAAAGTGATGATAATTGTCCAAGAAACATTGTAGTTGTGAGTATCTGAAATGACAACCGTGGATATGAGGAATATAGTCGTGGATCTCAAATGTACTTTTTGACGAGGCGAAACCGAATTACAGATATCTGCAACATATATCTACACTGACTGACCTCTCACACTGTTGCTGTGCTTGCGTGGCATGGTTCAGGTACCAGAAGGAGTACAGCGAGTTCAAGCGGCAGCAGCTGGAGCTGGACGACGAGCTGAAGAGCGTCGACAACCAGATGCGTTACTGCCAGATTCAGCTGGATCGCTTGAAAAAGACCAACGTCTTCAACGCCACTTTTCACATCTGGTACACGCTAATGTCGCTGTGGCTGTTTTTTCCTCCACCAATCATCCGTGACTTTGCACGTGTTTGACGCGTGCGAAAATAAATCAGCGCTTATCGACTGAGGATCTGAAATATATATTTTTTTCCGGTTTGTTCCTTCCCAGGCACAGCGGGCAGTTTGGCACCATCAATAATTTCCGCCTCGGTCGGCTCCCCAGCGTCCCGGTGGAGTGGAATGAGATAAACGCCGCCTGGGGGCAAACGGTGCTGCTGCTGCATGCTCTCGCCAACAAAATGGGGCTGCGCTTTCAGAGGTACACACACACACACACACACACACATGCACACACACAAAGAGTGATGGGGACAAAGTCCACAAGCCGGCTGCTGTGCAAAAGAAAATGTATTAACTGTAAAATTTTATTTATTTTTGTTCTTAATGTGTATCTGAAGCAAATAAATGCCTTTTTAGAGCATAAATTCCTCTTTTTGTCATGAAACTTTCACTGAGAACACCCATAGAAAGAAATTTATGCTGAAGACTGTAAATTTGTCAGATTTCCTCTTGATATGACAAACTCCGACTGCTAAAGCCTCTTACACGCTTTAGATGAACTTTGAAATGCATTTGTGCATGAAATGACTATGTGTAACTGTGGATTTTGGCCAAAATCACTTAGAAAATCACATTTGAAGGGGAATTTAATAGCCGGAATGAATGATTACAGCGAGGAAAACCTCAGTGTTCAGCTTTCATCTAGAAAAATGATGAACCTCTCTTTTAATCTCACTAGAATGTTTTCTGCAGGGAATTATTGAATTTGAAAACCCTGAAGTTTAAAACGTGTTCCTCAGTCGTTAAAGTGTGTAATCATTTTATGGCAATAATGTCAAGCTGACATTTACAACCTCACACTAATTGGGCTATCTGAAACTGAAACAAATAAAATCTTAGCAGGTGAAAAATATCTTGTTTTTGGTACAATCAGTCCCAATATTGAGTAGAATCATCTCATTCCAATTTAGCTTGTTTCAAGTTTTTATTTCCATATTTGGCTCCATTTGGTCTTGTTAAGAAAAACAACTTGAAATAGTGGAATGAGATAATTCGACTAATTTTACCAAAAACAAAAATGCTTTTGTTTGACATATTTTATCAGTTTCTAATAAGGAGAACTCATATTTAATAGTTATTTAACATTATTATATATATGCATATAACCTTATATATTAGGTTATATGCATTAAAGGAGTTGGGTGAAACTGAATTAGCTCCACTTGCTCTGCCCCATCCTCAGATATCGCCTCGTCCCATATGGAAACCACTCGTACCTCGAGTCCCTGACAGACAAGTCCAAGGTAATAAAGCAGCACTCTCACATCACTTTTTAACAACGCTCCTCCAGGCTCCCTCCTCTCGCTTTAATTCCCATCTCGTGTTTGTCCAGGAACTTCCACTGTACTGCTCCGGCGGCCTGAGGTTCTTCTGGGATAATAAATTCGACCACGCCATGGTGGCCTTCCTGGACTGCGTCCAGCAGTTCAAGGAGGAGGTGGAGAAAGGAGACACGGGCTTCTGCCTGCCGTACAGGTCGGACACCTGCAGCCTGTTTGTGGGCATTTACCCACCTGGATTTCTCTCTTCTTCCATGTTTATTAACTCTGGCACCTTCGCAGCAATTTAAGATGACGATTTAAATATTCATACATTTCCATACAAATTCTAAATAACTATTTCACCCTATTCTAGTGAGGCTGGAGAATTGTCCGATTTGATTATGCTACTTAGACAATATATAGGCACATTTGGGGAAGCTTTGAATATATAACCCATTGAATATTCAAAGCACGGCCACATGTGCAGGACCAATATCTAGTAAAGATTTACAGAGAACACTTATTTATATTTTGTATTTTGACCAAAGAGCCTGGTTTTTGCTCTGGGCCTAAATGTCATCCTTGCACTAAAAGTGTTTTATAATCTAATAGGAAGTCGCAATGAAATTCTAACTAAACTAAAATCATTTATTCCCCAACGGAGATTTATACCATTTTGCTTTTAATCACTCTTTGGCCTTTAATTTATTGTCACCCTCAGGAGAAACTTAACATTTTTTGGTACCATTACTTACCAACAAATTATAAATATGGAGGATATAATCAGCATTTCATCCTTATTTCATTTCAACGGGCTGCCAGCGGCGTTTTAATTTAATTGAAAATTTATAATTTTGTCCTGCACCTGTAAGACAATATTTAAAGACCTTGTCTGTCATCAGAATATATCAAGATTACTCCCGGGTTTTTGTGGACACGGAGTAAAAGCCTTCCAAACTTCGGGATTTGTAGGGTCTGTTTAACACAAGATATATAACCATCTCCAGGTCTGAAGTTGAAATAATTAACAGCTACACTTACACCTGCCTCTCTAATCCCACGTTACAGCATTGCTATGAGCGTACTCACCAGGTAATAATGGCGATGAGTAACTCGTCTTTCATTCTCTGCCTCAGGATGGATGTGGAGAAGGGAAAGATCGAGGACACGGGGGGCAGCGGCGGCTCCTACTCCATCAAGACCCAGTTCAACTCTGAGGAGCAGTGGACCAAGGCGCTCAAGTTCATGCTCACCAACCTAAAGTGGGGCCTGGCCTGGGTCACCTCGCAGTTTTACAACAGATAAACCCGATGGACAATATATGGGGAAGTCAAATCCCACCTGTAGTCATACCCACCCCCCCACCTCCCACCTTCTACTAACTGGAATCCCTGTGACTTTCTATCTGGATACGCGGGCAACAGAAAATAAATTATCTCTGCACTACTCCGCAAATTCTGTCAAGATTTTCACGCAACGTCTAGATCTTCAGTCCAGGTTTGTTTGCAGTTTTTACATGTTCCAAAGAGGAGATTGTACGTGTTGCTGGGGATCGAGACTCTATGGCCATGATGGAAGCAACACGTGCTGTCTCATTACGTGCGTCTGTGGCATTTTCCCAGTATATTGTATTGAAACAGTTTCTCACTTCCCTCACATATGAATGTACTTCAAAACTAAAGCTTCCCCCCAAAAATAGTTTTAGTCACTTTGTCAACTCCGGTAACTTCTGTTTGCACCAACACACCTTTGAAATCAACGTTTAATAATTCTCCTTCCAGATTGTTTTCGGTCAACTTCCCAATTCTGTGTTGCAGGTTTTTGGTAATAACCAGACTAGGGGAGTGTAGTATTCCACAAGCATGTGTCAGTATTTCGTTAACCTTGAATGCCATTTATTCATTTACTGTAGGCAAACGGTTGTATTTAGAGGTGCACTAGCAGTGACTTTGTATTCATACTCTGCACCAACAAATGAATTTGCCTGCTTCAGATATTTATACTTTTAATGCCGTGTGATTTGAGTTAATAAACAATTTATGCTGTGGAAAACTGGTTTGAGATACAAGGGTTAAATATGTTTGCATTAAATTAAATACAATACATGCACATGGTTTGCTGACTTTCCTAAAGCAAGAAAAACACCACAGAGGTAACCAAATGTTGTTTTAATTATTTCTATTGAGAATCTTACCTCGCATCCAACACTCATTCATAATCATCCTCTTGTAAGGTTAACAAAAACCTTTTAAAAGGGTAAATTTCATGGAAAAATATGGACTCAACAACTGAAATAAGCAGCCGACTTCCAGTTATCCAGTAAGATATTGAAAAACAGGATGAAACCAAAGCTTCTGGATTCTTCTGTTAAAACTGTAGTGCAGAACGTTTACATATAAATGAACTTGCAATCCACCAATTCGAGACTTCGCTGAACTTGCATCACCAGGTAAATCCCTCAGTGTTTCTAGTACTTTTTTAATTTCTCTTGCTGGCCTGATAAATGCATGCGCACCAGAGACTTCCAGAAGCTACTTGCAGGTAGCCATCTGCTAAATTGAATGTAGATAAAATAATTTAATGCATGTTATCAGACCAAATGGATTAAATTCTAACAGGGGAAGGAGTCATTTCACCTGGGTTTTTTTGAAGCTCAAAACAATTTATCCACCACTTTACAGCCACAGTGATAATGGACTGAAGCTGATGATGTGAGCATATGTGGATAAAATCACCACCAGGAGAGGGAGACAAAGGTTACACACTACAACCTTTAACTTTGGTCATTATTCCTCATCACTGTACTCTCAGGTTCAAACCAACACGGATAAATATCTGTAAATGACCACTATAGTACTGAAATTATTTAATACATGGTGGATTTCAAGCAGTATGCAATGGACTTGCAGTAACGGTACTTCTTCTAAACCTTCCACAGAATATAGGCAGGCAAACTTCCATGAACGGCATATTCTCTGCAGTCAGTTGTACAATCTTTTTGGGTGCTTTTACTATTTTTCCATAGTATGTTTAAAAAAAAAAAAAAAAAAAAGCCCCTTGAAACAAGCCCAAAGTTGTTTGTGTTAGTGCATGCATGTGGGCGAATCTTTGGGTTCAACTGAGCCCACAGCCAGACACCGGCCCTTCATTTTTACCTTGGACAAAAAGTGACGGGCACATTTACTACTACATCGCCACATCATCCGTCATTTTGGTTCCACTTACACTTTCGGGTTCCCCCTCCACCCCATCCTGCTCTCTGCTCTTTTGCAACCAAGAGAGATTTGAGGAGGAGTTTCAGCGACTGTGTAACGTCTCCATGTGGCTTATGTCCTCATAAGTGTTTTAAATTCATCCTCCCCCGTCATTCGGTGGCGGCGCCGCTGTAGCAGCCGGACGTGGAGGGAGGCGCCGCCGACGCGTTGCTGCCCGGGGCCCTTCGAATGTGGGGCATCAGGAAGGGATCGTTGGCCAACTGTAGCACGTCCACGCGGTCCTCCTTGTGATAAGCCAGGCAACGGCGAATGAAGGCCTGCGAAGGAAGGAGGGGAACACGGGACAACGCTTCAGCTCAGCCTCATATTCCTGCAGCTACTACCACTTCTGTCTTTATTAAGCCACTTGCACATAAAGTCTCTTCCAAGGACTATAAATGTAAAAAGCCCTGAGCTACTGGCCTTTTTATAACTCTTTGCATGCTTACAGAAGCCATTAAGTAGACACTAAAGCTTCACTGGTACACTACCTCTGCCCCTTCTGCCACTGCAATTATCTCCTGTCTCTTTAAATATCCCATTGGTGAACAGTTAGGAAGCCCCCTCTGCTGTCATGTCCCAGCGTTTCATCTTCGATGAATGTGTAGCTGTGTGTGATAAATGCATAGCACACCTTGGCTTCTGTGGTGACCGCAGGTTTGGGGGGAAACTGCACCTCGGTTGCTTTGAGTATGGTGTTTTCCTGGAGGATATCCTGCTGGGAAAGGTTATGACCAAACGGCTGGAAATAAAACACAATAGGGAGGGAATAAGTGTGCGGCTTGTTTGTTTCATTTTTCTCTAAACACGATCTTGACTGTTTGTGTTAGTGGTTACCTTCCGCCCGTATAAGCTCTGGTAAAAGATGACCCCAACTGACCAAACATCCACTTTGTTAGATATTTTCGGGGGCTCTTTGCCCACCACGAAGCACTCAGGAGGGAGGTACCTGTAAAACACACAGTCAACAACCTGAGATCTGGGTTTTATTCTTTATGTGCTCGGCACCTACACAACATCTGGTATGAACTGAGGAAGCTTCTTAATGGCTTCATGTGGATTTAAAGGCAGTGACGTGTCTACACGTGTGTACCAGTAGGTCCCTGCTCCTTGTGAGGTCAGCTCCATGCCGTCTGCAGAGCTGTAGCTGTCGTCATCCATGATCTTAGACAGGCCGAAGTCGGTGATCTTAATCTCTCCGCAAGCGGTGCCGTTAACCAACAGGATGTTTCCTAGGAACGGGACGGTAAACATTCTAGTGAGAATTTTAATTTTAACTTTAATCCACACTCTTCTCTTCACAAATGGGCATCTGAACAAAACCAACTCGGCACTTATCCAGACGTGGCTCAGGTTATGTCTGCAGTCCTGATACTTTTGGTATCACTTGCATCTTTACGGCTGAATTTAAGATGACTGCAGCGAGTGCCAAGCCGAGATCTCCTCCGGCAGACTGAGATGTGTGGCCTGCGCCCTGAATTTGGCCGACTGTTGCATCCCAACACGAATACAGGCCTCCACATAGTCCAGATTTACAGATGGAAGCACATATGTATTTTTTTTTTTTTAAACCAGCAGAGTAACGCTACCAGGCTTCAGGTCGTAGTGGATGATGGGCGGCCGGATCTGGTTGAGGTACTTGAGGGCGTTGACGATCTGCATGACTATGGAGCGGCCCTCCTTCTCCGTCATCAGCTTGTTCTGCTTCAGGTAGAAATCCAAGTCGTTGCCTTCGCAGTACTCTAACACTGTGCAGAACCTGGAAGGGAGAGCAACAGGAAATCTTTGCCGTATTAATTCTGAGAGACTGATATAACTCCTGTCACACAGCGGACACGTCTACTGACCTGCAAATCAAATCAGTTTCCATTATGCGTTTTAAGATTTTACAGAAAATCTACCGGATTCCTTTCGTACGGTTTTAATCTGATCACGATTCAACATGCACTCCCATCGGCCCTGTTCCTTTTTAGCTTCAGAACTATAAACCGCTGATATAGTGTCAAATCATGCATCACTTGGCCGAGTGATACCACATATGCTACATCAGTGTTAATTTTACAGGCATTCATCGGCTTTATGTGGAGCGAGGCACTTACGAGTCAGTGTCGAGTGAGAAGTAGTCGTAGAGTTTGACGATTCTCGAGTGGTCGAGTTCTTTGTGGATTCTGTACTCTCTGCAGGCGTGTCTGAAAAGAGGAAATGATTAACTTCAAGTCTACTTGTGTCGAGAAAGAAAACCAAAAAGCAGATCCAGACTCACTTGTGATAGTTTTCCTTCTTCTCTTCCCTCCAGTTCTTGTTGAGTTGATGGATTTTAACGGCCACGTATCTTTGCTCCGTTATATCAAAAGCCTGGAAAATGAATATAAGACATTAATGTAAAACAATAACATAAAATCTGGTGCACGTGAGGAACAGATGCCAAATAAATTGCATTTACCCACCTTGTAAACTTCACTAAAACCACCTCTTCCAAGTAAATGTAGAAGGAGATATCTGTCGTTCAGTGTGGGGTGGTCTTTAAATCTGTGAATGAAACTTGCTTTAATTATTTGGCTTTTTCTTTCTGCAGAATAAAGTTAAACAACAGTGAACAGAGGCGCACGTACTGCGAGTTGTCCTCGTTATGGATTCTCTTCAGCTCCCGAATGTGCAGGTTCCTCACCCGCTCCAGATGCTCCAGCTCCGTCTGGCTCTCTGCCTCTTCCTGTGTACAACCACACAAATCCGTTACCTACACAACATCCCACATTAGCAGCTGCAGCGGCTTTTTTAGTGATAATCAATCTGTACCTTTTTTAAGTGACCGAGTCGAAGTTTGAAAATCTCCTCTTGCTCGTGATATTTTGCTAGTGACAGACTGCATGAGGGGGGAAAATCAGAAAAGGAAATGCATACGATTTGCAAAACTACAAAATTAAAGTAAGCACCAGTCGTAGGTAAGCTTACGTTTCATTCTCCTGGCCGTTGCTCCTGCTCTTTCGCTTGTTCTGCTCCAGGCTGGGCGGAGGTGTCTGGGCCGCGGACGGAGGTTTCCTCTTCCCCAGCAGCTTCCTCTGCCTCTCGATGTCCTCCCGCTGCGCGTTAATTCGCTCTTGCTGCCTGCAACATGCAACGGGCAGGCCGGTGTTTGAGTTCTTACATGCAGAATGCAAGAATGCAAACACATGTTTGTGCTTAAGAGAGTTAAAAAAAAAAGGCACTCTGATAAAATCTTAATGAGCAGCTCGCAACAACGTGAATGCTGACTTGATGAGGTTCTGGAAGGCGTAGCCATCTGTCCACTGCTCCGTGAAGGAGGCTCCGTGGCGGACGGTGGTGAAGTGGCCCAGACGCAGACGGTCCTGCATGCTCTTGTCCCTGCAGGCCATCTTCGCCTGCTTCGACTATGCAAAAAAAACCCAAACACATTTTATTTTATTTAGCTGTAACGAGGTGGAACGAGCCGTCTTTCTCTCTCTCAGAGAAAACATATTGTGCATCTCACCTTCTCGATGAGGAGCTTCTTGCTCATGGTCACGCACTTGTTGAGCCGCTCCTTGAAGCGCTCCAACATCTTCTGCTGCTCGTCCACCTGCCGCCTCAGGTCACAGTTAACCTACCGAAACACACGCTCACTGTCACATGTCATTCTTAAACATGAATGACACATCAAGCGTTTCAGCTTCATCAGAGTTACTGTCTGGTGACAAGCAGCCAAAAGGTTTTACTTGCACAGTTTTTTTTCCAAAGGAGTTTAATAAATAATTCTAATTGCAAAGGTACTGTATTCGCTTATGCAGCTTTCAAAACCAGTATGATGACAGTTTTCATACCCTCAGCAGGTCATCTATCCTGCCCTCTTTCTTTTCCAGGTCGGAGTTCTTGTCTTTCTCCAGTGGTGCTGAAACCAGCTGAAACTGGATTCCGGAGAGAAAGAAAAAAGCAAAAAGGAGGTAGAAAGAGTGTGAAATACAACAATCGGCTAATACAGACAGCCTAAGGGGGATTAGAAAGTAGATCAAAAGGACAAAAAGTATACGATTTCTCATTATTCTACAGAGCATATTCTAATGTTTCATTTGAAGCCTTGAAGTCTAAAAATAAAAAACAGATCCAGACAAAACCTAAACCTAAAAGTATATATATATATATATATATATATATATATATATATATATATATATATATATATATATAAGTATCACAAACAGTGCTGCTGCTTTTTGCCTGACCTGCTTCATTCATTAAAAAAGGAAGTGCCCTTGTATTTCTTTTAAGGCAAGTTTAAGTCAATTACATTTTTTTAATGTTATTTTACATTAAAAAAAAAACAAAGAAAGCAAGTGAAAAAGGAAAAGAGAGAAATACAGTGGGCGTCCTTAGTGATGCAATGTACTTTCTGGTACATGGAGCCTAATGGAAAACCAGAAAAAGTGGGTAAGAAGAGGAGAACTGGACCATGTAATGGAAAAATGGGGCATGAGCGAAAACAGACAAACAACTGAACTTCACTCGGTTAACTTTTAACAGGTTGAACGGCCGCTGTACCAAGACCAACAACTACTGCAGAAACGGAGCGTGTGGAGACGGCTGCTCACCGGAGGATTACACAGTAGATGCTGCGGAGAGGAGCGCACCAGGACCGGAATGGCCCGACCGGGACCAGGACCGGGACCGGGACCGGCGCCGGAGCCGCTGCCGCCAGAAAACTGGCCACAGGGCGGTTGATGAGAGAGTGGAAACGAGACAGACGGAAAGAGAGGAGACAAGGGCTGTTGTTTAGGATTTAATGAAGTTGGAATGTGAGCGGGAGACGCTCGCTTCAGCTCGATGTGTGACATGTAATATGAAGGATCGGGTTCACTCACCTCTAAATAATCACTTATTTTTTGCCCTCTTCCTTTCCCTACAAAAAAAAAAAAATGAATCATTTGATCCTATTTTGGGTTCATCTGTTATGAAGCATCTGTTGTAGCCTGATTATGGAACCAGATAATGTGATTTGTGTCCCGAGCTGTATTTTTAGGCCGTTTTCACAATTTGCAAACATGAATATTTAGAACCAAGAGGAACACTGCAGCGAAATTGAAATGAAAGACAGCTGAGCATTTCTCAATACAGAGACCAGCCAGATTCATGCCAATAAAGTATGATTTCAAGATGGAGACAACAGATTTCTTACAGTGGCACTTACCCTGGCTGTTGCTGTCATATATGTCTCCTTTTCTCTTCCTGCTTCTCTGGTCATTGGCTTTTTTCTCTGGTATCTGGAAAAGAAAGAAACGTGTTAACATCATGGCAAGAAACCCTTTAACAACATGTGACAGGATTAATATCAATTTGTTTTCTGTGCTCAGTATCAACTATGATGCATACACCAGCACAGTGGATTATAATTTACACTTTCGCTTTCGTGGTTGGAAGCTGGACAAGGAATCTTTCTATAAGATGCGAATACGGTTACAACTTTCCCTGGAAATTAACAGGACTGTATAGGAATAAATGGGAATAAACCCAAAATTTACTGAATTAAAAGTTGCCCCTTAACAGAGAACTTAAATATGGTTGGGGAATATACTGTAGCATAATATTGGCAAAGACAACCAGATCTAAAGGGATAGTTCATCAATAGTCCATCGTCATGATTCCCATAGTTATGGCACTCGGTGCTTTAGCCTTTTTTTGTTGATATAAGCTGTTTCCAGCAAATTCCAAACGTGTGGTGAACATTACAATGCATGAAGAAAATACTCAGGACTACTTTCTTCAGTAAGCCGCTGGGCGGCAGGACACGATGTGACACGGCGTGCCTCGATTCAAATAGATAGATGAACAACCAGCCAGCATGCACCATTATACACAGAGTATCTGACACAAACGATAACTAGAGATACCAGTAGGAGGAAAAAAAAAAAAAGTCAGGTAGTGCATACATGGTTAAAGGTTCTGGAGATGAGGGCACAGTCATTCGTCATTTTGATCGATTCTTTCCCCCAACCGACCTCCAGCTCCTTGTCGCTGAGGGATCCTGCGCTGCACAGAGACTGGTTGGATGATTCACTGTTGGCCGAACTCTGGAAAACACAACGCATACAATAGACCTGATTTATTAGTCATCCACTACGTTTAGGAAATACTGACATTTTCCGTTCTAAAGGTTAAGGTTATGACGCTCTTCTGATGCTTGTACATACCCCTGTACGTGTGTTTGTGTTTGTGTTAATGACACCACAAAGTTCTCATATCAAAGTGCAGGTTTTAATACACCTTTTTTAGGATTTCCAGCACATGTATCTATCAGTCATCGCTGAGGTGTAGGTGTTCACCCTTCAGTTAACATGCAGTTAGTAGAATCAGTGTGTGTGTGTGTGTGTGTGTGTGTGTGTGTGTGTGTGTGTGTGTGATATTCATGGCCAGCTGCTCGGCCTGATGAGCCCGAGGAAGAAACAGCAGGCTAATCTGTGCAAGGAGGGTAATGTTTTAAAGACCTGCTGGCCACTCAAGGTCACGCGAGCGGACAAGAGGAAATTCTCTCGTTTTTCATCGTGACATGTACCGCCGGCATGCTGATCACGGTTTCCGCGGCGGCGTGTCTCAGCACTTTTTCGCGCCGTCTGCACTCGCACTGCAACGCTACGGAGAGCAGAACATAACGGATGCGTTTTCAGAGCACACTCGAAGGCCGGGGAATGAATGATCGTCGGTTGCCATTTTCTCACCGGGCACACCCACGCTCAGAAGGGCTGCACGGAGCCTAGCGCTGTCGGGTTTGGCCTGCGGAGCCATTTCAGTGTCACTAGTCTCCACTTGAACAAAGAGCTGCTGGCCGGCTCCCATGTCAGCCGGCACAGAGCTGCTGTTGTTTTAGCTTTAGCTCCCAGGGAAAAAAAAACTCCCGAACACAGAGCATCAGTCAATACTGGGAAATGGAGACGGCCGAAAGGAGTAACGCGGCAGCGCTGCCCGAACCCCGCTCGTGTTTGCATTCACACACAGCAGCAGGGTCTGCTGCTAGGCTTCAATATTGTAATGGAGCAGGGATGCAAAAAGGAGACCCTGCTCTGTTTTTAAATACAACAACCTCATCACATACGTTATTAACATATGCACAATCAATTTGCAGAATGGTTATGCATTTTTAATTAACACCGACCTTTGCCACGCCGACTCCAGTGAAGCGAGCCTCGAGCAGTTCTTGCCTGCGTGGGTCCAGGCTAATAGCCTGGCTATGAAGTCCATCCATCAGGCCTGGAAAGAGAGAAAAAGCATAAATGATAGGGGCAACTCACGTGAAGTAGCTGGTGCGTGTGGTTGTTTTTCCACACAGGACGCGATGGACGGCTCATTAACATTAGTTACAACTAGCAAATTACTTTTCGGGGTTTATATAAGACAACCTGGAAGAATCCTGGGACTACGGGGTCAGGAAGTTCAGCAGTTCATTGTCCAACGAGAGCCGGAGCAAAGCAAAGAAACTGACACAAAGCAAACTTTGTTTTCCTTTCTGTCTTACAGTTCACAGGACAGATCCCAGTGAAATGAAAGACTGCCAACACCATGCATGTTTTTTTAGAAGAATCTCTCAGTGCCTCTTAAAACCTCATAACACTGAGTTTAGTTTTGTGGTGAACTAAACCAACTGAACCAGCTGTTAAACATTACTGACGACACTGATGAGGAAGATGCTGTCAGATTCTGGTGCATGGAACATAACACGGGCCGTCGTGTCGGTTCTTTCCAGAGAAGTTAACACTTCCAGCAGTTGTACGAGTGAACTCTTGCATGTTCAGATGCAAGCAGGTCCCACAAAAACAGGATATTTAAAGTGACAAGTGAAACAAAGCAGCAAGTGAACGAGCCAGGAGACTCTGAATGTGGATATTAACCAATGAGGGAGGCACTTTAGAGCCTTAAATTAACTAAAGGATGAGTTTTCTTTATTTCTATCCTCCCTTGCTTGCGTATCATAAGGCAGGGCATGACTTCCGTTAGCTGGTAGAAGGAACTAATGTTACCTGACAGCTTTCCAGCAACTAACCTGAGAGCCTGAAATGATAATGACAGTTATTTAAGATTAAAAAAAAACTAAACTTTTATACAATACAAAGTTAGTTCATTCCATTTGTCCTCCATCATCTTCATCACTAGAATGTTAATATAACATTTACTCAAGCACAGTAAGGTATTTGTACTTTACTTGAGTATTTCATGTGATTACTTCATGCTTTAGTCATTTGTCAGATACATATTTTAATATTTACATGCAATTAGCATACTGTAATATTTCTTTATTTATATTTTATTAAACGCATATGTGCTTTGTGTATAAGGTGCCAGTATTATTACTATTCATCCATCCAAAGTATCTTAAATTGGCTCCATATTAAATAAATAAAACATTAAAAGTAGTATACATACGATAATAATAAACAGTTGAGTACCTTTTGCTGATAATACCTCTGTACTTTTTCTAAATCAGCATTTTTATATCAGTGCTTTAACTTGTTATTGAGTGTTTGACCATAGTATTTCTACTTTTACTCAATGAAGGATCTGAGTACTTCTTCCACCTGTATGTTAACATTAACGTTGTGCAACAGTAGCTTTAACTCGACTTTCGTGACAAATATAAGCTAAACTTTATTTAATCTAAACCAACTTTGCAGCAATTGGCCGAATCACCGTTAGTTATTCAATGTTACTAACAAGATGCTGTCGATGTCCTTACAGCCTCAGCTCCATCCATTAAAGATGGAGAACGGGCACCTCACATTTCGCCCCTACCTTTTCCTACAGGTACAAATGATTGAAAAGACAGTGCTCACCAATAAGCTTAGCTTGTTACTCGAGGCATAAGTGTGTTCAGTTTCGTAAATATTGCGTATTTTTCACCAAAAGGATGTTTTATCTCGCCTGTGCATCAATTTCTCTGGAATCCCTGCTTCGGATGTCGAATTTCCCGTCTGAAGCGCTCCACAGCGCCCCCACCTCCCGTTCACTGTGCAGCAGGTCAAACCTGGAATTACACACCCGAAGCAGGTTTTTGTCGGAAATTGATGTACACGCTAGATAAAACACCATCTTTTATTTAAAAATACGCAACATTAACGAAAACAAACAAACATATACATTAAATAACACTCTTAGCTTGCTGCTAAGCTCTATTTTGTATTATTGGTGAATGTATGAACATGTAGGTGCGAAATGTAAACTACCGGTTTCCCGTATTTGGGTGGATGGGACCGGGACTCTCCGGAGTGCGGAGCCTGGCCAGTCTCATACAGCGCTACATGGTAGGCTACCTTAACTAGGTAACGTTAAGTTAAAGTTATCTCACCTGGGGAACCTTTTGCAGTTTTCACTGTCAGTCACGGTTCTAAAAAAGGATCCTGTCCGTCCATCCGGAAGCAGCAAACCCTGACCTAACAACTAGCTTAGCCAAAAAAAAAATAAATGCTAGCTACGAAGTGCGGTCCGGCTGGTTCCTGCTGGTGTCATCCGGACAGGAGGCCCCTGATCCTCGGGGTTTCCTCGTCCGTCTTGTTGGTGCCTTGTTGGCGAACCCGGAGCTGTCACTGCTCTGGAGAACCAGCCTCTTCACCGGCGTTGTCATATTTCTGCCTCGCTCGGTTCTTTTCTCGCGTCATCGTCGTCGGCCGGTGAATGCGCCGCGCACCGGGGGAGGAAGTTCAGCCACCTTTGTTACTGTCCATAATTTAAGTGGCGATGAGAGAAAGATCATAACCCCGCAGGGAGAGCTCCATACGATGCCTCCCGTATTTAAAGGGACCATATGTTGCTTTTTTATTTATTTATTTATTTTACAATTTATATTTAATTTGTGGTTTATTTATTATAATGATAATAATAAAAAAAACATGCTCCATTGGAAAAAAACACTCAGCCAATCCCGGGTCGGTAACTTATTCTCCTATTGTGACATCACAACAGGAGCATTTTTTTAAATGCCTTGTGTTCGGGATTATACAAATTATTAAATACTGAAAAATCTTATAAGCCCACCCCAACTGCAACAATTTAAAACCTACATTTATATGCATAGAATTACACTTCTTTTTTTTTTAAGCAAAAATTTTGACCCTTAATGTGACAAACCTTCCCTGGGAATTAACTGGACTGTATAGTAATAAATGGGAATAAAACCAAAATTTACAGAGAACTTAAATATGGTCGGGGAAATATATTTATATATAGTTGAATAGTCCATAATCATGATTTCCAATATCATTGCCCAATATCATATCCACCAGCATCTAAAATGCAATTTTTAGGTAGCGGTTACCTTCATGAGCTGGTTAACATAACATAAACATAAACCTCACTGTAGTCACTCTGTCACTTTTTCACTGGTCACTTTTTCTCTTCACACACACCCTGCACCTTAAGTGTGCATTGGCTATGTATGTGTACATGTGGGTATGTGCGTGGATATGTATGTCCATATATATATATATATATATATATATATATGCAAATATGTGTGCATGTGTATGTATGTATGTATATATGCTTTGCTTATGCATACTCTTTTCTTACTATTTATTAGTATTTTTTTTCTCCATTCTATGTCCATAATGCATACTGTGTATGCGGATCAACAAATTCTGCGAATTTTGTACATAGTGTTGTGTGTTTTTTATTTTTATTTATTTTTTTTTAATAGTTTTTTATCTTCTTCAGCTTTATTTTCTTCTCTTTATCTGTAACGCTGCAGTAACAGACAAATTTCCCCGTTGTGGGATCAATAAAGTTCTATCTTATCTTATCTTATCTTAAGGGGGACCAACTCAAGAATGTCTGTCATATCAAAATATCATCTACAGACGTGGATATTTTCAGAAATCATGCACAAGTTTTGTCAGATTTGAGTGATACTGGAATCTAAGGGAAGGAGTGACTCAATGAGCAATCAATAATGGACATTACAGACAGGGAGGTCATTTAGAGCCATTCATTTATAATAATACAATATAAACATTGCACATGTTTGATGACTATAACCATAACTCAGAATGTTGAAGACTGATTTGAGTTTCAGATAGATATTTCAATGCATGCTTGCACAAAATGACAGTTTATTTCTACCTCTTCACACACCTCTTGGTGGGATTTCGAATCGAATAGTTTGATCCTAACAATCTGCGTGAAGTTTAAGAATTTCTTTCAGATCCAGAATTGCAAACCACAGTGTCTCCTTCAAGGGTAGACAAAAGTGGAACTATTCTGCTCAAGTCATTTATTCATATGTCTATATTTAGGTTATAGCAGCTTCCTCTGCATATAGGACATCTTAAAGCCATCCACAAACAGCACAGATAGCAAAAAAGAAAGCACACAGACCTCTCTAAAACCGCTATCATTATGACTTTTGCTTATTATGTTTTCCTTTACATTTGACATTTCTAATAAAATGTCTTTTAACATGATTAAGTGTCAGTGGATTTGGTTAGGTTGGTTCATTAATTGTAAGTGTGTCTCCAAACTGAGAGAGGCGCTGTTCACATTTTGCATTTGTGGCGCTGAATTTAATCATCCTGTGAGGGTTTTAATTTGTCATCACTACACTGCTTTAATCTTCTGAACTGAGTGATCAATGCACAAGAAATAATTCAGCTCAAATAGTTAATCTTGTAGAGCTGGTGTGGTTCTGTTGAACATATGGGCTTTACTTACTGTATACTTGCAGTTTAAGTCCAGGAGATGGAAGCAGTGCATTGCTGACAGAAAGCACTCCATGCTGGTCATCATCATCAAATCATTTCAACCAACAGTCATCATCCATCTCAGTCATTAAAAGAACTTGTAATGTTATATTCAATTTAGAATAAGTCATTAGGTTGAAAATCCTTAAAGCTCATGTATTAATTACTTTAATAACTTTATGTTGATTAATAACATTACAAGTTTCTCTTTTGAATAGAATTACATTTTCTAAATATATCTAAAAGAATGTCATTAATTCGTAATCCGACGTCTTAAGATGTTAAACATCCAGAGCCACTCATTCATTTTAAATTAGGCTTTAATATCTAATGTGGCTGTAAGGTTTACTTCAACAGAACGGATGAATAAATTATGATGTCTACATATTTGAGTTATGACACTGTCAGATACCGCTGTACACAAAGAAAACACTTATCAGTGAATTTACATTTTTTTACGCCGTTTATCTTACCTCTCAGTCCTTGTTAGGTGCTATAAACAAGAAAACTTAACACTGTGAACAGCTGATTATGTAGACTTTGTATAGGATTTCCCTCCCTTCAGTTTTTACGTTAAGCCAAATCACCTTTTCTGTCCTTTTTTCCCACTTAGCCCCAAAACTATTGACTTGCATGCATATAGTTTTGTAAAATATTTTTTAATTCACATGCCTTGTTGCATATTTTTTTCTTTATTACAATTTTTAATTTCAACCCTTGGATGAATCCCTTGATTTTTTGGTAATTTCAAAGATATGCTGCAAAAGTCATTTCAAATAAAAAAAAATATAAACACTGCAAAAATACAGTAAGTGTGATTTGGATGTATGATACCTTTATTTAACAAAACATTTCTCAGTCAATCACACAAAATCAGAACATCGTTGCATGTCTCAGTGTAGTATGAGTGGGTGATTATGACAAATCCCTGATAAAATATGTCCTCGGAATCATTTCTACATATTTACAAAATATTAATTATTATTGTATATCGTCTTGGGACAGTAGAGACCTGCACATGATTCTGTGCCTTCCCACAAAAGGACAGTAAAAGTCTATTTCATCCTTCATTCTTCATCCTTGTTCAGTAGCATCAGTCTTTTCCTCTGTACGTGATGTTTGTGAAGGTGGAGGTGGCTCCTTTGTAGAGAGGATTGTGTCCCTGCGAGTCGAAACCACAGATTTAGGTTAACAGCATCCCGACGAGCACACGGCGAATTAGAAACACCAGTGAAAACCTAAAAAGGTCTTCTGGGAAATTACGTAATCGAAACTGAAATAGCACGTTATCTAATCACCTTGACATCTCGCTGTGATGTCATTTTTTTTTTTGGTATATTGCCTCGGTTTTTAGACAAATGTGAGTGTTCTCACTTCTGTTGCTCGCTGGGTAGGTTGAAACTACTTTGGTGGGTTTTATTCTCTTGGGATTTGGGTGTGTTTTTTTAGACCATGAAAAAGGCCAATTACCAGTAAAAAAAAGTAAGCTAATTAGCCTTAGCAAAATTTAAGCCCAGCCTTTCCGCTGGCTGCCTTTTGTTCTGCCGGGAGAAACAGCAGGCCACAAAAATAATAAAAAACATCTTCAGAAAACAAGCGTGAGAGGCTACGTGTGTGGCCTGTGTGTCTGCATGAGGAGGCGGAGGATTTCTTATCACTGCTGGTTAGAGAATAAACAGGCATGTGTGTCTCTGTGCATTATCTGTCAGCATTAAACCAATGTTCATCAAACAGAAAACAAAGGGGCATTGTTCCTTTTATTTCAATCTGGATGAAAGATGACCGTACCTCTTCGTTTTTTTGAATAAACACACTGTTTTTAGATTTAGATTTTTCAGATCAGACCATAGTGATGAGTAAAAATAACAGGCTATAATAATATTAATATGTACGTTTAATTGACAATTAGTTGAAAAAAGTAAAATAGTACAAGCATTCTGTGTATTCTGTATCCATGGAAACGACGATAAACACACCCATGAACGTTTTTCTCGTCTCCTACATCACTATAAAATTTATAAAACACACTAATATTTGGTTATTTATCATGCTGATGATATTGCTGAAAAATATTTAGGTTGCTAAAATTTTAGGAGAATTTTGAAAATTACTCCAATCAAATCCCACGCTTTTCCAGACTGCACGGAAAAACCGTCGTGAAGCCACTCACCGTGTCCCACTTGGCGCGGGCGCGTTCTTCCTCAAACTTGGCGAACTCCCGCCTGTCATGGATGGTGACGAGCAGCTTCCAGATAAGCAGAGCCGCCAGGCCGAGGAACAGGATGGCCCCCGCCACCGACAGCAGCACCACCAACACGTCAGGACCCTTGGGGCAGTCTGGAGCGATAAAGAGGTAAAAAAAAAAAAAACGTGGACTAGTAGGAGACGATAAGGCCGGAGGAAGTCTGACTTCATAATCTCTGCTCGGTTTACACACAGAAACTGTATGTTTCCTTTGATAAAAGCGTTTATGGAGGCATGAATGACAGGTGAGTTTTTCTTTTCAGGGTATTAAGATCTGCGATGTGATGCAACAGAGATAAACTGGAGCTCGGAGGACGAAAACGCAAGTGGAAGTGGAAAATGAGGCAGACCACAAGCCCCTTTCCCTCGCTGTGGTCTGCAGAGACGTAGTTTGGATTGATCTGCAGTTTCTAGTCATGACTGACAGCCACTAACAGGAATCCTTCTACACCAGACTGGAACAGCACTCCTCCATCCTTCTGAATACGTTTGTTTTCTCCAAAACTGCATAAATTCTGCATAAGCTTCAGGTTTAGTGCTGTCTGTGCAGGGTCAGCTTCCAGTGAAAATACTGGATTTTTTTTTTTATGAGGAGTTTCAGGAAGAGAAAACACATCATCAGGTCAACGCTCATTTACTTATTGCTTGAATTGGCCCTCAGTTTCTAACATGAAGATGTTAAACATCTTTAGTAAGGCCAGAAGAATAAAGAACTTTTGCTGAGTTTCTGTTGTATTTCAAACAGGTTTACTTATATTCTTTAAAAAATGTTATTTATTGCTTCGTCTGTGCTTTTCTTACTGGTTTAAAGTGTATTTTACACATTTCCGTGTCCTACTCAAGGTTTAACACTTTCAATAAAAATCCATTGACAGCTGGTAATTTAGAGTTTTATGCTGTCTATAGTGAATTAATTGACATTGGGGGAAATAGCACATGTAAGCTGAGGAGATACAGCTGCAGGCTGTACCTCATTAATGGGGAGGGATAACAATCTACTCATTGTTTCAGTTTCCAAAGTTGTGCTTTAAGTAATGAATACGTTATAAAACAGAAAAAAAATGTCTTTATGACACAGTTGCTGCACTTTTCTACGCTTTCACTGTTGGGATCATTAACTGAAGTCTGGCAACAGTTCATTTTTCTCATTGCTGGCAAAAATGCCTTTACCTTTACACTTCCAGCAAGCGGTGATAAGATCCATCTGGTCCATCTGTGTGAGTGCCTGTCTGTGAGCTCTATATCTTACTATTTTATCCTTATTACTTGTGGGCACGTGGGTGTATGGATAGCAAAATGTTGGTTTACGTAAAGGGCGACTTGAAATCAAAGCTTCTCTCCTCTTCCTCTCCCTCATTATTACCTTGCTCTATTTCCTGCTTTTCAACTCATCCTTTTGACCCTTATATGATCACAGCTTCCCTACAAATTATGTTGCAGTGTTTAAAATGAGAGAAATGCTTAGTACGTTTGTGTGTTTTTCTCCTTTGCATAGAACTTTATGTTTCTTTTGTAAAGATGTTCTATATCCCTTCCTTTTGCTTACTTAGGTTTCTTCTCTCTCTCCCTCTGCAGGATATGTAGAGTCAGCGGGTTCCTCGAGGCGCTGGGCAGCTGTTTATGACCCTCTTTGACACAGCGGGGGGCGCCGTGTTCAAGGCGGTTTTTCGAGGCACTTCTGTGCTACCCAGTTGTGTCTAAATTAAACACACGCATTCATTAAAGGCAGAACCCCAGGACAGAGTTGCTCTGCGGGCACTCTGAGGCCGTTAAAAGGATGTTTTACCGCCCCGCACCCTTTCTGTTTGGCCATTTAACAAGCAGATGAAGGGCATGCAGCAGGGAAGTGACAAACTTCTACTCGAGTTAAAAAAACTGGCTCAGCAAGGTGAGGAAGTTTGCTGAGATATATATTATCTAGATAGGACAATGCTACTTAAAAGGCTGCATCATGATGCATCATTTGGGCTTCCTGTGTAATCTGAACCACTGTCACTGGTGTTTCACGGAGCATCTCTTACCCGGCTCTTTGACCACAAACAAGATGGATTTGCCGCTGGCGTCCTCGTAGTACTGGAAACGCTCCACGCAGTCATCCTCATCCTTGTAGGTGCAGTTCACCGCATTCGTATCATGAAGCACTGCACGAGGAGCCAAAAGGGAAAAAACATCAGTGAGTCGAAGCAAAGGCTTTAAAGCATCCTGTGGAGGTTTTTGACCCCTGGAGACATTTTTTTTTTATATAAAGAAAGTAGAATGTTTATTGTTTCTAGTCAACTAACATATGTAAGTCCAACATTTGCTTTCTTTTGGCTGTTTTAGTCTTCAACAACTACTGAGAAAATTCTCGTTCTCTGTGAGATGTCAATGATGAACCATATATCATTAAAAATTCTCAAAATAAATAACTTTTTTTTATTTTTAAGAGTCCTATATATGTTTTAGGCTGGTGGGCTTCTCACCTAACTCATCCACAAGCTGAATCTCATCCTTGCAGATACGACTGCAGGTGTTGTCCTCATACAGCCTTCCTCTCTTGAAGTGCTTGCATTCCACGCATTCCCTACCAGGAGAAAAAAAAAAAAAAAAAAAATCAGTCCATCAGCTCATTTCATGCACACAGCCCCCTGCGTGTATGCACACCTGTGTGTGTGTGCGTGTGTGTGTGTGTGCAGAACGCACTTCTTCATGGTGCAGGCGTCGGGACAGGTGGGGCACTTGTCGCAGGTGGCGCCGTAAGCGCCGGGCTGCGTGCACTCGCAGGCGCCGCACACGCACTGACCCCGGCCGCTGCACAGCAGCCCCAGGCTGGACATGCAGGTGTCGGTTCGCCTGGAGCAGTTGCAGTTCTCCCCCTGCCAGTCCGGAGCACACTGGCAGAAGCCACAGTTGCACACGCCATGGCCTAAGAAGGGTAAGAATATAGCGTAGAGGGTTACAACCACATGTATCACCAGGACTATCACTGTGCATTTAAAAAGGTTAATTAATCAGCCCCAATATACATTCCCTTTCGCAAAACCACTATATGCACAGTTACTGGAAAGCTTGCTTACAAAGGAAGACGGGTGGTATAGTGAAGAGGAAGCATAAAAACAATAAAGAGGATGTGGCCGGTGTGATCAAGTAATACAGTGAAAAACAAGGGTGTGGTGGTGGAGAAAGGGTTAGACAGGAGTCATTTATGGTTGAAATGACTGTTATTGCAATGGTTGTGCACCATTTGATATAAACAACTGAATTGGATAGGAGGACATTATGTACAGCATGTGTCTTTTAGTAAAATAATATGTTCATGTAATGTAATGTGTTTGTCCTAAAATCACCTTTTTCCTCTCCATATGACAGTATCCTGTGCAGTATATTCAGTATTGGCTTTTTCAAGCTTACTATTTGAATGTTAGAAATGGAATATTCAGCACAGCTGCATGTCATTACTGATTATTTTTGCACCCATTTCTCTAAAATTCAGCCCGATCAATTCTGTGTCTCTGCAAAAATTTGGTAACCCTGTGGTGAATTTTTGAGTCATGTTTGTCTGCTCAGCACCACTTTGTAATGAGGGGCTGTTGCATGTTCACCGCAATTAACCACGACCTCTGAATCAGAGTCTGGAGTGATGGGACGCAAGGTTTTCATCAAACGTGTTTACATCCAGTGCATTAGCTTTGGAGCTCTTGGCCTTGGTCCTAAAAACACCGGAAAGAAGAAGTGACAATTCTGCTCAAACTAATTCTTTGGAAATCAAAAAAGCCATTTCATTGTGTCCCTGCGGTTTCTGGGCAGCTTTTATTTTTGTCCATGTGATTCAGAGTGTGTGTGTGTGTGTGTGCTGCCTTGTTGTTATTCCCGTATAGCCTCACCGTGCACACAGTATGTGCGTACACGCCAGGAAGAGGGTGACAAAGCAGAAAACACTGCGGCCCATCGCCACATGACAATGCCCAGATAAATAATGACGCAGGAAGCGGCTTCGCGACAGCGCGACGAGATAAAAGTTGATGCACGAACAAACTTGTCATCCCCACTCGACCACAGAACCGCTGCCTTTTAATTAGCCCGTTCTGTGGAGGAAGAAGAAGAATGGCCTCCACAACGCACACAGAACGTTTTCAGCACTCTCCCACTTGGCCTTTTTTTCTGACCAAACATGGGTTTATTTTTAGCCCATAACACCACACCAGCCAATGAGTAAGCAGAAAGGTATTTTCATGTTAATCTATGGGCTTTGGGGAATACGGCAAAACATTTCTGTCTGAGAGCAGCAGATATATGAGCGAGTTGAGAGATATATATATGTGAGGCCCGAAGAAGTACGATGCAGGAACGCATTATGCAATTAGCAGCGCTCGAAGCCTCTGGGCAATAGTCCATGTATTTTATGGTGTGACATTATAGAAAATATGTGCATTCACTTTCTTTTTGAAAGTTAGAGGAGAAAATCAGTATATACATTTAAAGTGAAAGATTTTGCAGCGATTAGTCATTTTAATCTACGTGGGAAGAAGATCAACCTCCATGTTTCTACCCATGTAGCCCAAAGAGACAAACCAAACTGTAGGTTCATAGCGTACTAGTTTTTTTTTTTTTACCTAATTCTATTGTCTTGACTCTACTGCCACACTTCATTTTCAGATATTAGACTGGTGTATTATCATTAAAAGGGTCTAACAATGTACAGATACAGGATTTTTCAGGTATAAACTGAGATTATAGATGAATAGAAAATATATAAAGACTATTCAACAGTAAGTTTATTTGAATGAAGGCTTCACTTTGCTAAAAACAAGTGTACTTCTATCAGAAAGAGCTCACACCTCCAACACAGCTAATCCCAGAGTAAAAAGACGCTCATAGAACAGGTGCTAATTATGTTAACACCATCAGGCTAACACTGTGTTGTGACTTGATGACATACTGTCTCCTTTAAAACACTTGAAGAGGTGTAATTAAAGCTCCCAACAAATACCAAACACTAATTCATTCCCAGTGTTCGAGAATGTTGACGAAGAAAAAGCTCGACCTGCAAAGGCTATTCTTTGTCTTTGTTCGTGAAACCGGTTGAACTCTGAGGTGTAAAAGTTTGGCTTTGGCTGACACAAACACACAACCTGAGCACACACACGCACGGTGCATGCACCACACCGTATGTTTATTGTGAATGGAGCCCATGTCCTGGGCAGAGACGAGTTGTTATTGTATGTAATTCTTCCCAGATGAGGCGGGTGGCAAGTCAGTGTGGTGGAGGAGGCTGCCAGCACTTACTGCGAAAGTTACACACTTTCTCTACCAGAAACACACATAAGAAATAAATGTGTCGTGGTGATGATATGATGGTCTATGGGCCATTTCAACCTCCGCTCCACCTTCATTTTCCTACATAATAGCCTGGCTAACAGAAGACGTCATATCAATGTACACTGACTGGGAGCCATTCATTTGTTTGTATAGGAGGCATGATTTATGAAAGCCCAGAGCCGCTTATTGGGCACTACGAATGTCTGAGAAATGCATCTATTCATGGCGTATAGCCAATCATATCACACATACACAATGACGTACCCCACACCTGATGACAATTAAATAGTTAAGCTCTAAAAGTTGCACATTTTTCTAAAAAAAAACTTGGATTCCAAATTGTTTAAAACACCTTCCCAGTCTGCATTGAAAGCTAAATTATGGTCGGCCGCCATGTTGGATCCACAGTTATCAACAAATCTGCTTTGTGATTTGTCATCGGCTTGATGCAACCTCCCCAGTTCTGATGGGAAAAATGGGGTCCAGAATTAGCGTGCAATGAAGGACCAGTATATATATATATATATATATATATATAAATTTTTGGCTCCACAGCTGCCATGGCAAACATGTTAGTAATCGTTGTTTAGTTCAGACATGTTTTGAAGTGACAGTCTCCTCTGTATATTTCTAATGTTCGATTAAACATTTAAAAACATTGATTCTAATATCATACCCAGTCTGTAATAGAGATCTGCCTTCATTAGAGATTTACTGCCACCAACAGTGAGATAATATTTCTGTATTAACTACTCATTCAGCATAAGCTGCTCAATCTGAGGAACTCGGTCCAGCTCATACAGTCGCAGTCTTACCCGAGCACAGCTCCCCCTTGAAGCGCAGGCAGTTGAAGTCGTCGCACTCGCACAGCTTGCCCCACACCTTGCCGAAGTCGCTGCTGTGACACACGCACTGGCCGCACACGCAGTCGCCGCGGCCGCTGCACACGGCGGACTGGGGCCCGCCGGAGCCCGCCGCGCCGCTGCAGCGGTCCTGCTCCGTGGGGTTGTAGTCGCCCTCGGCGCACTCGCAGTGCGGCCCCAGGCGGCCCGGGTGGCACAGGCAGATGCCGCACTCGAAGGTGCCGTTGCCGTGGTTACACCTGGGGCTGTCGGGCTGGGCCTTGGCCTGGCACTTGCAGTCGCACTCGAAGTTGACGGTGACGGAGAGGGTGTCCTTGAAGCCCACGGGCTTGATGATGAAGGTTTTCTTCTTCTGCTTGGGGCACCCGCGAGCCCTGGCCTCCACGCTGAACGAGACCTGGGTCGAGAGGAGGGAAGCGACGTTGAAAAAAATCAAACTTTGGAAGAAAGAACCCATCCATCCATTGTCTATCCCGCTTATTCCCTTTCGGGGTCGCAGGGGTCTGCTGGAGCCTATCCCAGCGCGTTAAGGCGAGAGGCAGGGATACACCCCAGATGGTCGCCAGCCAATCGTGGGGCACACACACCATTCACACACCATTCACTCTCACACTCACACCTATGGGCAATTTAGAGTTGCCAATTAACCTGAGCATGTTTTTTGTATTGTGGGAGGAAACCGGAGTACCCGGGGAAAACCCACGCAGACACGGGGAGAACATGCAAACTCCACACAGAAAGGCCCCAGACCCAGGCCCAAGGCGGGTCTTGAACCTGCGACCTTCTTGCTGTGAGGCAACAGTGCTAACCACCGCACCACCGTGTCGCCCGGAAGAAAGAACCATTTGGTTTAAATAATTTCTCACGACTGCATCTGGATTCTACATAATCAGACAGATATGACATAGTAATCTGTGCACAGTTTGTGTAGATAGTGAGTCAAACACCACATATCTTGTAACTGCATTTAAATGATTCATTCCATGTTCATGTAATAGCTGCTCAAATTTCCAGCATGGCTTGATAACCGTCGGCTCTTTTAACAAGAAACAGCTTGAAGACGTGACACGGGCAATGCCTCCATATGTATTTGGTCAAAGAAAACCGTTCATTCAGCATCGCATCCAAGCCTAGTAAATGTCCAAACGTGGGCAGTTACCACATCTGGAGAGACAACCATATATGGAGAAAACAAGAGGGGCTGAGGCAGAGAAAAAGAAATGTGCAGAGGCCAAAAAATGTCACCTGGAGTGAGGAGAGAAAGAGGAAAAGAGCCAAAGAAGCTGCGATAAAGGAAAAATGCAACGGAGGGGAGGGGGGGGAAGGCTCTTTAATGCTGCAGTTTGCTTTGTTAAAGAAAGACAGAGAGCTGGCAGAACAAGGAAATGGGGAAAATCCCACATTAAAGATACGTATGTACCGTAAATACCAAGGAAGGAACTGGAAAGAGACAGAAAAAAATAGTACAAGGAACTGACTGCTGTTATTTGTGGAATCTAGTGGTTATGACTACAAATACAAATAGTCCCTTGGTGGTTTTAGTCTCCAGAGGTACATATTGACCCGGGGGGCATGTTGTAAGTTGTAAATTGAGGTTGGAACTAATTTCTTATGCACACCAATTTTTAGGAGGCATTTTATATTCAGTTTTATTCTTCAAATACCTCATGCAGAACTGTGCTCTAACTATCTAACATATAATGATGCAACTATTTCCCAGCCAGTTTTAACTCTGAAAAACTACCAGCTTCGCATTTTGAGGACTTGAATTTTCTATAAGATACTTTTGTAGACACAGAACTTATTTCACAGTCTGGATGCTGGACTGACCGTGTCGCCGATCTTCAGTCCGGAGCAGGATTTGAGGCCCGGGATGACCTCGCCGTTCAGGCAGGTGGCGTTAAAAGACAGCGAGAGCTCCTCGGGGACGCCCTGAAGCTCCAGCTCCACCTTGGATCGGATTTTCTGGTCGTCAGGAGCAGAGAACACACGCCCGGTGGAGTGATGAGCTTGCAACGACTGAGACTTGCAATCAGGAGTTCAGGTTCAGTTCACAGGCTCAGACGAAGTCTTGCTAATCCAGACTGGCAATTTAAACCTAATCACCCTAATTTGTGTGAATGCGACTTCCCAGTGCTTATTCATCTTATTCACGTTCAACAAGCAGCACCGATTTACAGTAGATTACATTTTTAGTTCATTCACCTGTTCACTGTGTAATAAAACCTGAAGGACGAAGAATCACAGTAACGCCTCGACCACAAGAAGAATTTGTAGTAAAGACTTTGGCTCCACTGCGTATGACACACTGTGGTGGGTGTGTGTCAACAAGTATGTCATCTCCTGAAACACTGTCTAGCCGAGGGTGTGTGTGTGTGTGTGTGTGTAACACTTACAGCGTAGGCCTTCAGTATGAGCTGAATAACATTGCCGGAGTCATTGGACAGAGTTCCTACTGTGGTGCCAGGAATCAGCTCACTGTAATTCTACAAGACAGAAAGACAGACAGGCCATTTATAGTCAATAATTTATCATGTGTTATTAATTATTGCTATTAATTATATAATACACTCCTCCTAACGGCTTGTGTAAATGTAGAATGTTTGACATGTACATGACATTTTATCTGAATCAGTATTTATTACATTCTTGTGTTATTAAAATCCTTTTATATTTACCACATATTATGCAGCAGAGATGATTTATCATGCTCTTTTTACAAATGTCAACCACTTGTTCACTTTGTTTTTGAGTTGAGCTCAGTTAAAATGGACAGTTTATGGAAAAACAGCACAAGAACATACTCTGACCACAGTTTTCATGGAAACACCCTTTTGTGTGAGAAACTCATGCTGACCCAATGTTCCTTTGTGACCATTCGCGCTGTTATTCCCGTGAATCCGCGCCTCAAAAGCCGGTTGTCACACAGTTTCCAGGTTAGGAAAAAAAACGGAGTTTGCACGCTGCTGTTGTGTTCTAACAATGTGCAACAGCACGAGGCATTTTAAATTTCCATTCTTCCAGAGCGGGATCCAAGAATCTGCTTGAAAACCAGTGAGGTTTGGAGGACTTCCGTTTAACGGGTGCCCCATGCTTGAGATGAGATGATTACAGACTGTGATTTGTCATCTTCTTCGTCAGTTTCCGTTTAAAAACATTCACCTAATTGACTTATTTTCATTTTTTCTGAATCATTAGTCTCTGTTTTACTTGGCCGTGCAGAACTGGGTCACCGCACATTCAGCGTGTTGAACAGAACGTCTCCCAGTGAATCCGAACAGGGTGAAACGTGGAATGGGCTGCAGTGTGCTGACCTGGTAGAGGGAGACCACAGAGTTGGTGACAGCGAAGATGAGGTTGATGTTGTTCTCCGACGTCTTCTCTGTGATCAGAGCCAGAGACGGGTAATCCTGTTGGGGCGGGGGTCAAAGTTACCACTTAGAACAACTAAACACAGAAAACACAAAAAAAAACCTTTAACACGAACCATGGTGGTGGACATGCTGTACATGTTCTCCGAGTTGAGGTGGCACTCGCCATCGTTGGGCTGCACGATTCCCGCCAGGCGGCCGTCCAGAGCCACGTGGGTCTTGGCGTCGGAGGTGAAGATGAGGAGGTGGGATGCACCGGGGCGCCAGCCGATCTGGTCCTGGTTCCCATCAAACCGTGAAAACAGCGAAGAACAGGGAAGTTTATGCAAGGTTTTTTTGATTACCTCCAACTCTGCTTTTAATCTCAACACACGCACGTTTATGCGTCTATACGTGTGTGACGGAAGAGAAAAGGAATGTGTATATATGTGTGTGTGTGTGTGTCTCTCTACCTTGCAGACAGCCGCCTGGATGATGGCATCAAAGCCCCCCTCCGGGGCATCTCGGTTCCTGGACACCATCTGCTTCTTGACTTCCTCGGTGAAGCGGCCCACTTCCTCTGTCAGAGACAGAACGTGCTTGTAGCCGAACTGGGGCAGACACGTGGTGTTGATGCTGTCAGTCGAAAGGAGGAGATCAACCGATCAGTCAATGTCGGGACTTTAAGGTTGCTTTTAAAAGAAAAAACTAAATTTGTCCCCTTTATAACCAAATATGCATTCATTTTTTTACAAAATGTTAACCCTTTATATGCCAGTGTGATGATTTCTGCTTTTAAAAGGAGGAAATTTAAATGAGTTCATTACGCGGCCTGTGAGGCTAAATTTCATGGCGACCCATTCTAAACCACGAATGGCGGTGTAGAGAGAAAAGTCACCAAAGTCATTAGGATTCATTAGGTAAAGACCGTGAATGTTTGTACTAAATGTCATGGCAATCAGTCAAATTGCAGTAGTAAAACCTTCACTAAAACTTCTTTTTGCTGTGGCTGAACCAAACAAGGCCTCTCTTTCTCTCTGTATTGTGCAGCACCATAACCCCAAAAATCTCTACTTGTCTTATCTCTTATCAAAACATTCCTGGAGTTTAGATCCCAGCAGACTGTGTGTGTGTGTGCGTGTGTGTTAGCAGGAGAATAAATGACCCAGATGGGGCTTAAATCACCGAATCAACCTACCGTTTTGGTTTTGGTTAGCTTTGGGACTCTCCTACCTAACAGGCAGATTATACCTGCGGCTGATTCAGAGCGCTGACCGAGCAGCGGGGGAGCCGCTTTAAGCCTTTAACAAGTGCTGTGGCTCGGGGCCTGGCTGCGTTTGCCACGGCGTTTAAAAAGTCGTCCTCACGAAAATCACGTCATCTGTATAACGAAACTACTTTCCCAACATGTGGACATAAACAACCGGTGAAATCGACACCGCTCGGGTTGTATCACATTCCCCAAAACGTTGTTAAATTTTTAGGAATGCCGTGACTCAAAATAAACTTTCCATTACAAAGAAACCTGGATTCGGTTTTCGTGTATGGACGTGTAAACAGGTAAGAAGGAGACTAAGCTCTTGGTCTTAAAGGAATAGTTCCAGATTATAAGAAAATAAGGTTATTTGGTTTAGGAGACTGGGGGAAGTGCAAAATTAACGTTATTGTTCATTTGAGGGGGGCAATGCATATTGATGAACATTTTGTGACATGCATGATGTTAATATGCCAGATTTACAATTCACATTTGAGTCTTCATGATAAGATAAGTTAACAACAAGATGCATCTAATGGATTTGGGAGAAATGGAATATAATGTTGATGTCAAATATTGGTAATATATTGGTTGGTCATTTCACCTGAGCCCTTAATCCACAGCCATAGAGAATACCGCATGTAAGCTGTTGAACCTCAAGAGGAATGATTGTATTTCTTTTGTAACTTACTTCTTAGTTTTGTTTATCAGTTACAGCCTTATCTGAAACCTTAGCATCACTGACTACTAACCAGTCACTACTAAAACGCCACAGCAGTAGCTTCTGTGTAGGAAGTTAGCCAGTAGGAGGGACGTTTCCAACACACTACATCACCTCCATCTTGCCCGTCCTCTGACCCATTATCGACATAGCGCAATGTGTTTTTTCCTTGCACACTGCAAAATATGACTGGATGTAGCCTGGGTACCTGGAACCCAAGCTCAGAACTAAGGCAGGGGTAGGGAACCCTGCTCCTGCAGAGCTGCAGCGGGTGCAAGTTGTTGTTTCATCCAAGCAGTTACAGGCCTGATTCTACTGATCAACCATTAGGGCTCTTGCTGAGGACCTTTATCAGTAGAATCAGGTGTGTAACTGCTTGGTTTAAACAAAAATTCATTCATTTATGCCTATTTCATATGTAGGTATTCACCGTTTCAGATGCAACCGTTTGGGTTCTGCTTTTAGAATGATTTTTTTTTAAATTTGTATTACTTAGATTAGATTATCATTCATAAGTGTGGTTCATAGTTTCCTCTTTATGAGTTTATGAGTGTTTTTGTAATAAAAGTTTCACAGCTTGCCTTAGATCCTCTGCTTTGTGACATGGGCTGTTTTTATTTCTGCTAATTCTTTGTCACGCCAGGACTTCCTTCTCTCTACGTGTTTTGTGTTAGCATTATTTTCTTTGCTGTAGTGATTAATCTTTTTTCTCCTTCTCTTAGAGTGTTTTGCCCTTTCTTAGATTGATGTGCTTCTCCTTTTTTTCAGTAATTTCATAGCCATTCATATCTCAGTCTGTTAAGAAGTCTCTGCTTCTTACCAGTAAACTCTAATATCATCAACTCTGCATCTCCGACCTGACAATATTTTTTTAAATAAATTAGTTTGCAATCATCAAAATAAGAGTTGTTGTCTGTCTTTATTACCATAGTTTGAGCTATTTTTCTGCACAGGGAGCAGGTCAGAGTCTGTGAAACCTGTTGTGCTGCACCAACATATTTCTACAGTTTCCAATCAGAATCAGAAACAGCCTTTTGCATTTTTTTCATGTTTTTCATAGCTATAAAAATTCTCCTGCATGTAGGATACTGACTTTGTTGGAGCACGCCAGAAAACCACACACTGTACCCTTTTAAAGAGTAGAACATGAATAAATGCAAGCAGAAGAAGTTATAAGATGGCATTTAGTATATGGAATAACACTATAAACTGTGCTGTTTTAGGGAATTCTATTTGAAAAGAAAATGTTAAGCGGCATTCAATTTCAGCTTCATTGACATTAAATTCCGCTATATGGTGAAATAACTCTCTGTAAGAAGACAACATGGTTTTAACCCATTAGGTCTGAATCTCTTTCCACTCTAGAAAGCTCCTCCCACATTTCGCTCACCTGTAGCAGGGGTTCTTCACGGCCTCCTCGGGGGAGATGTACATATACGGCGAAATCGGTTTGTCCACGAAGGCGCCGAAGCCCATGCGCAGGTTGCTGGTGGTGCGGTTCATGGCCTCGGCCAGGCCCTTCCCCAGCGTCCTCAGGCGGAAGAGGTCGTCGTTCATGGAGTAGGAAAGATCCATGAGGTAGTAGAGGTCCACGGGGTAGTCCTCCACCTGGCGCACTTTCACCGTGAAGCGCTTGGCGTCATCTGTGAAACGGATTAATGGCAGGAAAAGGAACTCCAGTTGTAGCCACCTCCCGTCCAGATCACAATTGCCCTTTGCTCCAGTATGTGGGAAGCTTCCTTTCTGTCCCTGACCTAAAGAGCAGATGGAGACACGCACCTGGCCTGAGGGTGATCTGGAGCCTCTGGGGCTTGATCTGGGTGGCGTCCTGGGTGGCCCCCGCTTTGCTGCTGAGGGGCCGGTCCTCCAGCACCTGCAGCCGGCTGGTTGGAGACTCCAGAGCAGACAGGGCGCAGCCCGCCGCCACCAGGTTGCTCTTCAGATCACAGCGGGATGAGCTGGCGACCCCCTGGCCAAAATCCTGACACGGGAGGCAGGATGTTTACGCACACGTGTCAACAATACAATCAAATTTGTATTTATTTAGAGAATTCCCATCTGTAATGAAGCTGTACTTGGAAAAAAAGGACACATTGGACTCATTTAAAGGCCTAAACGGCTTCATGTTTTCAATCAAAAAAAAATCCTGGAATGAAAAATAACTCAAACATCTCTCTTTCTCTGTGGATCTGGTAGCATTGTAGCAAGCAGCTTTGCATGCACCCGCTCATTTATGGCGAGCTGTTTTAATACTTAGAATATGTGTTTTTTATATCTGAGAGATTTCCAAAAACTATATTCTTCCTATCCACAATTGTCATTTGAATATTCACAGACATGCAATGACGAATGTCTTCACTTTTGATATTCATGTGTATTGCACATGATATCTGTAACTGAATTGAAGTTTGAGATACCTTTAAGTTCATCCGGACTAGTCATAATTCCAATTCAAGATATCTTTAATTCACCAGGATTAAAGATATCTGCATGTCCATTTTCAGATACCTGAAATTAAGTTTCGACGAGGAGAAGCGATGTTGTAGATATTTATACCTGGAGTTATGACTAGTCGAAATGTAATTGTAAATTTTCATTATCAAGTTGAACCGATTTTCTGATTTTGTCTTGCCAGACTGTGATTACAGATATCTTGACCAGTGACGTTGCTGAAACTCTACCACTTTTGGCAGCAGCAAACCTAGAAACATCACGCATGACAACTTTCATTATGTCTATAGTTAAAACTAAATTACAGATATGTGCAATTGTCATTCAAGATGTGTGATGGTTTAAATTAGGTTTCAATGACTTTATTGCATATTTGTGTAATTCCATTGTACCAATGGTCAAAACTGAATTACAGAAATTTACAAAACTTGCAAAACTTAAGCTCTATATGTCATTTTCACTGGATGCTCTTCCCAGGTCATCAAATGCAGCCTCTAAATGTTAAAATCATGCTGTGATTTCATTGCGTGGCGCAGCGCCCCAGAATGGTCAATGTGTAGGAAATGCTGGAATATGTTCGGCTCCTTATAGTTCTACTAGTGCTGCTGCTGCATCATATGAAACCAGAAGAAAAGAAAGTAATCAGACTGGAGTCGTCCTGCAGCGGAGGTTTTGAGGCTGAAGTTCTGAGTTTATGGGCTCACAGCATCATTAGCTCACTTGTGTTCAGTCACTGTGACAGAAGCATCAGGACTCACATTAGCGGCGCTCTCAGCATCACTGAAGCAGATTAAAAGACTTGTATCCTGTTCATGTTCATAGATCTGAAGCTATTAAACATTTAGATGATTTAATTTGACCTAAAGAACAATGAATCATTTGCGTTCATACGGTCCTGTATAACACTTTATCGCCAAAAATAATCTACTGTACATCCTCATACATTCCTCCCAGGCAGATTATAAAGGCCTGTAACACCCTGCACCAGTCAGCCCTGCACAAAGCTCATTGCCGGGAAGAAGTGAAGCAGAAAAAGGAACCCACCTCCTGGACGCACCACGCACAGCTGGGGTGCACAGCCAGACATTGCTTGCATGTGCTGGCCCCCCTGGAGGTGCACACGTTAGAACCTGGAACGACAGGAAACTCACTCAATAGTAAAATCCTGTCTCGCGTGTTTCTCAGACCAAGTTTAGTTGTGTGTGTTTTTGCGTGACTGTGACACCTAAACCTTCCTAGTTAAAAAGATCATGTAGAATGACTGACTTATGGTTGAATAAAGGTTCATTTATAAATTAAATAGTGTTAAAAACATTGATGCCTTACTTATTATGTTTTATTTCAGTAAAAAAAACAATGATCATAAAAAGAGAATCCAATAAATAACAACCTGATCTGAGAAGTTGTGGGGTAAATTAAAAGGACATGTTAGGACACAACAGTTAAACTGTAATTATTCCTCCTGTTCATCATCCTCATCAGAATATCCCTTATAATGCATTTACAGTTCAAGTGATGCATGAGTGTACTTAAAGTTAATCATAATTGTGACATAAAGTGGATGGTGGATCTGTCAAAGTGAGTCTTTTTATTTCCAATTTCTCATGTCCACTGCAGCTCAGCAGAAAAACACTATGCAGGGAAACAAATGAGAGTCACTTGCTTATAACAAAGACTGCTGACATGTCCATGTACCTTTAGATCAACTTTTTAAATATTTTTTTTGGACAAAATAAGGTCTGCTTTTGTCCCCCATCACATAGGGATAATTGAATGAACAGTATGAGCAAGCAACAAAACTTCAGTCAATGTTTATGGACACCTGCCTGTTGTTTAAAGGCAAACTTTGAGAAAAAATAATGTGAACCTGACCAGGCAAACTTCCTCACATTGTTTCTCAAATGCAAGAAATAGAGACAGGGACATCCTGACCTGGACACATCCGTGCGTTTTTTTTTATTCTCAATAGAAATTAAAAGTTCCCTCAAGACTGCTCCAAGTGCCTTATTATGTGCCTGTCTCTGCAACACAGCCTGTAATATTCTTGGCAACAAAAAAAAAACAAAAAGACAAAAAGCAAAACAAACTCACCGCCAATTCCCGTTGTTATTCCCGCAAAGCTGAAAACGCACATCCACAGTATCCTCTGCGCCGGGAGAGCACGCATCCTGGTGCGGGGTCCTGCGCCTGGCCACGGAGCTCCGCTGTTCAGGGCACGAGTTCCAGAGAAGAACGAGGCAGAAAGAAATCCTTCATCTGCAACTGACACAACTCCAAATAGAGTCAAAATGTCGTAAAGGCCACCCCCCGACTCCGCATGCAGCCACAGCCGCTCATTAGCCTATTCTAACCAGTACATGTGTAGTGGGCGGAGGGAGGGCAGCATCCAGTCGGATCTGTGTGTGTTATCCACTTTTTTCTATTTGGGAGAAGCAGCAGGTCTGAGCATCAAACACGTGACTTCTTGCACCAGCTGTGTATTCTGGTGTGAGTTAAAAGCTTTGCTTCCAGATCGAATTCCACATGTTCATGGACACAGTAAGCACTGTATTATATAGATATGTGGATTCTATCTATATTATTCTTTTTTCACGTTAGATGCTATATTATTATATTTATACTATTGTATATATTCTTCAATAAGCCTTTAATTCAATAAGAGGTAATTAATAAGAATGTATTAGCTGTTTCTGATGATGAATTTAATATAATTTCTATGTCCAAACTTTAATAAAGGTCACTTAAAAAAGTCTGTAGTGAATAAAGTGTAATAATTACATACAATATTTAAACACATCAAGAAAAAAAACACGTTTAATTGCTCTATTCTACCAAATTACAAATAAAAAAAGCCTTTATAATAAGTGTGCATTATATATGCTTGAGGATGCACTGCCCACTAGTGGACAGAACCTGTAATGACACCGAGCGCCACCAAAAGAGCAGGTCAGAAAGTTTCATACTAAATTTATTTATTATTTTATATATTCTTTTACTGATAATCCTGGACCAATATTTATTGATATTTCCACAGGATATAAGATCCTATAATATGTCCATGATGTTTTGTCTCTTTTTTACTCATCTTGTACATTCAATTATTTCAATACAAAACCTCAAAACCTCTTACTAAAAATAAGTTTTAATCCATTTAACAAATATTTTTGTTTAATAACATGTCCTATTTAACCTGTTCTGACCACAATTGTTTAATAAAGTGATATAAAACTAGTTTGGAAACTTACATGGTAACATGTATAGGTCACATTAGGCTTTTAATCTTACAATAATCATGGAAATCCTTAGTCACAATAAGAAAAATGGTACTTACCTGCTCAATTAATTGAACTGACTGTAAACAAATAATTAAATAAATCAAGTAGGCTATTATACATTTTTACAAGGCCAACATATTAAAAAAAAAACATAATTAGACTAATTACATTGACAAGAGTTGATCTGTCCATTTGCTTTGCTTCTGTGGTTGTAGTAGCACTTCATTACCACCAGGTGTAATTCCCTTACAATAAATGGTCCACAGAACACTTTTTCTGTTATTTACACTTCATTACTTTTACTTTAAGTTATTGAACTTCCAAATACATATATATAATTAATCCCTTTGAAAAGTGTATATAATATCTGCATACTTCATTTTTGCTCATATGGATTTTTTCATCTTGGCATGGTTGAACATGTGCATTGCAGAAAAGAGAAATGGAAGTAGTAAGATTTAATTGAGTCAACTATATTAACATTCTTCTACAATTCTCTTGGTTTCACTGAGTTGTGAAACTTCACTAGTCCGTGCATTTGGTTTCACATCTTGCACTCTAGCTTCTGAACTCGCTCAAGGTTAAATCCTATGACTCAGACACATGTGGTGTTTTGACTTCCAAGAGCCAAGCTCAACTTTGTTGTGAGATGTTTTCAATGACGAGCCGCTGCCTCTCGTTAGCTGGGGGGATGTTTTGGGACATGTTTCATTTGCTTTTCGCCGAGACGGTTTCATGCAGTCACGGCCGAGGCTTGGCTGGCATGTCAGCGGGACGTGACGGGCTCTGGCAGCCTCAGATCTGAACAATGCAACAGAGGAAACCAGCAGTGGCAAAGCATCAGTTGAATATGACGAGGCTAATATGAGAGGCACAGTTTCAATATTAGATTTTGAGGGTAACCAATAACAGCAGGATTAAATTGTGACTGATTCCAGTCGATCTGCAGCCAAGTCTGTCTCCATCTGTCCATCCTCTTCCTCCTTTGGTATCTCATCACTTCTTCTTTCTCTTAACTGTCCTGTTGCACAATCCTCCATGTGCAGCTCTTTCTTCATCTTAACGTCGACCTTTGCCCTTTCCTTTCTCCTTTTTTTTTAAACTTCCAAGCAATTGCACAATTTTCTGAGAAAAAAAGCTCCTCTTTTCTCCCACAGGTTTGATTGACAGCACCCCTTGCACACTCTGCAGTGTGTGTGTGTCAGGGGGGATGCATGTGTCTTGGCATCAACCTGCGTCTTTTAGAAGTTTAATTGCAGCATTCGGTCTTTCTTCTCTGTATCGTTAGAGCATGTGTAGGTGTTTTTTATTTTGCATGAATGCTGCTTAAGTGAAACAGAACAACAAACCAGCCCAAAGGTTGCGAAATCACCCTCACACTGATTCAACTGAGGAGGGCAGGCACACGTGCGCGCACACACGAGCACGCTCACACACACACACACACTGGGGTTGTGTGTTGATTTAAGAGTTAATGAATGGATGATTGAGGGCTGCAGGGGTTGGGGAGAGCAGTGCCGTGGAAACAACCCCTCTTTTTCCCAGGGAGGGAGTATAGAACAAGAGTTGGAGGCAAAGAAAGGGAGAGAAAACGAGCGTCTCGGAGACAAAATTAAATTCAGATTGTGTGTGCAGGGACCTGAGAGGGGCTGCGGGGCGAAAACTACTTCAAGCAGAAGCTTTCTTGCTGCCAATAAAGCAAGTAGCATGTACTTGACAAGGACCCAACGGGAAAGAAAGAGGGAGAGAAGCAGCTGTTGGAGGAGGAGGAGAGTGAGACAAAGAAGGAGCAGGGGGCTGTCCTTACTTGCTCTTCAGTGCGAGGGACTGGATGTGGGAGGAGGCAGAGAGGCAGAGGGAGAGCAGGAGAAAGAAGGGGGACAAGAGGGAACAGAAAAGAGCAAGCAGGGAGTATGTTTGGTGTGTGAGGAGATAAATATACATCTGAAAGAGCGGCAGGGGGAACAGAGAGCGAGACAGTGTGTTGCACAGTTGCAGGCAGCCTATTCTCCAGCCTCCTCTCTCCTCTCCTCTCCTCCTGCACAACTTGAGGGACCATGCAGCAGGGCTGGACTCTCCCCCGGCTCGCCGCCCTCCTCCTGGCTCTGGTGGGGTTCCGGGCGTCGGGCTCGGAGCTGAAGCATCACCGCTTCGAGGAGATGGTGAGCGCCCTGTTCGCAGTGCAGAGCGAGTGCCCGTACGTCTCTCGCATTTACAGCATCGGGCGCAGCGTGGAGGGGCGCCACCTCTACGTGCTGGAGTTCAGTGATAACCCGGGCATCCACGAAGCATGTGAGTAACACCTGGCTCGTCTGTTTGACATCACGGCACAGATGTATTCATATTTAAATCCATTTCCATGAGGTGATTTTCCTGTCTTTTCACGCCCCAGTAGCCTGCTGTATTATGAACATGGGTTAGGACTTCATGAGGCAGCAAGGTCACAGGCTGGATCCTCCTCAGCAACTTCTGACAAACAGTTTTCTGGTGGAATTGGAAGTGATTTTGGGTTTCAAATGCACGGCCCCTGTTACTGGTTGCCCATTTGTTTTTCACTTCTGGCTGTGGGGAGTGAGAACATAGCTGGCAGGAGGCAGGCAGTTTGTGGGGGCTTTGGGTTTTTTTTGTCTTCTTTCTCCCCCAAGGAGATGAAATGTGAGCATTTGATTCCCAAAGTTGATTTTCTGTGTAATCTGTTACTCTGCGACTGAATACTGGAGGAAAAAGGAGGAGGGTTCCTCTGGCGAAATAAATCATGGGCCGTAATATGTGGAAAATCCGATGTGAAAGAGAAGAGGCAAAAATTGAAATAATTGAGGGAACATCTGTGATTCATTTCAAATATTTGCCATCCAGCCACCGACAAACTGTGGGGTGTTACTCAAAGCCGAGCAGATGACAGAAAAGTTCACTTTGAGTGAACAAGGGCTTAACCCTGAACCAACCACTGAAGCAGCTCCTCAGGTGTTTATTTTGTGCATATCAGTTGCAAATTGAAAAGCATAACCCTGTTATATCCAATGTTTGCTTTGGAAATAAGCCAAAGGAACTCATTCGTGTAAGTGATTTTTGAAGATCTATTCAGCACTTTTTTAATAGAAACTCATCGAAGGAAAGAAAAACAAACAAAACTTGACAACTGCAGGGGGGGGAAATGCTGTTTTGCTTGCGACTTAGCTTGCATTTTTTTTTTCCTGAACGCGGGGGTTTCCCTTCAGTAGAATAGAAGGATGTGCGCCTGTTCTGTTGCAAGGTGACAGAGGGTGAAAAACAGGAACCGTGCACTTCACAGAGGGGAGTGACCCGGGGTCTCGTCTGGGTCAACCCACTCGCAACGTTTAGGAAGTTCACGTCTTTCACATGCTGCAGAGTGTGAGTGTGTGTGTGTGTGAGAGAGAGAGAGCGAGAGCGAGCCAGCACTCTTTTGTTTAAGCCCATTTTCTGAACCCAAGGCCAGTTGGCCCCGCGTTAAAGAAAAGGAGGTGAATTGCAGCGCCCAAGCTGCCATTTCGGTGCCCGAAGCAATTAGTGAAGGGACGTATCTTCACACCCGCACAATACCCCAACTTTCACTTCTTCTCCTGAACACAACTACAACTACTTTAAACTGCATGTCGTGGACACCAGATAGCTCTTAACAAGTTATACCTCTGTTCTAGTCCAGGTTCAGTAGCTCAGTGTTGGCGGGTCCTTGCTGCTCTCTGTGTGATTAATGAAGAGACCCTGGGGCGGAGGGAACTCTATCCAGGAGTGGGAGACTGTTTGGATAGGTGTCTCACCCAATCAGTGACAGATATCCGAAGGAATGCCAGATTACCCTAGTCAAATAATTCAATCAGTTGTAATCAGAGAGCCCCCTTATCAAGATGTCGAAGGGATGTCAAAACATTACAGACGCCACTTTATTTGCTATTAATCTAATCAGGTTAAGTGACGATTCGGGCCGGGTGTTTTTTAATGTGTGAGTGGCCTGCTAGGTAATGTTTGCATGCTTGAACGCTCGTTTTACATGTCATGCTTGGCAGCACTGTTTGGCTCCTTGACCTCATGCCTCCCCCCCCCCATCCACCCTTTCTCTTCCTCCCTAGTGGAGCCGGAGTTCAAGTACGTGGGCAACATGCACGGCAACGAGGTGCTGGGCCGCGAGCTCCTCATTAAGTTCTCCCAGTTCCTGTGCGAGGAGTACCGAGCCGGAAACCAGCGGATCACGAGGCTGATCCACGACACGCGCATCCACATCCTGCCCTCCATGAACCCCGACGGCTACGAGGTGGCAGCCAGGCAGGTAACGTATAACCCCCCCCCCGAACCACCAATCTACCCCCAGGCCAGAAGGAAAACAAAGTCTCCCAAAGGAACGGAATTTTTCCTGCAATCAGTTGCCACTTGCGGAGAAGAAGAAAAAAAAAAGTTTCCACATTTCCCCTTGATTGTGTTCTCGCCAGAGGAAACGTTAAAGTCCCCCAGTGGAACTGAACAGAGTTTAATCACAACACGAAACACATCTGAAATCAAAAGATAGCATAAATCTGAAGGTGTCGGTTTTAAAATAAAGTCAAAAAAAAGTGTCAGTGACAGTCAAAGTAAACAAAACTTTTTCAAATACAGTTTTAAGAAGTATTCATCAGGTCTCTCAAAATGTACATTCTGTGTTAATGTTTTATGATCATGTTCAATATCATGTTTTTAATTTTTTAAAACCTTTTTAAGAGAGTTAAACTATCTGGTGCAAAGTTTTTAAGGTTAAACCACTGAACCAAAGGGTTAATTTTAACACTTCTAGTGTCAAAATGGCCCCTTTAACTGTTATATTAACACTGGTGATTTTACTCTGTAGGAGCTAAACATTAAGAGGAAGTTTTTTTTTTGTTTTTTTAAACTTGTATCCTCTAGTGTTTGCTAATTCCTGTAATAAACCCATCTATCAGCCTCCCCAGAGAGCCCCATGCTTTCTACTGGGGGTAATTACATGCGCCGCGAAACAGACACACACATACACACACACACACGTGCACAATTTCTTTGAGACTAATTATATGTCCTGAAGAGGCCACTTGCCCATGACCGTCTCTCTCGTTGCCACTCAGATGACACACATACACACACACACACACACACACACACACGCCGACACACACACACACACACACACACACACACACGCCGCACTGTAATTTGTTGCATCAACAGATGTCTGGGTGCAGCAGCATCTGGACAACAATGGGAAGGCTGCTCCCAGTTCCCAGCACCCGAGATGGCATAGTGGTGATTTTGGGTACAGGCTGAGCTTCTGAGGGGAAAAACAAAAAAAACATATATAATATATCTTGTTGTGTCACAGCAGGTCAGAAAGTCTTTGAGACAGTAAATTAAAAGTAATTTATTTTCTACTCAAAATAAAAAAAATCCAAATGTTTTTTTTCAATGACTTGCAAGTAGACAACTTATATGGACATGGAAATCACAACTATAGTCATTGCTAGTCATTAAAATGCTATTTTCTCTAAAGAACAGAACAAACATAGATACATAACATAATTGTTCATGACTCAACTGATGTGATTATATGCATTATTTTTTAAAAATATTTAGGCTTAAATGGATAAGTGACATTCAAGTTAAAAAATATGCCATTTATCCTAAGAATAGCTAAATAGAATTAAGCACAAAGTACAACTGAGGCTCATAAAAGGTAGTTTGAACTAGTTTTGCAAGTATTTGACTGTAAATCAATGAATTAGACTTGATAAAAGTATAATAATCACAGAGTGATTTCTATTCATCCTTAGTGGGGGCAGTAATGTCTGCATTTGCATTTTTGTTGAAAACACAATTCAATATTTGTTTTTTAAAGAGACTTTAACTTTAAATCAATGTGCACATAACAGCAAATATTACCAATATTATAGCCACATATGCCCCCATGAAGCACGATGAATTGAAACATTGCATCTGTTTAGATTTTAATGCATCAGAGACGTATGGGCGTGTAGCTGGCAAACATACTGATGAATGTTTTATAGGATGGGGCCTCATATGTAGGATTGAAACGAGGCCCCCAGATGCCTGAGGCCGCCACTGATTGGAGGAAACATGAGGCGATTATCAAAGTCCATAGGAAGATTCCTCTGGGCACCAGGGAAATCGCTGCCAACTTTCACAACAATCCATCACATAACTGTTGAGATGTTTCAGTAAAAAAAAGAACAGAAAAGCAGCAGAAAAATCAGAGTCCCCAGGAATTTCATAGCAAGCCAGAAATATTTCGGTTAGGATCAAAGTGGTGGACTGGTGGATATTGCCATCTCTAAAAAAAAAAAGCTTTAGCATCGTGCCTGCCCTGCAGTATTACAGGCTTATTATTTCACTTAGAGCTAAGGAGGAATGTTCTGTTCCGTTTGTTTAACTTTGATGTCCTTTAAAGTCGTGTTGGGGAAGGATTTGGGTTTGGATTCCGACAGTTAGAATACTACTGGTAAATCATTGTGATTTAAATGTTACATCCAGAAAAAGAAAAAAAAAAACCGATCCCGTTGGAAAATAGTTCACTGTCAATACCCTGCAGCTGCGGTTTGTGCAATATGCCTAAAGTCAGTTTTCCTTTGCTGCTTCCAAGCGCTGTGCAGTCATATCTTCAAAATCACTGAAAACCACAGATGCCACGATGCGATAATTCAGTCACTCAAATGGCAAAAAAAAAAGAAATTATATTAAAAAACCTCAATATTTCATCTGTGACTCATCAACAGGGCCCCGAGTTTAACGGCTACCTGGTGGGCCGAGGCAACTCCAGAGAAATCGACCTGAACCGGAACTTCCCGGATTTGAACGCGCTCATGTACTACTACGAGAAGACGAACGGGCGGAACCACCACCTGCCTCTGCCTGACAACTGGGAGCAACAGGTTAGTGCTACTGGAAACACACACACACACACACACACACACACACACACTTAGTGTATCCATCCCTAAGGGAAATGTGTACGTGCAGATATGCGGGGATCCTAGGGAGGGAGATGGATGAGTATATTTCCTCATGCTGGTGTGTGTGTGTGTGTGTGTGTGTGTGTGTGTGTGTTTGAAAATGAACTTGGGTAACTATAACAGAGCGGCGTTATCTCATTTTTTTAACTGTTGACATATTTGAACTCATGAGATTTGTACTGGATCTGGTTCCGCCGCCTGTTGAGCTTTTTCCAAATAGAAGAGAAACTGTTAAATTTAAACATGAATTAGGAGCCAGTGAGTCACGCTGTAGGTTGATGGATGTTTGCTTATCTTACTCTAAAACTTATATCTCCTCATATAAACTCTGCTTTTCTTTCTTCAGGTCAGAAAGAGGTTGCTCTTCTTTGTATTTACAATCTAACAGGCAGGTCTCCTGTTTTCTGAGCTGATTTACAAAAGAAACATTTTGTACCAACTGTACATCATTAAATAAGACGCTAAATTTGAACATCTTGATGGTTTTTGCTGCTTCCAAGCTTATATTTGTCTTTGGAAATTTAAAAGCCTGCGAGAAACTAAAAAAAAAATAAAACGGTAGTTGCTGAAGAGGCCAATGCTTTCTTACTCTTGGAATTGTAATACCTGATAAAAGGCTGGTGCATATAAACAGTATTTAATTATTTTCAGCTGCAGCTTTTAGTCTTTTGGGAATTTAAAATGACGTAAATTGTTTATAGAACAACGAGTGATAATTAAATGAAAAAGATCATTGAGAAGCCAAGCCGCTCACCAAGTGCTGAGCCGCCTGGAATATACTTTTGTAAGTACACATGAAGCCCTTTACACAGTTGTTGTTTTGTGTCAGATACATGGATCTTTGGGGCTTTTTGCTCATATCTTATCTATAACAGTAGAAAGAGGGGAAGGTTGCTCCAGAGCTACTTTATTTCTTGGTTTTAGCTAAACTGATCTAACCTTTGGACCTTCATGCTTGTAGCTGATAGTGTTATTGCTTCAAAATTATTGAAATAGTTCTCAAAATAGAATCAAATATTCAATGTAATATATATATATAAAAACATTATTACCTTATGTAGCCATTTATTTAGGGTTATAATGCAATATAACAGATTATTTAATTCTAGTTATAATTCTTGATTAAATCTGTCATGTACATCATCAATTACACCAACAACTGCGTACACTCCATATGTCATATTGTGTAAAGTTAAAAACAGTAATTAGGGTGATAATGTCACATATATATCTACATCAATTATAGGTACATCAACCTACAATATAATTTTTTTGACAAGTTGTGACATAAATTACAGCATTAATTGTCATTTCATTACATATGTTAATCAGTTTTGTTTTCCAAGCTGTCGAGTACTAATTATTAGTTCTGTGACTGAATTTAATTAGGAAAACACAGGTTAAAAAAAGCGTAAATGGCCATGGTTACAGCTGCTTCTTTCAGTCATGAAGCCTCCAGGCTTCTGTACTCACCATCAGGCTCAGCCACGCTACAGTAGCGCCGTTTAATTAACCAAATGATGAGATTTATTTAATCCAGAAGATTGAGTTTAATTTGTTTTTTAAATTGTTTTTGCTCCACAAAATAATAAGAAAGGACCGAGATGACAAAAGGTGTTTCTGAGTGAGTTTTTACAACCTAAAGGTCACGTATTGTATTGTATTGTAAGTGTGATTTTATTTCCTTTAGATTATAATGAAATGCGAGAAGTAGAAGCATGAGGGAGGTGATGTAAAGCTAAATTACACATCAAGTGTAATTTTATAAAGCGTCATAATGTAAAAAGTAAAGTTTTCTTCTCTTGTTCTTTCCATTTTTATTTTTGTGTGATAAACTATAGTTTTAATTCTAAAACCCTGTAACCAAGTAGGGAAACAGGACCAGCACCTATTATGGTTTCATTCTCTCGACATGTAGATGGTTATTTTTCACTCAGTCCATTTTTAGAAAAGAAAAAAAAAGACCACCCGTAGACTGGCAGCAGGGTCTGTTCTTAGACATAAACCGGATTTACATGACCCCTGAAAAGGAGTCCAACTCACCCCATGAGATATTGCAACAAAGTCCACTGACAATTGATTGGTCTGAAGAGAACATCCCACCTACGATGTGAATTATCCAACAGTGGATAACCAGAGTGTGAAATTTACATCTATTTGTATTTAACCCTTTCATGCATGAATTGTGATACGCTCAGTCAGGATTCAGTCAAGAAATTCATTTATTTGTCCACTCAAATGTACTTCATGTGTTTTGATTTGTAAAAAAAAATGACAGTTTTGCCATTGTCATAAATCAAAAAACTTAAATGACATTCTAAAAACATTTATAGTCAAAAATACATAAAAAAAACACTAGTAGTAATTCAATTGTACACATATTAATGTAAAATTGAGTGGACAATGGTATTTCCTTCAAATATAAAATCAAAACTTGGAAGGTCACACAATATGTCACCTCAGATATTGCCTTATGTAATTATGTTTCTTTTAACCTCGGCCATATTGGTTCCCCTGACTACTTTTTTGCTCCAAAATGACCTGTCAGTGTACTTTTGTGTATAGAAGATGCATAGATTCCACAGATCATCAGATCTGATCTACAGTGGTGAAACCAAACAACGCCTACACCGAACACACAAGAGCTGCCTCATCAGGAGACTCAGCTGTACATTTGCATCTAAAGGATAAAGGTCACTCTTTTCCAATTTCCTGCTTTTGAACAGGGAAGACAGATGGTTTGAGAGAAGGGTCAAAACAGGTCATATAATATATATATATATACCTTCACTAAACAGAGGTCGTGGCCTGAGACATAACTTATTCCCAGTGTACAATACTGTAGTGGAAGCTCGCTCTAGGAAAAAATAAAACCCGTTCACACCTGGACTCAACCACTCCACACTTTCAGAGGTGTGGTCGTGTTAATCTGAAATTCCTGAGTCCACAAAATCACAAAGGCTTCTTTGATGAGAGGTGGAACGTCTTCAACTAAACTAAGTAGTCTACAACTGTACAAGCTGCAGGTAAATATAGAGAAAAAATACTTTTAAACAGATAACTGTCGTGACCTCCAGGGGTTCCAAGGGTTAAGGTCGTTTGGCAACTGTCTGCTCATGTAAAGTTTGTCGCACTGAAATATGATTATTAGCATGAGTGTGTGTCTTTCATATGTAACCCTACACCATGGTGACAGTCCTAACTTCAAAGCACGCATGGGTGTATATTAAGGTCCACAGATAATAAATACCTGCCAGGACTCAAAGCAGAACTCACACTTCTTGGTTACAACTGCTGCGTTCGAGGCCAGTGGGCTCTGAACGGCCGGATTATTTTCACACAAGTGGCACGGCCAGACTGTGTTTATTGTCCCACACGCCCTATTCAAGGAGAGGTTTTACCTCTTCTCTCCACGCTTGATATATAGCTTATATATGGCTAGGAGTGTGTGAGCACAGTTAGCGCCGACAGAGAAAATAAACAGGGGCATTAACCTGAATTTAAAGGTTTAGGATGTCTGCACGTGACATCTGTATTTGGCAGAAAAGGCTCGCCCATCGAGTAATTAACTTACATTCTTTTTGTGTAACATTTTTTACATAAACTTGGGATTGGAGAGCACTATTTAACTAAAGTGTACACATTATCTGGTGCAGAATTGACAGTTTGCTTCCCATCACGGCAAGCCTTTGCCAAGAAAATCCTGCATCATCTTGTAAACTCATTTTTCTCCCTGAGTATGTCAGAAAAGGAAAGGCTTTAAATAAACTCTGCTACGCCTGTTTCTTCAGGAATGAGACATAAAGCTGTAGTGCTGCTTGCCTAAAATTGAACCTAATTGCATAAAAGTGAAACAAGGGTACAAAAAAAGTCGCAGTGCAAATACTTGGGCAGGGAGAGCTAGTGTTTGTCCAGGTAAGCAGCCAAGCAGAGCAGCCAGTGGTTCTGGTTGAGAGGAAAACCAGATGTTTTCAGCCCACTGATGTTGCTTGGGAACAGTCAGGTGATGGCGTAGGCTTATGGGTAATACTTGAAATATCTCCCACAGGTTGAGCCGGAGACTCTGGCCATCATAAAATGGATGCAAAACTACAATTTCGTTCTGTCTGCCAACCTCCACGGAGGAGCTGTGGTGGCCAATTACCCATTCGACAAGTCGAGGGACCCCCGCATCCGAGGGAGGACTACCTATGCAGCCACGGCCGACGACAAGATTTTCAGAAATGTGTGTAGCAGATTTAAATTATTTCCCTACGGTAACATCATACTGATCTCATCGTCTATTGTTTGTCTAAAAGCATGCTGCGGATGGGTGTGTGCACATCATCCACATTTTCTTGTGTGTGTGTGTGTGTGTGTGTGTGATGCCAGTTGGCGAGGACCTACTCGTACGCTCACAGCTGGATGCATAAGGGCTGGAACTGCGGGGACTTCTTTGACGAGGGGATCACCAACGGGGCCAGCTGGTACTCTCTGTCCAAAGGTGGGTAAAACCCCCCGAAACTCAACACAGTTCAAAATGAGGAAGCCAAAAGCTTTTTTAAATACAGTTTTAAAAGGTTTGTAAAAATGTAAATGTGTAAAATGTATTCATGTTGGCTTTGGGTCATTTAAAAGTCCATTTGTACATATTTTTTTGCAAAAATCACACAGAAATTGTGCAATTTTTGGACAAGGTATCAAACGGTGTAACTCAAAAATGATGAATGATAAATTTTGAGAATTCAATACACCTAGAACAGGGGTCACCAACCTTTTTAAAACTGACGGCTACTTCATGGGGGGGCTTCATACAAAGGGCAACCAGTTTCACAGGCTCTCCTGAAATAACACATATGCTCAGTTTGTAAAGACACTGCTACTAACTGCTATATGTCATCAACACACTTAAATTGAACACAATTCTTCAAAATTGTAATTATTAATTCCAATTGTACCTTTTTTATGCACAAAAAACTCCTTGACCATGTTGTGAATGTAAACTCCCCTCCTCTTTACTGACAGTTGTGTCAGTAGTTCTTCTCTTGTGGAGAAATCTGCAAACGCCACCTAGATAAAAAAAAAAAAAAAAAACAGCTTCTGTGCGTCTTTAGCACTGAATGCTAAACTATTAGCACTTTTCCTAGTCTTTAAGTACAGTGTTAGCAATTAGCATAATTGTTTCTTTAACAATTCGTCCATCTGAAAACGGTTGTTTCTTCTTGACGAAGAACGTGGAGCTCAAAATTAGACTTTTGTTTTCTTTTTCGCGCATGTCTCGTGAGAAAAAATAGTTTTTTTTACCCAAAGCCGCCTTTAGCTCACGGGCTTTTTCCGCCCCTAGCGTGTGCTAACCGGTGGCTAGTTAGCATCTAGCTAACAAGATGCTAAGCTAGTAGCTTTTATGACGCGTCTTTTTCACATCGTGCCGCTTTGACGTCGCCACACTCGGCCGGTAAATGAGACACGCGGAGGTTTATTTCACAGTTGTAAAAAAAAGTTAACTCTTCCCATTTTTTGTTAAAGTGATATGTTTTCTTTCTCTTCTCTGCCGTGTTTTTGGGCTAAGAAACCTGCCTTTAGGTTTTTGTCATACGCATCAGTGACCTTTGAACTGGAGTAGGTCGGAGGTCACCGAAACGTATTTAAAGTAATACTGTATAATGAACATTTTTAAAATATTGTCTTTTTTTTAAATATATATGAATGCAAATGTGATTTATGATAATAGAAACAGAATAAAAATTTAATTTTAGACGCAGCAAGGTTGATAGCATGAGTTAAAGCATCTGGTACTAAGTTTTTAGGGTTACACCACATAACATTTTTGACATGTAAGTGATTACTCATGAAAGACCAATTTCACGAGTTTCATTAAGTTATTACAGTTTAATAAAAATCTTAAACTGCTCGTACTTTCTTCGGTTATACCCACTGTCAGAACCAATTCTATTTCACATTATGCATCCATGCTGTAACATGCCTCAATTTCCTCCATATGTTGGCTACCAGTGTTCATTTTGTTTAATTTTTATTCTCTATTATTTGATCACTGTGCCACTTAAGCTGACAAATTCTCCCATATTTATATGTGTTATTCTTTGAAAACTTAATTTTACTTCTTTGACTTTATGTGACCATAAGGGACTTTATGCCTTCTGAGCAAAGCCAGCATTGGTCCAAATGTGGCCTTTGTGCAATTTTTCCCGTAGGCGTAAGTCTATTTTTTGGTCGTCTGTTTGGTTACTTCCGGGCACCAAAGGAGCTCGCTTTCACCGGCAGGAGAAGCACAGCTGAGCTTGTGTTTGTGGCAGGGCAGTCCACACTTTGGTGCATTTTTTCTGCATTTATTTGCATGTGTGACAAAATGTGCCTTTTAGCGCACTGAAGGTAATTTTCATGGCTTCATTTGGAATAGGTGCATGCAAATAGACGCCCTTAGTGCCACAAAAACACCTTTCATTTATTTGTTTGCCCATTTTCAGATTCGTAAACATTTTTTCCATCCACTTGATTGACAGAGGAGATGACCCGGAGGTCAGAAATAAGGCAGCTGTAGTCATCACACAGCAACAGCTTGTTTCCTGATATAGTTTTACAGGTCCTCTCCCAGGCCTCTCTCCGGAGCTCTGCAAAGATCAGATTTTGTGTCTGTCTCATTTATATTAATGATCCTCTGCTCTGATTGGCTGATTTGAATTTGTTTCATAGAGGTGAACTCATGTTCTGGTGAACTCTCTCCCTGTTTCTCCTGTTTCTGCTTTTAAAGGGAATGAGATGAGCTCGTGTGATTGGTCGTTACTGAATCCCCTCGACATGTGCATTCCTCCCACTTATAATGTATTCAGTCCCTCGTCTGCTCTGCGCCTGCACCAGGAATTAACACTTGGACCTGTGCCTGCGATCCAGTCTATTTTCAGGAAAACAGAGCCCAAAGAAACTAGCTAAACCAATGTATCTATCCTGGAGCATTTTTCCCACATTTAAATAGATACTTGCATACCAAACTGCATCCAGAGCCAATTCTGTAATGTGTCAATAAATAAATGTCTCATCCATTTTACTGTCTTTCAGTTGCATGTAAAATATATAAAAACAGTGAATATTTGAGGTTTGTTTTGTGCCAGAATGCTTTATGGGGCTGTTATTACAGGGTTAGCTTAATATAATATTATTTACTTGGCTTTGGCCAAATAGAAGCCATCACTAGTCACAGGAATTTAAAATCATCACCCTCCATGTTTTGGTTTAATTCTTGGGAAACTTGTGCTTCACTGGAGAATTCAATGAATCCCCACAGTAATATTCTTTTTTTGCCATTGGATGCTTGGAAGCTACAGTACATCAAGTTCCTCCAACTGTCTGGGCACATATTCCATTTCAGCTTGGTTGCTCTGCGAGTGCAACAACAATAGTCCCCTTTACTTTGATGTGGAAGTCCAGGACTGCTCCGGATCCTTCTTTGGAATGTGAACCTGTTGAGCTTTATTTTGGGTTGCAGCTTGTGAATTAGATGACAACGCCCCGCGGTCACATTTAGTAGGAGTACGTTATGTTTGTTTTAACAACTCTCGCTTGCTCCAAGTGTTATGTCATGGTCTATGAGGTTACATCTGAAGACTCCGTCCCAGTCGTGGCCTCGTATGCATTAGGCTTCTCTGAAATGCTGCGTTATATATATGAAGCCTGGTTGTCTGATGCGAGGTGAATTGTAAATCCAAAGGCCTCTCTTGAAATCTACAGTTCATAGTTGCATAATGACGCTTTACATCCACCTTAAATGTGCGTTTCAGGCATGCAGGACTTCAACTACCTCTACAGCAACTGTTTTGAGATCACGCTGGAGCTGAGCTGTGATAAGTTCCCTCCGGCATCGGCACTGCACAGAGAATGGATGGGCAACCGAGAAGCACTGGTTTCATACCTGGAACAGGTCTGATTGCACACACACACTCGCACGCACATGCACACATACACACACAGACACACACACACTCTTGCATACACTGTACCAAGAGTCAAGAGTCCATTTACCCAGCTTCCTTTGAATATCGGCTAGAATTCCCCGGAAAAAATGACTCAAGATGAGCCACATAAAATTCAGTGTAATACAAGTAAACTGACTTTTTACTTTCCGTCAGGCATGAAAAGGAGGCCTTGGTTCGAAGACAAAATGCCCTTTATCCCGCTTGTCAGCGCGCTGAGATAAAATACTTTGACGCATTGCTCCTAATAGGCTTCCTTAAGTCACAGGGGACGGCTCAGAGAAGCATACTTTTTTTTTTCTCCCCGCAGTAGCAGTTCAACAAAGCGAGCTGAAAGGAACCGGCGGACTCTGTTCTGGTTTTGTTTTACAATATGTCTGCAGCTCACAGAACGTTGGGGAGGAATGTTGACAGAGTGAGGCCTGAGCTGTTGGAAAGTTTCTGCAAGAAAATTGCAAATTGCAATCGATGCATCGATCAAACATGAAGCTATCTGTCATCAAACCTACATAACCTTCCTCTATTCAACACCCATTCATTTTTCGGTGGCACAGGCTGGCGAATTACATAACACTTTTGGCTGTAAATGAAATTACATTGGGGACTGTAATTATCTGTAAGTAATGTGTGTAGTCAACAAGATTTCTATTTGTTTCTAGGTGCATCATGGGATAAAAGGCATGGTCTACGATGAAAACAACAACCCTATCAGCAATGCTGAGGTCTCAGTATCTGGGATCCACCATGACGTCACCTCTGGTGAGGACGGGGAGGGGGCGTGTCGGCTCATTGTTGTACAGATGTGGTTATTATACCATTCATTATTATGGATTTCATCTCAGAATAATTTTACATCTCCACTCTAGAAATCTGGGAAAATTAAGGTTGTCTTATTAGTGTTAACGAGCCTCTCCTCTGATTGGCTGGTTTTTCCAGAAATCTTAACATCTTAACAAAAAGATAAATGAAACTGCCAGTGGAATAAAATGATTTTACTCAATTTGGACTAATAATGATAAGTTATTTCCCCCCCGTGTAGAGTTCAGTTTTTGCAGTGGGGGTGTGTGAGTCGGTGAAGTGCATTCATGACCAATAACTTTCCAAAAGTCCTAGTTTCCTGAATACAGCTGTATTTCAAGTATAAAAAAATATAGATATTTTTTATAATCATGAAGCAGTAAAATCTCATTTTGTTAGTGAGTCTTTATCCTGTTATAACTACTTTACCAAAAAACGAAAATGAATTGCAGTCAATCAGGAACAAGCTGCCCCCTAGTGGTCAAATTTGAGAATGCACTTTGAAAAAAATAAAAATCCTCGATAACAAGGCACTATAATGTGACTTCAGTTTTACAGCTTTTCTTGACATTTCCTTCCCCAGGTGTGGACGGCGACTACTTCAGGCTCCTGTTACCGGGCACCTACACCGTGACAGTCTCTGCCCCGGGTTACGTCCCCTCCACCAGCACCGTCACAGTGGGACCAGCCGAGGCCATACAGGTGCTTTATCCCTGCAGAAATCTAGAACTTTTAACAAACGTTTTTAAGGTTTTTAATTGGTTTGTAATATCATGTATTACTGTATTATCTGTGGGTTTGATCGCTCACACCTTGTCCTTCCTCTCTTCCGCCAACAGCTCCATTTTTACTTGAAAACGGCACCAAAACAAAACCTGAAAGGGAAACCGCACAGCGGCAAGAAGAACCTCTCGTCTCACAAGGCGCCGTTAAAGCTCGGGCCCAGATGAGACAATAGTTTACACACACATACACTGAAGGTCCCACAAGAAAACACACACACACACACACACACATGCACACACAAACATACAACTTATGAAAAAGATAAATTACCATAATACCATTTATGTATGTAATTGTACCTTCGTAGTCCTTCGATTATGTTTTTCAAACTTCTGTGTGTTTTGTTGATAAATATAAATGTCTGTATTAAGGAGTTGTTGGTGTATTTATGTAACATGTTTGATTTGTATGAACACAACCATCCTGTATTTGTTAAAGACTTTTTTTTTTTTTGATTTTGATAACAATTATTTGATGAAAATTGAAAGTGAGAATAAAACAATGTTTTTGCTGTCAAAATGTTCCATCTCTTTACACTGTGTTTTGCATCCTTAAAAAGGGTGAAGGCATGGAGATATAAAAGTAAATGGGTGAACAAATCATGTTTGGAAAGTTGAGAAAGTCAGAACCTTTTTGCAATAGGAGCATTCTTTGGGTTTCTCGTCATTTAAAAGCTTCTTACAAAAGAAAAAAAAAATTTGTCTGATTTTTTTTTTTTACCAAAAATGATGAATATTAAAGATTTAATCTCCCTAGAATATAAAACTAGTTGCTGCCATGTGTTTTTAATTTTTTAAAACCTTTTTTTAAGAGAGTTAAACTATCCACTAACGTATTATTATTGCAAACGACTGAAGCTGAACTCAAGTCTATTTATTGTGCAAACACTATATAATTATAACTGATAGGATTGTATAAAAAAATAAGCTTAACATCTTTCCTGTTATATTTAGAACATGTAAAGATGCTTTTAAACAGCTCATGGCTCACTGGAAATAACTGATTGCCTTTTATCTGCTGATGTTCCAGACTGAGTTCTATAGACTTGCAGTAGGTGTCACTTATTAATGTCATATATTCTGAAAAGTAGAAATCGTTAGTGGAGGTGCAAGTATAAACATTTTGGATCCTGCAAAACCAAGCAGTCTTTCTCTCTAAAGTTATATAAAATAATTTTAGCTTCAGTACACCGACCTGGTGTTGACTCTGAGGAGATGATACAGGATTCTGTTTCTCAGGATTCTCGGCCTCTCACCAGTGCACTTCTGGACACCTCCACACTGGCCATTATCATATTATAGTGTTCCGTTCTGCACATAAAGGCCAAGTTCAGATACTTGTAGAGTTAGTTTATGCTGCATGAAGTAATGATTTAAACAGAGAAATGGAAAGTTGTTAACATAGAGAATGTTCTGTGTGTCCTAATGTAGCACAACAGTGCAAGCTGAACTGTAAAACCCTCATCTAAACTTTATTCCAACAAAGGAGCCTTTGCAATATAGAAATATATATATATTTATGCATCATTATTTCAAATGTAGATCATGTTTTCACTCTTCTATGCACACTGGGCTACTGTGAACAGGAACCAGATCATGTTGAACAACTTTTTCATGACTGATCCTCGTCTGCCTGGAGGTGGCAGCAGAAGACAGGATGACATCTGTCAGACTGGGATGCAATAAAACAAATGCACTTCTTCATCCGCTAAAATCGACAGCTCTTTGTTAACATTACATGTTTGTTCCCATTCTAACTGTACGCATCTGTTCAAAAGTGGTAATATTTTAAGTAAAAATGTCAAAAACAACAAAGCTGCTTAAAGTCCAGACTGTTTATACGTACTAATGAACTAAAGTTTGCCAGGATCATGATCCAGTGCTTTTTCTGCTTAATATTCTACTCATACAGTTTATTAAAACACTGATGATGTTTTGCTGCACTGTAAATTCTCCTTTAATGTGGTGACGATTCTCCGATATAAAAAACCAAGGTAACCTTGACTAAAAACCTGACCCTGTTCAGTAAGACGTGATAAATGATCCCTCGACTTGTGTTGCTGGTGCCACCTGCAAACACTGAACAATAGCTGCTCTCTGACTAAGTAGGAAGAGGAAAGGGACACTTCCCCTGGTACTAAAGAGACGACCGACATGGAGCCGCTCACAAAAAGCAGCTTAAGATTAAGTTGTTTAAACTAAAAAAAAGACCAGTTTTAAGTTTGTGTGACGTTGCCCTCTAAAAATAATGGCTTTTTTTATAAAGCCTGTAGGAAAACACAAAAAAACTTGATCAATTATATTTAATAATCATTTCAATAAAAAACTTAAAAGTTAAAACACACTATAAAACACAACACTATAACAATACGTATAAATTAGGCCTAAGGCCTTTGTCAGTCACCAGTAACAATTTACTTAAGAATCATGTTTTATGCTTCTTCTCCTCCATAGATTCTTGTTTTTGAAGATAAAAAAAAAACTCTGACTTCGACTTAAATGGCCTCGATAAAACAGCCATTAGACATAAAGCGTGTGATCCTTTTACCTCAGGATTAAAGTGATTGTACCAGACGTGGCAGCATTATTAACAGATGATTTAGGCCAAAACAAATGACTTAGGCCATTATTTAATAGGCAGATGATGAGACTATTTATGTTCACAAACTATGCTGATGTATCTTCACCCATTATTTACAGTTCACACTCACAGCTTTTATCTTTAGCTTATTATGATGCATAATAGGGCAACCTATTGGCAACATTTTAAGGAATGGAACATAAACAGACAGGGAATCAAAAATCTGAATATAAAATAAGCACTTTGAATAAAGAAAGTAAAAATAAGTTCATGTAGAATTAGACAGAAACTGTGAGATTTAAAAGTCACAGTTCAGTGAAAGGACTAAATTGTTGTTGACTTAATAACAGGAAGCAGATTTTAGGGAGTTTGCTCCACATACGCGGAGGATAGTCAATGAATTCAAACATGAAATATAAGCAATTTTGATGCAATCCTGCAGATTAAAACCCAACGTCATGTGACTACTGAGTCAGGATCATTTTACTGACATCAATCAGGAATCAATCCGGTAACTGCAATTACTGAGTACAATCATTTACGTGTTTTTTTTTTTCAGATTTAAACGTATTGTCACAGCTGATGTCTCTCAGAGGACAATAGGACGGTTGTATGGCAGCCAATGTATTCTCTGCCCACGGAGCGCATAATGACGATCGACTGGCAGCGAACACTCAAAGACAACAATAGACCCACACGCTCCTTTTGAATGAAAGTGGCTGCTGTGAGGGAAGACAAAGCCAGCGTTTTATACAGTGGATCTGGAGCATTCTCAGCGGTGTGTGTGTGTGTGTGTGTGTGTGGGCTTGTGTTCACTTATAGCTGGTGAAAAGTGGCGTCAATGAAGCCCACCGGCGCTCCTTGCTCTGCCAGGCTTCACCTACGCGACCTCTCCCACGTTCATTGACTCCGCGGAGAAGTTCGGAGAAATTCTACGAACATTTGTAGAAATGGCATCGAAGTGATGCTCAGGGCTTACCGGAACACGGTGCAATAAAATGACATAATACTGAAAAGGACAATGGCTGTCACACGACAGCTCAAAGTGCCAATAAACAACGCAAGCATTTGCATCATTCATGGGACTATAAGCTTATTGGAGGCCTAAATGGTGCCACTAAATGATATTAATAAATCGTAAATTTGGAATTATTATCAGTATATTATTAGTAGTATCTTTTAGAAGTGTTTTACAAAGGACCACAAATAAATTAAATCAGGCATTAAATAGATGGATGAATAAAATACATGAATTTCAACAACATATGATTAAAAACTGAAGGGGAAAAGGAAGAAAAGAAAAGCTAAGCTTAATAAAATGCAGTTACAATCCTCCCGATTAACACTGCAGCAGGCAGGTCTGAAAACACATGTATTATATTAAAATAAATGAATACAAGCTGGAGCCGCTCGTGTGTTTTGCAACACATGTCAAAGTCCTGCCAATTTTCTGCAAGAACAGAACAAATATATTAAGATATTCTTTTGCCTGTGACATGATTTTTTCCTGTTTTACTGAATTTAGCACAAATTGCTTCATGCAATGTTTAGCAAACATAGTAATAGATATATATATATTATTCTGCAGTACATTGTAAAATCCATCTGTCTGTGTTATCTATTACCGCTAATTCTGCGTCAGGTCGTGGGTGGTTGGAGGACTTCCCAGGATGCATAGGGTGCGGTACAGGATGCATTATCCAAATTCAACTCTCCAGCCTCCACTTAACTTTGACATTAATTAATCCAGAGATTCACTGGAGAAAAATTTGAGTGATTATGGAGTCAATTTGATCGTGAAGAGGGAGGGTTCGACCTTTGAAACAGTCCCAAAAAAAACTCTCTATTACCCCAAAGAGCTGTAATTTAGAGAAAAGGCCTTCCATCCTATGGTGAGATATTTTTATAGTGATCTATATTTCAGTGTTATGTCACTGAGAGTTGTTTAACCCTGTGATGCTGATATTAATGCAGAGGGTTGGACCTAAAACTCATTAAATATCCAGTAGCATGGAGGCTGCACAACAACAGGGTCCTTTGACTATACAGTACAGGAAGCTGTGACGTAAACTTCAGATGTGTTTTCATGTGCATGTCTATGTACGTATGGTTGCATGGATCGGAGCCGCCTGTTTTCATGTGTGTGTGTGTGTGTGTGTGTGTTTAAGTGTGACCTCCTGTATCTTTTCCTTTTCCAACACTTGAGGTTTGAAAGCGTCCGACTTTTTTTTTGTTTCCTGCTATTGTTCTGCACATGCAGGACCACGTATGAGGAAGCTGGCATTACTGCAGACACAGCAAAAACTGGATTCACACACACACACACACACACATAGTGACCAAGTGTATATTCCTCATGCAACGGCTGTGATTTTGCCTCTAAAAAAACTGATTTACAGTTGAAGGAGCTGCAGTTGTGAGATGAGACATGTGAGGTGGAGGAACACAACGAAGCAGAAAACTAGTGACACCATTAAAGTGCTGCATTGAACATGGAAACCAGACCAGAACCAATAATAACTGACTGTACTACTAATAACGGAAGTTGCACAAGAGCCAATTCTAAACATGTGATTTCACACACACACACACACACACACATATATATATATATGTGCCGGTCAGTGCCATATCAGTGCGCTGATATGTTGATCTGAGGTTTAATGTGTTTTAATACACACTCGTCCTGCATCACCAACTCCATGTAATCTGTTACCGACCTTTGACCTTTTGCTTATGTAACCCTTCCAGAGCAATAGTTTCCCCATCCTTCCTTTGTAACATCTGGTTTTCAACATCTGTAAAACAAAGTTTCGTCTCCTCACGATCCCCTGTCACAGTTGAGAAAAATGTCAATGTTCAACCAGAGACTGAAACAGAAACTCCAAAGTACGACAAATATTATGTTATTACTTATAATATATTATTAGATAGACGTGTATAGAGTTTGCTTTCATTTTTTATATTCATGTCACATTTATATAACAAGTGCATGTGTGTGTATGTGTGGGAGGGGGGTGGTCACAGAGTTTAACTCGGCTCCATTAAATGTTTCGCACCATTGTTTTAATAGTGGAGGCAACTGCGCAAAACTACGTTAGATAGACGCGCACTTCGTCTCCTTGATTTATATGGGTTGGATTCATTGATCTTTATTTTATTTTCAGTCAGGCACTATTCGAGCCAGCTGCGGGTGTCTATGGGAGGAAAAAAAAAGTGGGTGGCGTTGTTGACCGTAGGCATGGAGAGAGGCGCAAAGCGCCGCGCCGCTAACGCGATGACAGCTGATCCGCCGACATGTGTCCGTAGACCCCGCACGGCCCGCGTCCTCCCGCACACAGACGCGCAGCGATCCGCTCCGAACTTCTTCCACTTCTTCTTCTTCTTCTGTTGCTGCTGAGGAGGAGAAAGAAGGAGGAGGAGGAGGAGGAGGAGGAAGAGGAAAAGGAAAAAAAAAAAGTTGCGCCGCGGAGAGAAAGCGCAGCAGCTCCGCCACCACATCAGCAGCTCGCTGGTTCGGATCCTCCTGCCGGACCGGACCGGGCCGAAGGACTGGATCTGTCCGCGTGTCCTCACAGGTACGCACGCGCCTCTCACTTCTCTTCGTGCGTGTTTTACGGTGAGATGAGTGTTTTTAGAGAAGGAAAGGAAGGAAAACACGAGGAAACTTTAAACAGCCGTGTGTGTGTGTGTGTGTGTGTGCGCGCGCGCGCGCGTGTGTGCGTGCGTGTGTGTGTGTGTGTGTTGGAATAAATCCACTGCTGACAGGAGTTTGGGGCGTACTTTGAAACACACACACACGCATACATGCATGCACACGCAGTAGCCTCAGATTGTGTGTGTGTGTGTGTGTGTGTGTGTGTGAGTGTGTGTGAGTGTGTGTTAGTGTGTGTGTGTGTGTGTGTGTGTGTGTGTGTGTGTGAGTGTGTGTGTGTGTGTGTGTGTCTGTCACCTGTGGCTCTGCTGTCAGTTGTTCCACCATGTGAGACCGACAACACACACACACACACACACACACACACACACACACACACACACACACACACTAATACACACACTCATGTATGAGTGTCACCCTCACAAACACAATGTTTTAGTTCATTCTCCTTTACCCTTCTTCTTCTTTATCCTTCTTTATCCATCATGGACGGTTCTCCTCCATCCTATCATGTCCTGTTCTTTTTTTTCTATTGTCATGCTCCTGTTCAGCATATCTTGTTCTGTTCTGATTTTCTTTATTCCATCATGTTCCAGTTTGTGGTTGTGAATGTGATTTCATTGCATCCTGTTCTTTTCTTATTCAGATGTTCACATTTGTCTATTCTGCTTATTCTACTCTGTTTGCATCGACTTGTTTTCTGTCAGCTAGATCTGACCTGTTTCTCCATCTTATTTTTTCACTGAAACTAATTCTATTCTATTCTATTCTACAACATTGGTTTGCAGCACTGTGTGTAACTTGGGTCTAAAGGTGTAAAAACTATTAGCTGTTTTATAACTAAATCGGCTACTGGCATAACCTGACTATTTTAGACTTGAAATCATGACTAAGGCAAGCGGCCAATTAAAAGGTAGAGATCCGTCGTCGTGGTTACCATGCACATGAGCTTTCTGGCCGATATGAGCCGCTTGGCATCATAGCGTCTCACAGTGAGCCAGCTCAATATTGAAATATCACATATCATATCAAAAAATTAGCTCTCTACTGGATTACCGTGTTGGAAACTAATTGATTGCATGAAAAAAAAAAAACGATGATGCTGCTGCTGTGTCATGTGACATTCAACTGCTATTAAGCCTGAATTTATGCTGTGACTTATCTCTATTTGGGTAATGCATAAAACATGACTCAGAACTCACACACAGCTGACGCAACAGGCTGCCAGGGCTTTAGCTTTTGTTTGACCTTTTGCTAAAAGCATTAGCACACTGCTCCAGTTCCACGGCCAGTCACCAGCTGATCAAAACACACGTCTGAGGACTCAATTAGCAAACATAGGAGCAGCTGTTTCCAGGCCGGAGAAACACGCCAGCGCAGGAGTTTAAGTTCTGAAGGTGTTGTAGAATTTAAGCATCACATTATGTCCAGTTTGTTGGATCAGCTGACCTGGATTTGTGGAAAAGGTTTGCAATGTGCAATGTGTGTGCAGACTTTATCTGCTGGAGCTGACATCGATATACATGCATAGTAACACACACAGAAAAAAAATCTGAAAACGGATATCAACAGACAGAATGTTTTTTGAAGAGAAATCCATCTAATTTGCTGCCAAACATCCGACCGAAAAAGCCAAGAATGACATGAATCAATCATTCCAGCGGCAGGAATCCTGAAGTTACAGTTAAAGGCCTACTAATAACTTCTCCAGGTTAACTTTATTATATTAACTTTATATAATATGCATGGTCACATAGTCTTCTGTAGGCCGAGTTAACCTCAGGGGCATTCTATAGATGAACTGGTGGTCGGTTAAAAAGAGATAATTCCAGCTTGGATCAGCCTCTGATTGTTCAAAAGATTCTCACATGATGGAAAACAAATATGGCCGTTAGCTAGCTGCAATATATGATCAATAATTGATTGGAATATGGAAAATTATATGGATTTATCTTACAAAGCCCCCTGGAAGAGACATGAGTTCCAGAGTGGATAGAAAACCTTCTGCAGGAGCTACGACCGCACTGAAGCAGCGTTAGAGGTGCGACTTTGAGCTTTCAGCTTAAAACACAATTACAGAGGTTTATTGGTCAAAAGTTATTAAAAGGTAAATGAACTGTGCCGAAATTCATCGGCCACTACAATGACGGGTTCAGAGGGTTAAATAAGCCCACACTGTCAAACAGTAGCGTTGGCCTCCTAAACTGCAGGTGTCGTTTGAAGTTTTGATGCTAGTTTGAAGTTTTATATATTTAGCGCCGCCTTTGTTTTGTCAACACTCAATTTCACGTGTTCCCACACCACTGAGGTTAGTTAAGATTTAGACACACACACACACACACACACACACATAATATTCAGAAAGGATTTCCCAGTTTCTTTTCCTGCAGAGGTCTGAAAATGTATTTTACCTCCTCTCCATTTATTTCCGACATGTCAATCTACCCCCGTTTTTTTTTCTTTTTCTCTTCTGTTGCTTTCATGCATTTGTATTCGGTGCCTGACAGGATGTTGGATGCACATTTAACATGCTGCACACTAAATTATTCACCGCTGGCAGCGGTTTCTTGTATCTGGTCTTTGTCGGCCAAGAAACTTTAGCTGTTTTGTGTCAGTTTGCACGTGTTACATGTCGCGCAAACACCGATGCACTTGTGTCCTATAAATCTGTAGAAACTTGTCATTATGTGTATTTTTATCCGGTGATTGAGCCCTTGCAGCAGCAACTGATTATTACTATAATTCCAAGCCAGAGATGCACGTCAGGAACGGCGAGCAGAGGTCAAACGCCACCAGGATTATCAATGTGAATGAAACACCGTCAAAACCTCTGAAAACGGACTATAAAGAAGGTGATGGTGCATGTGAGAAATGGAAAATGTTGCGCTCTTACGTAACGCGCGCTGCCAACACTCCAGAGCGAAGGCATTTGTCAGACGCTCAAAAACGAAAACATTCCTCATGTTCTTTGCAGAAGAATTAATTTGATTTGAGCTGGATGTGAAACAGGAGAATTTCACTGCTGGCATGAGCGAAGGCTGCAGAGAAACGTCGGCTTCACGCCTCAGATTCATTAATAAATGTGTCTGCCCTTAATACTTTATCATTCAGTATTAGAGCGATTAGTACCAGTAGGTCTGGAAAAAAATCAGGATAATCCATTTTAATTACACAATGCATTTATTCAACATTAGTGACTTTGTGCTTTTACTTGAGATTTTCAAACAGAATTGTTGTGTTTACAGAAGTCATGGATTTCAACTTGCACCTTACATATCGTTTACATATCTTGCACATTTTCATGTGTTTCTGCTACTTGTCTGATTTTATATAAATATAAAAATAATAAATAAATATATAAATTACCTCTTTTGTCAGTGAAAACTTGACAAATGATGTAGTTTTTGTTATATGTGCATACACTGGAAAAGAAATACTATATCAAGTAGTTGCATAAATCTATTTATCTAACTCTAGATATATTTTCAAGCTTATATGTTTTTAAAGTGATTGAATTTACAATTATTTGAATAAAATTTTACTTTATTTTCTAAGAGATTTATACCAAAATGAATTAAATAATAGTTTAACTTCTACATATTTACACAGTTGAATTCAGTCTAATTGAAACTTTAAGCTATTTTTCTTTTTTAGACGACAAACCAAATATTTTTCTTGTCCGAACATGTGCAGAAGATGGACGAACGTATTATGCAGAAAAATGTCAAATCATTTCAATGCGACTGTATACGTTTGATGCCCAAATTGCAACAAAAAAAAAATCAAAGCTCGATTAATCGCAGAGCCTTCGTTTTAAGGAATGTGCTGAGGCCTTATCGGCGACGCTGTTTAAAACCGCTCGTTCTCATAGACGTAATAGTGAAGTTTAAGAAGATGGAATAAGACAAACAAGCTTGAGAGGAGACAAAACAAGAAAACCCTGCCAGAGCCAATAATCAGCAGTTTGTTAGCTGGTTATCTCGTTGTCAGAGCAGTAGTCGTGACTAATTACTAAGCTAATGACCTTTTGATTTCTGCACAGTATATCCCAACCAGTATTAAACCTATATAATAATGTGCGGCTTATGTAAGGGATGGACAGCAGTTGGACTCTAGTTTTATGGACCAGAGGGAGTTTTACAATCCATTAGGCCTTATTTGATCATGTCCTATTACTCCGGAGACTAAACACAGTCCATTTCATGACTGATGGCTCTGGCCCTGCAGCACTTTGGACCCTATCGCTGATTTCCAACGCGGCTGCTATTTCAGTCTTGTATCGGGGTTCAGAGTGTCGGTCCCAGCGAGATCCCGGGAGTGGAATCACACATTTATCAGTTAGGGGGAAACCCATCAAATCAGGCTTTGGTTTTACCATTTTGGCAGCGGATCCCATCCACGTCCTCGCTTCACCTCCTGAATTTCCGAAATGTTGTGTGAGAATAAAAAAAAAAAAAAGTTTCCAGAAAACACGTAATTTGCTCTCCATGTTTTCTGCAGCCATGTCGTGATCCGACGGAGAGAAGATGGGTTATGTAACAAGCTCATATGCGTTCTATTAGGCTTCCGCCGCGTTTCCCAGGGTGCGGCGTGTTCTCGGGCACCTCTGGGGTCCTCCACGGCGAAACCTCCCCGCCATTCAAACAGAACCCGGTATCCATGGCAACGCGGCCTCTGAGCTGTCTTTCCCCACTGTGGAAATGTTTATGCAAAAAAGAACAGTTCCACCCGGGTGTGTGTATATATATGTGTGTGTGCGTGTGTGTCAGTGATATTTACCACATGCACGCTAGAGAAGATGTTTCTGGGACAAATGAGAGCAGTTTATAGAAAGAAAAAACGATGTGTGACAAATTCAACATTCTCCAGGGAAATGCCACGCCTTTTTTATCCAGGCTGAGGAGGGAGGATTCAGATCCATGGATGAGCCAGAAAAAATTCCAGGTTTTTCCATGGACCCACCCTGGATTCCCCCCCCCCACCCCCCCCATATGTTATGTAGCAGAAACACATACTCGTCTGTTCTCTTTACTGTTGAGAAAAAGTGTTTTAACTTGAATAAATAAGGCAGAAAGCAGGAGGAGGAAACACAAACTGGCAGCAGGAGGACGGAGGCGTAGGATGATGGACAGTCGTCGGGCTCGTCCCGCCCCGACTCAGCTCCCATCTGCCCCGGCTCAGACGAGTTTTCAGGCGTTTTTTTTGTTGCAGTGTTTACTGCAAAGTAAATGTTTCAGTCCAGACTCAGTTCTGGTAGGTGATAGTATTGGGATTTCCTGAAGGTCTGTGAACGCGTCCTGTAGTGAGACGCTGCAGCTGGAGCGAGCGTAGCGTTCTCTGAAAGAAGAAAAGATTCATACCTTATGTGTGCCATAATATTTCTGACCATACGTTCTATTCGTTAATACAAACATACCTCTGTTAGTCTTTTTATGTTTAGGTGTGCAATACACATAGTTTCCTCTTGGTGGCAGTGCAGCGCGCCAATAATAATTCACATAATAATAATAACACATTAATAATAATCGTGGCTGTCCAGGAAACAAGAAAAAACCTGCTGCATCGTAAAAATGTAATCCTGCCATCGTTTAAAGCCCTGATAGATAATCTTCGTAGTCACTTTGTGAGTCACGTTTATCTTTTTTTCTCTTTATTTTAACTCAATAGCACCCCTATGGTTTCCGGTGGTATTACTCTGTTTCACGCAGAATCCTCAGTAATTGTGTCAAAGTATGGTCAAATAAAAACGGATGGAATGTGTGAAACACTCCACATATAGTGTATGGATGGGCCTTTAATGTGTGTGTGTGTGTGTGTGTGTGTTTTAACACGTTACACTACTATGCATACGGGGAAGCAGATTTCTTTTTTTACTTTCACGTAGGTGAAACTTGGCAAGTTTGGAGATCTGTGAGGCAACAAAACACACGTTTGGTTTAATTACAGTATTTTATCTAAATCACTGTGTTGGAAAGTGAAAGTATAGTTGAATGCTAACTTTTTTTTCTGTATCTTGACATAAGCAGTTTGGATTGATGGCGGCCGTGTGACAAATAGGCTTTGTTTGTACTTCACGCGATAGTTTGAATTGAAATGCAGACTATGCATGTTGGTGTACAGTACATTATGTCTGCATGCTTTTTCATCCTATTCCCTGCGTGTGTGTGTATATGTGTGTGTGGGTGTGTGTGTTTACTGGTGTTCACATGCTCGAGTGCAGCAGAGGTCGGCTTTTGCCAAATGTTTTGGCGGGGTTTGTCATCTTTTAGGCATTCGATTTGCCAGATGTGTTCCGTTTATCCAGTTTGGCTGAGGTCACGTCGCTGGATTCATCTGGTTGAAACGCGCCGTGGAGCCGAGGCTGTTCTGTCCTCCTCATGTTCTGCCCCTCGCTTTGTTTGTTTGTGAACTATTACGTTAAAGCGCGATGTGTAAGGGCACTACATCTTGAGGTAATTTTGCAAAAAAGAGAAGAGGAATTGCAAAAAACCTGCAACTGTGACATGCAACACAGGCCCAGGACATTATGCTATAGAAAATGTGGATTCCAGCTGAAGCATGTTGATTTATCACTCAACAGGAAATGAATCAGCAACTATTTTAAAGGATAAGTCTAGTGATTTTCTTTTTAAAAACTTAAACTAAATAATAACCACTCCAATGATCCTCACAAGCCTCTAAACACTAATAGCAGCAGTCTGACATTTAACCAGAGACTAATTCATCCATATTAAAATCTCTAGAGTTTGTGCTGCATTCTACAATTCCCATAGATCATCAAATATAAAATGAGGAGGTTGTGATATGTAGAGCAACAAGTTGGTGACATTCTGGAAACAGAAACGAGTTTCCTGCACATGTGCAGTGTCGTAAAAGGAAATGATCAGAAAATGTGCTTTTCAGCGGCCTATTATTAGGAAGCCATTGTGTTCAAGGTGAAGGAACATTCAGACAGTGCAGCTATGTGACTCATTCATGGGTTTTTAAATATTTCTGGACAACAAACAAGGTCTAGAGCTCAGAAGAATAAGATGTATCGTGCTTTGGAAACAGGATTGGACTTTTGCTTTTGGTTTTGGTTTATTGACAGTAAGAAAAATAAATAAGACTTTTTCTTTAATAAACTGTTAATCATTTATGTCATTTTCACCTTCACCTTTATAGTAATGTATCATTAGATTAATCCATGAATAGTCAAAATCTAAGATTACAAGATTTGTTTATCTTTATATTCAGTCAAGTGGATGCAGGAAATTAATTTGTCTAACTCTAGAAATATTATTTTTTATGTTGATCATGCTTATATCTTTTAAACTGTTGCTACTTGCAGAACAATGATTCTGAGTAGAATTTACATACCTTCTACTTTTGGTATATGCAGTAGTTAAATCCAATCTATTTAAAATCGTTTGCTATTTTTTTGTATCTTCACTGTAAATAAATAAAATATTTAGACAAAGAACTAAAATATTTTACCTGTGTGGACAGAAGAAGGAAATTAAATTCCACATTCTTTCTAGTTACTGATTAATTTTGGTTTGCAGCAGTTTGATTTATTGATTATTCAGTGCAGCTCTACTTATTAGATTTTGTCTGTGTGGAAAACCTGTTTATAGGTTGGTTATGTCACGGAGCCGCAGGGGGTCAGACTCCATAAACACATGCTGAGAAAAACCACATGACTCGTGTTGACAAAGAGCCCTCTCTCACCCCCCCCCCCCCGAACATCACATGTGCTGAAAGATTAGACGGTCAATGGGGAAGCGACAGATGTCCCACCGGTTTTAATGTCCAGAACCGTCCACCTGTTTCACTGAGGTGAATGCGTTTCAGCCGAGTCAGCGTTCTGGACGGGAGGAACCGGCACCGCACAACAACGGCTCACCCCCCCCGAACAATCGGTATCAAAAGACATCAGCTGTCATCCAGGCCACTCCAGAGGATTCTACCCGTGTGTGTGTGTGTGTGTGTGTGTGTGTGTGTGTGTGTGTGTGTGTGTGTGTGTGTGTGTGTGTGTGTGTGTGTGTGTGTGTGTGTGTGTGTGTGGACATCCATGCACAGGCACGTGCCAGTCTGCCACAGCAGTGAGTTTTGAATAGGATGAATGGTACATAGGGTTGTACACCGGTGTGTTTCTGTGTTTGTGTGTGTGTGTGTGTGTGTGTGTGTGTGTGTGTGTGTGTGTGAGTGAGTGTGAGAGCCTCGCCCTGGCAGGCAGATAATGAGGCAGCGGCTTCATTGTTGGCATCAGATGACCCCGTTCAATAAAAGATACAGAATGTCAGCAAATCCTGCTCTCACCCAGCCCAGCAACTGTAGAGAACCCGTAGAGACGTGACACAGTCTAAACATTGACAATTTCAGAACAAATAATTTTTTATCTGAAATATTTGTTCTCCTTTAAACCTGGCTTTTGTCATAGAATGCTCCATCTAACCAGATAAACAGTTTTCGACTGTGCTCGCATACCTGCACAAAGGTTTTCTAACCATCCATTAGCTTCTAATGCAATAATCAAACACAGTGTACCAATAGAACACTGGAGAAACAGGCCTCTACACACCTGTGCAGATATAACATTAAAAACCAGACATTCGCAGTTAGAATAGCCATTTACCACATTAACCGTGTATAGAGTGTAAATGTGATTAGTAACATGTTATCTTCATTGTAAAAACCGATTGAATTGCTGTCTATGAATCTGCTAATCATTTATTAAACTAAGGCTCAATCCAACTGCAGTCTGAAGTGACCCAAATCACATTTTTTACTCCTATGTCACTTGTGTGAATGACACGCATAACTGAATATGTATATATAATTGTTTTTTCTTACCCAAATGTGACCCAGGTCATTTGGATGTAATATAAAAATCAACTTAATATCAGGCGGCCAGGTCACCTTTGTCTGACCTCCGCGTCATCAACAAGCGACAAACTCACTTCCTTTTTTTTTTCCTTAATCTCCGCCTTAAAACAAATATTTTGTAAATGTGCTGGTTCCAAATTTAAAAATTGCCAGAATCTCCACTGTGCACCCTCCAGTTTATTGATGTCCTAATTTATTATATTGATGAGATGAGAGAATGAACTGGAGTTTAATCCACCCACAGAGAGTAGCTGGTGACAAGTGTAACGTCAACGAGACCAAATGGAATTCAGGTGGTGAATGAAAGAACCAGCCTGTAATATAATCTGACCTGATTAAAGGTTAAAACCCTATTTATAGTTTAGTTTTTTTGTTGTTGCTCACCTGCTTCATGCACTGGGATGGATACATTAAGAATGTAGGCCCAGCATTTTCCTGATGAACACAGACTGTTCTTCATTGTGTGACACTACGAGTGAGGTTGACTGGTTGTATGCTAGATGAATGTTTATGCTCATATTTTAGCCTACTGCAGGTTTTTTGTTTGCATATTACATCTGTGTGTAATGAGCAATTTAATTTGCATATTTTGTAGCCACACTTTCAGTTTTAGTTACTTGCTGCGGATTTTGTTAAACCAAAGGAGGATTACTGTGATATCCTCCAACTACCATCTTATATTTATTACATGTGGGGTCATTTTTTATGTTTTATAATAGACAAAAAGTTAAATCTTTCTCATACAAGCGGTTGCATAAGGCGACAATTTAGGGTGGCGATGGTCTGGGGGGCACGTCTCAGGTCAGACAGTTGGTGCTTTGTTCCACTGTCAGGTGTGTGTGTGTGTGTGTGTGTGTGTGTGTGTGTGTGTGTGTGTGTCAGCTGTTGACTTAGCTGTCTGTCTTAATACTGTTACTTTTTCCAGGACAGTGCCAGGGGGGCAAACACAGTCTCACTGTCTCATTCATCCTCTCCTTAAAAAAAAAAAACTCCCATCAATAACCTCTATTTTTTTTTTTTATCACGTCATCAACTCTTTTTAAAGGGAAACTTTGCTCTGGTGACAACTTGGTCTAAACCTCTTCTTTAACTCAAGCTTTGAAGTGTCCTGTTCCTGTTTTGTGAGAAGCGTGGGCCGGATGCCTCATCACGATCAGAGTCCCGTCGCCTTATCAGGAAGCTCATAAATCAGAACTAGAAGGAGCCGCGCCTGTTTTGGTCTCTCTGCCCCTTGTACCTTTCCAGGAAGCCTTCTGCAGTGGGTCTTTTTTTTAATAGGGAACGGTAGTGGTTTCTGCATGTTTCCAGAAGTTGAGGTTTATCTGCGTCCCCGGGAATCTGGCACCCATCGTAACGACCTTTCCTCCAGACACGCTGGCTGCTCCTGACGTGATCTGGTTTTTCCCCTCTCTCTCCTTTTTTTTTGTTTTTTATATCAGAACAAAATGATCCTCATCTGGTGCTTGTCGTGAGTCAGAAGCGTCGGCTGCATATGAAGAATCCGCCGACACATTCAAACAAGTACGAGTACATGTTCAAGCAAGAGAAGGAAGAATCATTTTAACTCCACAGCAACCTTCTTATAGACATAATAATGATAATGGTGCTAGATGGCCTTGCTATTTAATAAATCTCCACTATCGGGTCCCAAGGCCGCATGCATGGCTGTCCATCTAATCTTTTTAAAGATATTTTATTTTTTAATCACGCATTTTAAGCCGCCTGGTGGCACCTGAGGGAATCTGCCACCAAATCCTCACTCATGGTAAAATCAAGCTCACCAGGCGATCTGCATTTTCCATTACTTCAGGACTGATTAAATATCACTTCCTGGATCCCTCACTTCAACAGGACATAACACAATATAATTATGTCCTACCTCACATGGGAAAAATAAAGGCTCACCAAAACAGTCCCTTGAGCTATGGAGGAAAAAACTAAATAAAACCATTGCCCATTGGTTTTTCCTCACACACACTGATGTGCTGCATGTTTGAAATGATGATGTGCTCATCTCCTACAGGGAATAACCCTGGTATTATAAGTATTTATAGGGAGACCCGGGTTAGGGTTTGGTGATGAAAATCCGATCTCTTTGTTTTGTTAAATAAATCCAATATTGCCCATTTTACTGTCCATATTTGATCAATTATCGATCATATATCGCTACTCGCATTGATGTTGGCGGCCATATTTGTTTCCAGAGATCCATTGTGACCAATCAAAGGCAGGTCCAAGTCAAGTTTTTAGGTTAACTTGTCCAACAGAAGACCAGTGTGCATATCTAGTATGACGATGGAGAGTCATTTATCATGATAGACGATATCCTCCGTCATGTATCAGTCTATCATGAAAAGCTAGCCTGTGTATATTGCACGCAAATTCATTTTGCTGTGAAATTCAGTCTGGATGCCGAGGACCTGTTTTTTTTTTTCTCATCCAAGGAGCCAATGACAGAACAGAGGAGGATATCATCCACTGGAATAACCCTAACCCGGATGAATGCATAAAATGCATGGCTCATGGGTCAACTGGCACCAGAGATATGGGACTCCTGTATTTAAATAGAACCATACTGCTCGCGTTGTCCTCCTCCAGACCAGGGCGTAAAAGTCACCGAGCGCTGAACCCAGTGCAAGAAACTGGCAGACCCATAAATAACACTAAGGAGCTTGTCTGGCTGGATGCAGATTTCAGGATTAACCTCCAGACATCTGCAGAGGTCCAGTGACTCTTTGCGGGCTCTGACTCTGCAGCCGAGTCACAGGTTCAATTACCTTAAACACAATGTGCAGGTGGATACTCTGATAAATCATATATAAGCTGAGTCTAGTTTGTTTAAAAAATACCTTTAAAAAAAAATCAAAGTTATATGGTGGTCATGTTTGTTTATTTTAAGAATTTGATATCAGTTGCATGCACAAGTGATGATTTGCACATGAACTGTGTTTTCTGGTTAACAGAATAAATGCATAAGAGACTCCCATTTACTAACCAGCAGCACAAATCAAAGTCGACAAGTATTTAACGCCTTGTCAGCGGCAAGAGATGCAAATTAAAGTCAAACACGCTGAGCATTTTAATGGTTTCACTTGTGGTTTGTCATTTTGTTACTGTTACAAATGACTGCATGTAGAGTGTGACTCCTTTTTTTTTTTTTAGCACTCAAAATAGCACAAACTGTTGATCGGCTTGTGTGAACATCCCTTTTTTTTTAATGAATCTATGCGTTTCTGAACTTGTGTCCCTCTGGGCTGTAAACAGGCTGTGAGCTGTCGGCTAAAACGCGTGGAAACAATTCCTCCAACATGGCTGACGTGTGATCACCTGTCTGCATGTCGGGACGCGTCTAGGTTGCCAAGGTGTCTCCTGACAGGCGGCTATTGTTGTATTTGACCTGTGAATAAGCTGAAAGATGACTAATCAAGCTTCAGATTTTAACGTTTTATTCTTATATCACCAGGACACTACATAAAACAAACAGAGCGTCCTGTGCACCTCCCTTTGGGTGGCATTAGTTACTGCCTTGGCTCGGGTTTCGTTGCGGTTTTGACGCAGTGTGGTGTTGAGTTCGCAACTTAGCACAACGAACAGAGGCAGAGCTCCAGCTGCTTTTAGTGGAGCCGCTCACCGAGCAGGAAGGAAACCGCACGAACGCCCGGCTCATACAGCTCGCCTGCGCTGCCCACCGACCTGCACGGCCCAACCCAGGGCAGCACGAGTCGGCGGCGTTGAATTGGCGGCGTTGAATCGGTCTCGCGTCCCCCTCCTTCACCCCCCCACCCCCCCGCCCCCCATCAGCCCTCCTAACAGAGGCCTCATTGACTGCGGCAAACTGCAGCCTCCTTCTCCCTTTTCCCGTCTCTCTCAGCTCATCCGTCCCCACCTGTGGTTAGTCTGTCTGCAGATAATGACACCACAGGGCCCGTTAAATGCTTATTAAATGTGATGTGTGTGTGTGTGTGTGTGTGTGTGTGTGTGTGTGTGTGTGTTTGCTCGTAATCAAAGCAGTCGGCAATTTAACATAAATTTTAATATTTTTTCTGAACTGTTTCCTGATTTCAAATGAGGAACGCTCACTTTTACACAAATAGAAGTTAAATTTCGTATGTTCCTTAAAAACTTCCAATCCTTATTGGTAACACTTTACTTAAATGAGGTTCATAAGACTCTGTCATAGCCATGAGATGACACCATTAAAAATTATTGAACGCTTACTGACAGTGATGTGTTACTCGACAACTTGACATAAACAAAGACAAAAAAAACCCTGTCATAATCATGCTATAACAGACCTTACTGTTAAAATTACTTAAATGAAATTAAGCAATGAAATGCACATCCATCATAATGGTAAAGGTGATGTAAAAAAAAGATCCTGCCATGTTTATTGCAGGTTATTTTGTCTTGGTTTTAGTTTCCGTCATAATTTACTGAATGACACATAACGACAACTGTCCTAAACATTCATTCATTTTCATAACCAGTTTCATTAATATTAATTAACATTAATAACATTAATATGACCCCCCATCCAAGAAAAGTCTTATTCATTATTGGTGACATTTGGATTCAGGTCAGTCACTGTTTTAAACTAAAGTTAAGATCGAGTTGGAAATGTCTTTAGTTCCCTTTAAAAGATGGATGCTAAACATAAGATTTCACATATGTTTTTGGTTTAAATAATGAGAAGTTGACAATGTTGAAACACTGGAAAAGGTCAGAGATGAATTCATAGGTAGAACTATTTGATCCCTGACCTCCCCCATGAGAAAGCAGAAGGTCTGCTGAGGAATGTCCTCCAGGCACCTTGGAGGGGATTTACTTTCTCCTTATTCTCTATTGAGTCTCTTTTCCTGTCTCTGCTCTCTGTGAATTTCCCCGCTGACCTCTCGTCTTTTTTCCGCCTGTGCAGGTTATGAGTGATGGAAGCGGGCTCGGTGGTGCGCGCCGTGTTCGAGTTCCTCCCCAGTGTCTCCGAGGAGCTGCCGCTCTTCACCGGGGACGTCATCGAGGTGCTCGGCGTCGTGGATGAGTTCTGGTTGCTCGGCAACAAAGATGGCGTCACGGGTAAGGTGTCGAGGGGAGGTGATCGGTGCTAATTGGCCTAATTGGTTAAAAAACTCCCGCATGGGGAAACTGTGATTTATTTAATATAAATCTGTGTGTGCTGATGAGTTATTGCTCTTTTACACAAATATGCAAAGTGTTGATGTGGTTATTTGCAGTAGTGTGTGTTTATGTGTATGTGTGTGTGTGTATGTGTGTGTGTGTGTGTGTGTATGTGTGCTTGAATTTGGAAATAGATGCATTCCAGCTGTGCTCTCTATAATTGTTTGACATCCTCTCCTTCACTTCCCCCTCTGAGTTTTGAAATCCAGCCACTTGCAGAGTAAAGGGGGCAAACAATAAAATGCTCGATAACTACTGAATATTAAAACCGCACTAAAAGAGTTGAGGAATGAGGCATTACTTTTCATTACAAACAGTGTTTGTTAACAGTGACTTACAGGCCCTGCACATGTAATATAATCCACACAAGATGTGAGTCTGAAGCGTGCGTCAGTGTTCCTTCATTCCTCCCACCGTAAAGGGTCAATCTCACATAAATCCATGTTGAGTTTTCCAAGATGCTGAACGTGACTTAAGATGACAAAGGGGATTCCGTCTGAGGGGAAATTAATGCGAGCTGATTCGCTCCTGGAAAACGTAGATCAACTCGAACATGAGATCTTTCTCTATCTGGGCTGAGTTCAACTCTGCTTTAACTGTTCTGTTTTATTTGTGACCCCAATATGTCACCGTGAAACTCAAAAAAAGAGAGAGCAATGTTTAACACAGAGGCTTTTCATTATCTGGAATTGTCCTTTGTATTCAACTCAACAATTTTCAGATGGATATAAAGAATATGAGATTTAAACAAAAAAAAACATAGCAAAGACATCTGAAGATAGTTGTAAATCTGCATGTTTATAAAGTCATCAACAATAGGGCTGCACTGACTTTTTCTCTGTCTATACTTATTCCAATGCCTATTTTCTATTTTACCTGACTGTATTACCTGCAGGGATTTTAATAGTACATCAGGATAGTGATGCATTTTTTTTTAATAAACACACTATAGCTCAATATAGGATATTTTTGCCATTTACCGGAATGTTCACCTGTGATTTCTTCAAACTGTCTTCAGGTCAGTTTCCCAGCACCTTTGTGGAGGAGGTTACGATCCCCAGCACCAAGCCTGGAGACAGACTGTACGTGTGCATCAGTGACTTCAGCTCCACGGAGACGGGGGACCTCAGTCTGAAAAGAGGTACGGAGACGCTGTGCACATTACTATTAAACTATTAAAATACCGATTTAGCCTTTGGAGACTATTTAAGTCCTAAAATGTCAATAATTGTTGATGCTTTGCACAGGATACTGAATGTAACTCGGCATAAACACCAAAGTTGCATGTTTGAATAGTGCTGCTGGTAACTCTAATGGGTCGTATTCTCCCACTTAGCTTAACGCTACTTGTTGCTGTGGCTGTACTCAGGTAAACTCTTCGTTTTCTAGTGTAGTTGTGTTGTGTTGGACGTTGTGCCTTATCTCCATTGCCACAAAAGTGCAAAACCACACACTCTTATCGGATCTGCAAAAAAAAAAAATACTGGGAGACACATTCCACATATTTTAATCCCCATTCTTAATTTAATGCAAAAATTAAAGGCACATTAAAGGCTGTGAAATGCATTTTGCAATAAACCTGGATTACACTGCTACTAGTGAATGGAGACAAGGCAAATGTTTTCCTTGGCTTCTTCTTGAAAGGGAATATCAGTTTACAGATATAGCAGCGTGTATTTACACGATGAGGATCATCGTAAGTCAACAGAAACGAGCCTGACACGAAGCTGGAAACAAACGAGCTCAAATTAGATCAAATCTGTGATGCCCCCCCCCCCTCTACTGTAATGTCCTGTGGAGCTTCTCCAGAAACTGATTAGGAAAGGAGGTAAAGGTCAATTAGTGCATTAGAGGAGAGGACACGGCTACGGCCCAGTCACTGCAGTTCATTTAGTTTAGAAATTCAATTGAGCTTTCAGATACGTGGACAAAATGCTCAGTTCCTCAAAAACTGTTCCTAAATAGTAATGTAATACGATCAGTGTGGTGGTTGCTGTTTTTTTTTTCTTTTTAATGTAATAAAAATATTGATTAAGCTTTCCAAAAAACTGATGTAGAATCTAAATTCTACTCTAGTTATAGTTGGTGTATGAGCATGATTAATCAAAACTCATTATTTGTTCAATTATGGAACAATTTTCTAAATTGTGGAGTGTAAAAATAATTTGTCTGTTTTACCCATTACGTTTCTTTGGGAATGCCAGATTTAATTGTTGAATTTAAAGTCTATGAGATTATGGACATTTCACTGCAATTTTATAACATTATAATTCTTTTTTATAACTTTTTCATTATGATTATAACTCATGTTGTACAGTAAACGTGTTGTTTAAATGACACAATCACAATAAACACCCACAACACGTGAGGTGTCTTTCCAAAACTGGCCACTAGATGTCCTCAGACGCCACTGAAACCTTCAGCCGAGTTGTTTTTTATTTTCATATTCCTGAACTGTCCTACATAATTACTTTTAGCTGTGTTGTTTTTTTTATTTTATAATCACTCTCAGGCAATAGTGACGTTTACAGGAATTCTTCATGTTGGTAAAACTTCCCGTTGTCGTCTTTTTGTGTCATTAGAAGTTCTAGAAGTAGTAGTCATAGTGGTAGTTGGAATATTGAGGAAAAACAGCATTAAATAGTGAATTCAAAGATGCTTTGAACATTTTATACTACAGATACAATGGAAATAACTTTGCTCTTCAATACTGTGATAAGAATTAATCAGAAATTCCCCACTTTTATGCTCCACTCTTCATGCTTTGTTTTAGTTTTAAAGAATCAATTGTGTATTCACAGTTGTTTAGACAATGACTAAATTTACCCAAAAACAACACTGGTATATTTTTTGCTTGGTCACAGATAAAATAACATTTCCCGAATCGTAGGAAACGACGCTCGCTGGCCGCTCGAGAGTTGATATGTTCATTTCCAGTATGAATTTCCATGGTCGTACTGGCGGCGTTCCAGCGGTGGTCCCAGACACAATGGGAGGTGGAGCCACGGGTCTTTGGAATGTGACCCCCATAACGTCTGGCTGACCAGTCAACATTCCTCTAATCTCTGATTCTACAAACATATATTAACAGGAGAGCTGACCATAGGAACATATAGTTAAGTACAGAACAGGCGCCATATAAGCTGTATGCTTCCCTTTTGTGATCTGTATACCTGATTGGTTCAATTAGAAGAATATCAAGCACTGTGTTTGGACTAGATGTAGATTGATAAGAGCAACATGCATGACAACCTAAGTTTCCCTGCTTTTACCTCTTTGAACTCTTTTGCTACGATGACAATAACGTATGAATATTTAATGCGGTTCCCCCTTGAATCTATGTTTTTCTAGGTGATGTCGTTGTGGGAGAAGCGGGAGGGTCCGTCAACCTCGGGGAAAGCTGGCGACGGGGCTGTAACGCCTGGGGCGTCCGAGGTATCTTCCCCTTGTCGTGCGTGAAGGAGCTGAACCTCTCGGGCCGGTCCCGGCAGCTGTCGGAGCGCTCGGCCCAGGCTCAGGCCTTGGAGCTCCCGCCGTACGCCCTGGGCCAGGCCCGGGCCCTCATGAGCCTCCACGCGCAGCTCAACGAGGAGCTGGACTTCCGCGAGGGCGACCTGATCATCATCACGGGCCTGCCCGAGCCGGGCTGGTTCCAGGGCGAGCTGGACGGACGCAGGGGCATCTTCCCCGAGGGGTTCGTGGAGCTGCTGGCCCCCCTGAGGACTCCTCAGGAGCCTCTGGACTGCGAGTACTTGGACAATGACCCGGAACAGTTTAGCTACGACGATACGGGAGAGGGGACTGAGGAGGAGGGCCCAGAGGAAGAGGAGGTTTTCCTTGAGCAGGACGAGGCCGTCGTAGAAGCAGAGGAGGATGAGGACGGCGTCTACGGGGTGGCGCTGTATGAGTTTCGGGCCATGGAACCAGGCGAGCTGGACTTTGACGTGGGGGACCGCATTCGTGTCATATGCACTTTGGAAGACGGCTGGCTGGAGGGGGAGCTCAGAGGTCGGCACGGCATCTTCCCCCACCGTTTCGTGAAAATAGAAAATGACGGGCAGAAATCCGCGGAGGAAATAAATGCCGTCGAACCAGGGGAAGAGAAGGAGAAACGCACAGAGTACAGCTGGGATCATTTATGTCCCAACGGGTCAGAGAATGGTCCTGAATCAAAATCATATGAGGATCACACAGTGTGGGACCTGGACTTTTTTGAGCAGACTGAGGAGCAGAGGTGGCACAAAAGCACCACGGCACAAACTAACAACAGAGGGCAAACGGAAAGGGGGAACAGGCCTGACTATCTGCCACGCAGACCTGCCGTCTCAGATCAGAAAGGACCAGAGGGACCCAAATCTACGCCCCCTGCAAGGCCCAGACTCCCCCCTCGGCCCAGCTTCCCTGAACATAACCACAGAAACCACGTTGGTCCATCCTCTAACACAAAATGGTCTGGTTACACCAATGGCAACACGCGACCTTCGCAGCCCAAACCCAATCAAAGCCTAACCCTTCCCAGCGCTCCTACCAGCTGGTCAAAGGACAGCAGACACTACCAGCGGCCGCCATCGGACAGCGCCGTCGCCATCAACAAAAGCGTCAGCCTGGGCAAGGCGTTGATTAACCTCGTCGAGAGCCACAAGCAGAAGAAGTTAACTCGCCACTCGAGCGTCAATGATGCAGATATGATGATGGGTGGCACCGAGAGTCGTTCTCGTACCCAGCAGTCGGTGCGTGGCTCCAACGGCATATTGACGTCGACGTCGCTCGCCTTGGACGCCCTGGCATCCACCGCCGGCGGCCTGGAGGCCAAGCTGTCGCAGCAGCTCCTGGAATTCGAGAAAAGCCTGACCGCGCCGTACGGCGACACCAACGTGAGCTGCGGCGCTTCCGGGGACGTGTCTTCCGTCGGCGACCCCAGCCAGCCACCCCATATCTCGCGCCACTTTTCTATTCTGGACTACGGCGACGAGAGCGACATCATTCGAGGCTCCTCGCACAATCTGGTGTCCCACCTTTCGCAGCCGAACTCCGCATCTTCCTCGCTGGAGAGGCGAAGGACCCTCCGTCCTCCTCCTCCTCGTCCAAGAGTCCTTCGTCCGTCGGCTTCATACGCGTGCAAACCGACCCGCCCCGCTCCACGTCCCCCTCCGCGATGCCCGAGGCAACAAACCGTTCCCCCGTCCAGCAACTCGCTCGCCAACAGCCCCATCTTCTACACCCCCGACGAGCCGAGCCTCCTCGACCAAATGAGCGGCGGCGAGGCCCAGATCGGCGACCTCGCAGCCGCCCAGGAGCAGGAAATCCAGAGCCAGCTGGAGGCGGAGCGAGACCTGGAGAGGGAGATGGAGCTGGAGAACGAGAGACGCAGGGAAGAGGAGGAGAGGTACCAGCTGTTGCTACGGCTACAGGAGGTGGAGCACGACATGGAGGCGTACGCGCACACGGCGGAGGAACTCCGCGCCGTGTTGGAGGAGGAGGAGGACGAGACGGCCCGCGTGCAACTCATGGAGAACCTGGAGTTCTGCAACTACACGCTGGAGACGCTGGCCCTGGAGCAGCAGCAGCTGCAAGGTAAGACCATTGGAGGGGATGTTTGGAATGATGGGTGTACATCACAATTAGAAGGTTTGCAGGTTCTTGTGTAAAGTTTAAATGTGGTCTCCCTGTGTCTGCGTGGGTTTGCCATTGAAGAGTAAGTGGGTATTGAAAGACGACTGGATGGATATTAAATTGGTGATGAGTGTCCAACCATAATTGAGAGAGAGGCAGGCAAAAATAACACTTGATGTTACCCGCAGATATTTCACTTAAGCCAGTTAGCAGGAAACCAAACAGAGGACAAATTAAGAGATTTTTCCTTCTTTGATGTCATACTTATGTTTTGAGCCTGTGTTGCCTGCAGGTTGGTTCTTCAAGCAATATACGCAAAAATGTTCTGACTGAACACGAAATGTAATATACCAGGAATCTAAAAAAGAGACTCCGGCGCTTACCAGAATCCCTTCCTCATCTCTCCGACACACGCACCCATTATTTAAACAAGTGCGTGTGTGTGTGCAAACAAGACATCCATATTTACTGTCTGCGATGGCCAGAGGAAGAAGGATTGTGTATTTAAATAAAGCGTTATCATAACTCTGCGTGCAGACTCTGTGGAGGGTGTGTGCCTTTGTGTCAGTGTGTGTGTGAACACCGAGGAATTTGATTCACCAAATGTTGCTTTAGAACATAAAGCACAAGTGTTCAGATTATTCAGGTTTTGGCTTAACTCGTGTAAGAGATGCCGCCCCAAACAAAATGCGTTAAAGCAGTGGTTCTCATACTTACAATTTTTGGTTTTAGATGTTTTATAAGAGAAAATGGCCAAAATTATGAAGGAGTAAAACTGCAATGATAAAAAATAAATATTCACTACAGATTCACTACATGTATGAATATGCCTGTATTTACCTGTTTTTTTCCATTAAAAAATTAATTAAATTCATTAATTAAATGTGTGTATTATTTTCTCTTTGCACATAAATATCCCATTTATTTGATTTTCTCTCATTTTCGTCCCCAAAATGTATTTATCTCTGCATTTCCTTTTGCATTTTCACCTCAATATAAAAAAAATTAAAAATAAAATTTTAAATTAAACAAATGTATGTGCAAAGAGGAAATAATAAGAAGTGAATCTGTTGGGAATTTATATTAGGTAATGTATTTACTTTTAATTCTGGCAGTTTCAGTCCTCCATACCCTTCATTGATCGCTGTCATTTACTCTCTCTATATGTGATTAATTAGTTTGACTTGGTGGTTGTGGACACAGGGAATCATGGATGTTTGTCAGCAATATTCATTTTGTGCTGTCGAGCTTGATGGATCAAGTTAATTGGCTCTGATTCGTTTTTGCCGTCTCATACTATCTGGTAGCACGGCGCTGTCTTTGGCGGCCGAGCACTTTTACACTTGGGTACGAGGTGCATTCCTGCACACGGTGAGAGGGTAAGCAATGCACATGGGCCTCCGTCGGTTTTCCACCCTCTCCGTCTCTAGTGGCTCTCCCCGTCCAATCATCTCTCGCCTTCCGCAGCGTTTCCTCTCTTTGCACCTTTCCTCTCGTTACTCCATCATCTGCTCGCTTTCAAATGGACTGAGGGGACGTCGGCGTTTATTTGCCGTACCGTAAAGACGGATTTAGCATGGCCCGCTTTAGAGCAGGACCCAAAGTGTGGTTGTGGCGAGCTGTGACATGGCCCCTGGCACACCTCTCCACGCTGCTCGCACTCGCTCGGGAGACCAGATCTCACAGAGCTGCAGGTAGGGCCGAGCGTTGGTGCTTCTCTGGTTATAGCTGTTGTGCTCTTCAGCCCTGAGTGTTTGTCTCTCATGCAGATTAATGATGCTGTACAGCTCAAATATTGCATAACTGCATAATTACATTGTTGTATTTCATCTCCTTTATTTTCTCTGCAAATCTTGATTTGAAAGAACAGACCCACAAGCTTTCTAGTAGTTACATGCAGCCTAAAAACTGAACACTGCTTCTCTATAAATATTATATAACAACACATCAGGGTACATTGTTAAAAAAGCAAACCATTAATCTGATGCTTGCACTCACAGGAAACAATATCTGGATATTGTGAAAAATATTGCATAACGAGATATTGTGGAAATATCTGGAAACGGATGTTTATGGTTTATTTTTCTTGATAATTGACTTAATAATAAAAAAATATATACTTACGCAACTAGTTGTTGAATAATTTCAGATCCACTGTTTATTACTGTACAGTTTGTCTGTGGGTGTATTATTCCAGTAGGGACAATGCTGCAATTCAGTGACCTTGACTATTTTGTGTTAACATTGGGTTTATGCTATTTTTTTGCATCAGTGTGTTTTATTTAATTTGCCTTGTTTTCTCCTAATCTGGGATTTTATCCATATCTCTCAATCCTTCCTCATATTCGGCTACTTTTATAAACTTTCTGATGGACAAAGTGAACTGGATAAACGGCTGTCTACTACAGTATCTCTCCTGTCTTTTCTAAACACTCACGCCCACAAATGCGCCCCATTCATTTAAAAGCTTTTAGTATAATCAATCCTATTCACCGGGCTGCTTTGTAATGCTAATGTGCCCCGTCCCACGTTATCATCAATGAGTCACGTCCATTTCACGCCGATTGTAGAAACACCGATTACATGGCCAAGTCTGATTCAGTCACATTTGTGACTTTTCACAAACAGTGCAGCCTTAAAGCTAAAGATAATTTAACAGAGATGCATTGATTACTAACCGACGACTCCAGTGTATTCTAATGTAATCCTTTAATCTCCCCCTTAATTTTAATTTCACTGTTAATCATTTCTGTTTATGTTGGGTGTAAATAGCTCAATCCTAATCAACCCAATGATCTTTTATGCCTGCCTGAGGGCAGGAACAGGTTCCGGTGGCTACGGGTGCCTGTTGGGGTCATGCAACCACATAGCTTCCAGCTCTGAGTCGCCAGAGTTGAGGAATCCTCACGCCCTTCTTTCACTACAATAAAACCCAACATTGCATCTCCTCCGCCTTTTGCTGTTTTCCTCGCTGTCTGATGTGGAAATGGACTAACATAGCAGTAGCATGAGTTGTAAGAGTTGGATGGGGGGGGGAAAACAGCCAAGAACACTCCCTTGGCAAAATGTTTGATATGGTAATTATCAACCGATTAGTCTGGCAGAATGGATTTTCAGTAGGATTTGTTAGCAGTAGGAGTGTATTAAGTTTCCGATTGTTTTCGCTTTCAATGCTGCGCTCATGAAAAAGGGTGTGTGCTTATCAGCCTCTCAGGAGCTTTATTGCAAGAAACGCGTGTGTCATTTTATCGCTATGCACACACACACACACACACACACACACACTGCAGCAGTGAGTGTTTTTCTGTGCTCTTGAAAGGTGTGTTCCTGCATGTGACGTTTGGGAGACAATGGCAGCTTATTGTTGCAAGGCAGGGAGTAACTTCAATAAGTTCTGTCTGTACTTCGCTGTGCAGCAAGGCCTCAATAGAGGTGCAAAACTTTAACTCAAATCATATTTTTCATTTTTACATAATTATTCACAGTAGTTTGTGTGCATGGCCGTAGGGCTTTGTAGGATGTAACTTATTTTTTCTAATATTTGCAATCTATCAAAACATGTATACCTAATGTTCAGCTGGATAAGCTTTATATATTTTTAACGAGAGTTTATTCATAATTGCATAACAACTTGGTGAAAAATAAGCATGATCTGAACATTTATCAAAAATGCTTTTACTTTGAAAGCTGATTAACAGTAATATTTTCTTCCTGTCGGCCCAACGAGGCTGTGTTAAAGTGTGTGTGGTAATCCTTGAGGATACTTTAGAAGAAATAATTATACATTATTATTATATCACTTTCCAATTCTGCAGGTTTTTCTGTCTACACCACGTCTTTCGTTTTCCCCTTTTAGCTCTTTAACCTTCAGCCTCCTTTAATTCTTTAAACCCACTCTTTAATTTATGATTTTCCACTGTCCAGGATCTGTTTTAGATTCAGATTTCTTGTCAGTCCGCCCTGCTAACTGGAAAACTTCTGGGCAGCACAGACAGTTTGATATACGACCTTATTCCTGGACGTCACACCGCTTGCTTCTGACCTGCCGAGTTCTGATCAAGCAGTCGGCAGCTTACTTTACATCGGCTAACATCGCTGTGGAGAGGAATGCTGTATTTGACATTCCTGCAGTTATCACACATACACAAACACACGGTTTCGGTCGTGTCCTGCCACTGAAAGCTGAGATGTTGAACACTGATAATTAATCGCTCTTACGCAAGAAGAGAACAATGGCGTCAGATTTTTTTTTTTTTTTTTTTTTTACTTAGCCTTACCTTGCAAAACTGCATCTCATGTGTTTTAATATCTTAATGATGTAGGGTATTTTTGAAACAAGCCCCTTGATCGACTGAAATAACCTCATGTTACAAAAGAAATTTTCCTATTTAAAATAGTTTATGTAAATTATAATGTCATAAGGCAAAAATTATTCAGAATATAAAGTATATATTTTTTAGGTTTCGCTGGGCTGAGCTCAAATGATGCCTATTTAATCAAATTAGGGAGTGGATTTGATGTGAAATCCAAATTTTGAGAACAACATTGTCATTTAAAGCAAATTGAAGGTAAATTGACACTATCCCACGTGTGTGTGTGTGTGTGTGTGTGTGTGTGTGTGTGTGTGTGTGTGTGTGTGTGTGTGTGTGTGTGTGTGTGTGTGTGTGTGTGTGTGTGTGTGTGTGTGTGTGTGTGTGTGTGTGTGTGTGTGTGTGTGTGTACCGTGTGTGTACCGTGTGTTTGGGTCTATGCAGGCCCTTTAACACTGTCCCCTTACAGCCTGCCTCTTTCATAGAGTGCGGGGGGAGGGATATATTATACTCCAGCTTTATGAATAGGCTTTAGTTTTTTTCTCACACTACAAAGATTGTGGCACTACTGAGAGTGGGGACAGTCTCCAACAATAGTTCATTGTACACACCAGCCACTACTTTTTCAGGCTTCTGTCCTAATCAGGCTCACTACCCCAAATTAATGAATCCTTTATTTAGATTTTCACCCTCTTTTTTTTTTTCTTGCATCCCTCTTTCCATCAGTCATTAAAAAAAAAAATCACATGGCTGTCTTTATATGTAACGCTGCCAGTTTCAGTTGTTCCTCCATGAAATGTAGGGCTGAGGTCAGTTTCTTGCACGCTTTTGCTTTCTTCACAAATATCACGACCTTTGGAACTGGTTGTATATGCACACACACACACACACACACACACACACACACACACACACACACACACAGCAGTGGGCTGCATTGCTGCTTCAGCCACTGCAGCCAGCATTAATGACCTGTTGAACGTGGCAGTGAAAATCACAGGAAATAGCAAACACAAAGAAAACAGGATACAAGGAAGGATGGAGGATTGTTCATGGCAGTGGGAAAAAAAACAAAAAAAACACTGGTGCCGAAGCCTGTGGGGTGTCAAAGGTAGATTGTGAAGTTGGTCTCCATCTTCCATCAAAGTAATATCTCCGGGGCAGGCTGTTTTCCTGTAAACAGAGTTACTAGCCAATTGAAACAATGGGAGGGGCTGTTGGGGCTAATCCTCCACTCATGTGACTCCACTGAATCATTAACGCGAAGGAGGCCCCTCCTTCAATAACCCTACCCCCCTTATCCTCTCACGATTCGCTGAGACGGCTGCAGGGAGGGTGCGATTCAGTTACACCGAAGGCTGGGAGGTGCCTGGGTCAGACGCTCCTGCTGAGGCAGTGGAGAGGAGGCAGAGAAAACAAGTGGGAGAGTTACAGACAATATGCCTGACAGGTGGAGTCTCCCACGGCGCTTTGTTATGGAATGCAGGACTTTGGAGCGAGAGAAAATAAGCCACGTTGAACAAGAAACTGTGTCGGCTCCGGGAAGGCTGATTTAAGCAGCAAAAACAACATGAAGAGCCCTGTGCTTTATGGAAACCCAGTCATGTTTGGTCCTGTGGATTGGAACTATCCAGTTGGTGCCCCGGTAAGGAGGGGGAAGAGTGTGGAGGAGTTGGGGGATGCCGGTTGGGCCAAAGAGAGAGAGAGGATGGCCCATCTTCAACACCTACAGCAGCTACATCAACTGCAGCTTCAGCAGCAACAGGTTGGATTTCCTGGGTATGGAGTTGCTCCTCCTGGCCAGCCACAGGGACAGGTGATTGTAGCAAGTCCTGGTGACTCAATTCCAGGACCTGGTTGTCCTATGTCAGTCATTGGCAGCATGATGTCTCCTCAGAGAGGGCCAATGATGGCTGTGGTGGGACCAATGCCGCCTCCTGTGCACGTGTCGCCTCCATGGCCTGTACCATGGGAGAGCCAAGCTCACGTTATGCAGGGCCAACAACCCAGTTGGAAGTATGATGAGCAGCAGAAGGCAGCGCTGAAAGACAAGGTGCCTCATGGCCAGGATGTTTATTTCCACCCGGGTTCGCAGGACGGTCACCTAGAGTTGAGGATATCTGAATGGAAAGGAAAGCATTGTTTCTACCAGGGCCCAGAGGATAACCACCACCAGGACTACAACCGAGCACCACAAGGAAAAGACAATAACTTCAGAAGTCAAGAAGGATCTGCTCAATTGGACGAGGATAGAAGAAGAGATAACCATGTCAGAGAAAATGACCATAACCCTGACCGTTATGGCCATAGGAGCCACAGAGACTACACGGACTATGACCATAAGGACAAAAACAGGCAACGGGATCATTATGACAGGAAAGGCGAGGAACGCTATGATGAAAGAGAGCGACAATATCATGAAAACCGGAAACACCGAAGACATGATCCCACTGAACATGACAGCTACAACAGTGAGTATGAAAACTACGATCATAAAGACACCTATGCTCGCAAGGACCGTTACAGGGACAATGACCGTTACTATGACCAGGATAGGGATTATTATGACTCTAAAGGGAGCAGTCGCAACAGAGAAAGGGACTACCACCAACGTAGAGAGGATGACCGGTACTATGACGAGCGAAAACACAAGGACCATTACTATGACCGACATACCGAGGATCAGTATGACCGCAGAGGACATTCGTACAAAGACAGGGATGTCTATAACCGAAGGGGTGAGGAATCTTACTCCAGTAAAGGACGTGGCCAGTATGACTCTGATCTGGATGAGTACTACAGTTATAAGGATAAGGACCACTACAACAGATACAGGGACACAGGTGATGACCGGAGAGATGAGCACTACAACCACGGCAGGAGGGACAACTACAGAGCAAAGGAGCTCCATGAGCGGAGGGGCTACGACTATGGAAACGAAGACCACCATAATCGATCAGAGACCGACCCCCATGAATCCAGGGAAGGGGGACGCGCCTACCAAAAACCCCGAGACGTTTATCGAGACTTACGTTCCATATCCGTTGAGGAATACCCTAAAAAAGGCCGCAAGACGCACTGCGAGGAATGGGTCGAGCAACAGAACCAGAAGCTGGCGCTGAAGGAAATGCGCTCGTTTGAGGATCCCGTTGTGTACAGGCAGAGGGACGAGCAGGAAAAAGGATATGAGTCGAGCTCGGGTCCGAGACGGGGTCGCAAGCCTGTTTACGTGGGCTCCCTGGATCGCAACAGCTTCTACAGGAAGACGGCGCCGAGCTCACTGCGAAAGTCCCAGTTCGCCACTAACAGGAAGCAGAATCAAGGTAAACAGCGAGGTATAGTAGAAGGTGCTTTATGTTGTGTTACAAACACATGTGGTTCTTATATCTCTGGGAACCAATCCCACCCTTTATTTCAGATGACTTGAGATGAAATTCTTTGGTATAACTTTCATCTTACTAATCACATCTCGGAACACATTCGCCTTTATTTGCAACACTGGAAGATAAAACAGGATGTCAACAGTCTGTGGTGTCTCAGTTCGTATCATGGTTGACCTCTGAAGCTACTCCTCTAATCAATGCTGTGGGCTTCAAAGTGCTGACGAGCCAGTTACTATCACTCCTAGAAAGTGTGTGCATTGACCAGGGTTTGTGTGTGGGTGTGTGTGTGTGTGTGTGTGTGTGTGTGTGTCGGTATCGCTTCACTCACAGGAAGGTGTACCGTCAGGTATTTGTAGGCTTAAGAACCCGAAGAACAGGTCTTGTGACTTGTTTTGTTTTCTCTGTCATTCTCTGTCTGAAGTTCTGCAGTTTACTGCCTTCCTCTACATGACGGATGCTGTGCTCACCCAGAACTTGTTTGTTCAGGTCTTGCATGGCCGAAGAGTGAATCTTTCTTTTGCTGTTTCCTTCAAACTAGCTCAAAGTATAGAGTTATATACAAATTTATACTTGATTTACTATATTTCAGCATAAATATTTGGCCTTTCTGAGTGTGAGACATATTTTAAAAAGCAGAGGGTGATGCAAAAGCAAAACCTAACTGATTGCAAAATCTAGAGCTTTGTGTTGTGCAAAATCTTTTGATATCGGTACCAATAACATACAAGTTTGGCACTTCTATCCACATTTGTTGAACACATGTCTCAACCCTTTATTTAAAACAAAGGAATGGCTCAGTACATCAGTCTGATTCAAGAACGTTTTTTTTATGTACAGAAATGTTTGCTGACATAATGTAGACCAGGAAATGTCTGATCAAGTATGAGCGTGATAATCTAAGCTTCAGCTTCCAATAAAACACATTTTAGTCAGTACTTCAGAAGTATTGAGTAAAATCCTGTGAGGAATTGTCAAAAACTTTGGGAAAAAATGCTTCAAAGAGTAGTTATAAAAAACATGGGGTGATGGAATAATTAGGGCTTCAGTTCCACATCTGTATAGTTTGTAAAGACAAAGAGTCTCTAGTGCAGCATCTGGAAGTAGGTCTGTGTGTGTGTGTGTGTGTGTGTGTGTGTGTGTGTGTGTGTGTGTGTGTGTGTCTTCAGGAAGAATCGAAAAAAGACAGCTCACTTCTCTGGCTGACTTCAGTTGTCTCTGAGGAGAAGCAGGTGGCGCCCCATAACCCCTCCCCCAGTCACCTACGTACACACACACACACACACACACACACACACACACACACACACACACACACGGTCCAACTCACCCCCCCCCCTATTCAACCAATTTCGGGAGTCCAAGTTTTAATCCCTAGCGTCAGCATGGTGAGTGGAAGGTGGGGGTCTGTCTGGTGCCAGGCGTTGGCCAGCACTGCACTGACTCCTCCACCCTGTGTGTGTGTGTGTGTGTGTGTGTGTGTGTGTGTGTGTGTGTGTGTGTGTGTGTGTGTGTGTGTGTGTGCATGTGTGTGTGTGTGTGTGTGTGTGTGTGTGTGTGTGTGTGTGTGTGTGTGTGTGTGTGTGTGTGTGTGTGTGTGTGTGTGCAAGAGAGACCCTTGGGAGGCTTATTCTAATAGATGACGCCATTTTTTTCCACAACACACACACACACACACACTGCAGCAGTATCTTGCCATCCTTTAATCTCGTTAAACAGTTTCAGCGCGGTCAGGGGTTTGCTCCGAGGGAAGCGTCTGACGGCACGGCTACAGACGTTAGGCCGTACCTCTGCGCCGCTTATTGGGCTTACGGCGTGATTCAATGACATTGAGGTGATGGCCGAGGCTTTTTGAAACGGCTCTTAAGCATGTATGAAGACATTGGTTCTCACTAATCCTGTGTTAGATGGAGGACTGGATGTTTCATAAAAACCAGCAGCTTCTATGTTTTAAGTGACGCCCAGGCACATGTTAGAATCCTACATGTTATAATAGAACTACACGTTATCTGTGGTCATGAACAAAATGTGTTGTCTGAATAATCAATGTAAGGACACTGTTGAATCTTTTTAGTGATTCAGACTAACATTTGTGGTATTGGTCACAGTCTTGACCGTGAGTAATGTAATGATGGTCGCCCTGCTATGATCTGCAGGCAGCGTCTGCTGTAATCCTGGAGCGGCCATTGGTGGGCTAGCTGGGACAGGGGGGGGTGGTGTTAGGAGTTAAGAGGGGATCTTAAAATGTCTGACAACATTGTCCTAAAGGCGACTTATCTCACTTGATTTAATTCAGCTCGCTAGTCCCAACAGTGTGCGTCAGCCGCTGATAGGCAGATTGATATGAGACACGTTTGTTTGTGTTTGAGGGGTTTCATGCATATATGTAAATATGTAAAAATAAAAATGCCATTCTGATAGAACAATTAGAATTTTTTAGTTTATGTGGAGTTTTATTAAATCCCTTGTCCTATCATTGCTTTGAGATGTTACGAGATTTTAATAATTTAATTTAATAATGAACAAACGCATGCTTTGGACTGGTTTTATATTCCAGGTGTATTAAATACTTAAATTAAAAATCACACAAAATCATGAAGTTTGTAAAATAAATTCTACAAATGTCATTTTGAATGATAAAAAAGGCACATGGACACATGATTTACATTATCAACAGACTTTTTAAGTGCTTTTTAAACTGTATTTTAAAAGGTTTTTGAGTTTTGCAGCTTGCCGACTATTATATGTCACTGACCCATTTACCACATTCAACTTTGCGTCCCTGTTAAAACTTAGTTTAGATGCCTTTAACTAACATAAATTGCTCCTAGTTGTTTCTCTGTAGATAGAAATGTGGGGAAAGATAAAGTCGACTTATCTTTAACCTTGTGGACTCGGAACAGCCTCGTGATAAAACGTACAGTAGGTGTTGGTCAGGTGCTCGGTTTGTACATGATTGTGAAGTAATCAGATTCCATAAAGAGTTTTCCTCAATTTCATCTGTTATCAAGCTTTGGTTTATCGTGTTTATGGTAAAACCTTCAGTCGTTTATATGTTAATTTGTGGTATCGACCGCCGCCGTCACAGTGGTTTAAAATGTTGATCTCAGCTTTTATGACATTAGCTTACCGAGCAAATTCCCTTACATACACGCCGTGTCCATGTCTTAACCCGTCGCAGAGTGAACGGAGTACAACAGTGTTCCTTAGAACCCAGTGTATATTCTGGGTTAATATCTGCGCATTTTAATTTATGGAAAATTACAGCTGTGCAGAGCGAAAAAAGCAACGACAGTATAAACCACTGTAAACCAAGGCACCGCCCACGTTGATTTACAGTCTTGTTAGAGGGTGTTTGCATTTGGATTTCGCCAACAATGATGTTAAGATAATGTTGAATTTTATTTAAAAATATCTATATATATATATGAAGAAACTATTTTCTTGCACGTCAAGTTCAAGTTTCAGTCGTATTTAGTTATGGGAAAACTCATAAAGTCTTTAGTCTAAGCATGTCCTCTGAAATTAACATGACAACAGATGTGGCCTCAAGGCACACACACACACACACACACACACACACTCACTCACTCACTCACACACAGGTTCCACTGACGGAACAAGTATCTTCCCACACAGGAACTAAATTCTCTCTGATGAAATAATCACAGAGCTTTAAAAGTTGTCTTTTATCGTGTTTTCGCACCATTGTGCATCACTCTGCACCTGTCGTACCCAATTACAGACGCATTGTCCTCTTCTCCTCCATTGACTAAAAGACTGCAGCTTGTGAACAGGCGTCTCGCTTCGTGGTTTCAGGTCATCTTAAAGCTCTCTGTGCACATATGCAAAACCGATGGCCCCTTGAAGTAATTGCACATTGTTCGTCATTGCCATGAGAAATTCCAAGGAAGCCACTACGGTCGCGCTCCCAGTTGGTATGCAACGGTGTCGCATCTTAATTGCCCAACTTTTTTAATTTAAATCTACGTTGAAGCCATGTGGAAACAAGAGAAGATGACCGCCAGGTGTCCTGCAGTGACCACTCCGATTACAGCAGGAGAATTATCTCTCATTGCATGCCCTGCTTCTCTTAATGACTCGTTTGTTTTAATTAGAGGGTTGTATTTGGCAGAAACACTCAACAAAGTTTCCCCGCGGTCGCTCTGCGACTCTGCCAGAAGTTGGAATGTGACCTTTTGACTTTTGACCCTCGGAGATAAGATGGTATGCAACTGAATAAACTTCCCTATGGTCATCTCCCATGCGATCTTTTACCTTCTCCAACAGCTGGTGGTACAAATACAGACAAAAGGCCAAGAATGTACCCAAATAAAAGCCCCTAAATGCATATTCACCCTGATATTTGAACGAGTTTCTTTTAAATGTAAGAAATGTGCGAAAAATTGTGTCTCATGAATGGAAAAAAAAATCACCGTATCACATTTTAAAGTGCCATAAACTAAGAGTCGTGATAATATTTACTCTGCCTGCGCTGACATTGGTTTCTCCAGCCAGTTGCTGACGTCATGGATTACTTTTTAATATCCGTTATCAATTGCAGGCCGAGACTCGCTGCTTGTCGCACAGAGCTTGTGTTGGAGTTGTGTTTTTGCAGTCGGGTGAGCTTTTTACTGTGACAACACACACACAGACACACACACGTGCAGAGATGCCCATGTGACTGTTTCAGTAAAGTCACTCCCTGCTCTCCAAAACTTGGCTTGATATGAGCAGGGCCCCCGCTATTCTTGTTGCCAGGGCGACTGTGCATTCTGCTGTGAACTTTGGAGCGGAGCGTGCACACACACACACACACACACAAACACGCACGCACGCACACACACACAGCTCTGATTGTGTGTGTGACCTTCTCTCCTCTCTCTGCAGGGCAAACTTTTGACTTTGCATGGCTGTCGATTAGAACATGCATGAGAAGTTGCGTTTGAAAGCTGGTTTTGTTTCAGTTGTGCAACAAAACCACATCTTGGATGGTTTTGAAGATGATGAAAGAGTAAAAATAAATAAATAAAATGAGTAGAAGTGAACTGGGGAGGATTCAGGGGGTGGATGGAGACTCTGGGGATGATCATTTTGATAGAGCTCAGCCGGGCAGGGGTGGAGCCAGGTCAGGTGTCAGCGGACTGTGAAACACGGGACAGATTCTGCTGCAGAACTGGACCTCTGAGGACTGGACTCGGCCCTTCTGCTGCACAATCATGTCTTACAAAATGACTATTTGCATTAGTGAAAGCAGCATGACACAAAGCATGGCCAGATAAATGAAGTGATGGTTTTTCCAGCAGCAAAAGTGCATTTTATAAGCTGTGAAATTGCAATTAATAGTTTTTCAAGAAGTGGTGAACTAACCTCAACAAGTTCATATGACATTTAACTTATTGCATAAACCAGTAAAAGACATGAATCAGTTCATTACAGTGATAAACAAATCTGTAGAAATCATAGCAGGTGGGGAGCCGGAGTCCAGCTCCTGGTTTTTATCGCGTTCCAAAGTGATCGTCCTCGCTGGTGTGTGTGTGTGTGTGTGTGTAATCATGGTGGGTTCCCATCCTTTCTCATGGTAATCGGAGCTCTGGAATGGAGCGTTTGCAGCGGGACGCGCGGTCCTCCACACGGCTCAGGAGCTGGACTTCAGATTGACAATGGACTATCAGAGAATGGCCGCCGTTGTTTGAACCCCTGCGTGGGGGGTGGGTGGCGGTGGAGGTGGTGGTGGAGGGGGTGTGTGTGTGGCCGTGCTGGTTTCTGAAGAGGTTTTGAAGAAAGTTTCTAGCAGCAGGTGGGTGGAAGCCTCATCGTCTTCTCCTTTCCCTTCTGCTCTCATTTGATCTGTCTGTGTAACACAGTGGAAATATGGTGCCATGAACTAATGGAAAAACTTCTTATGTTTTGTTTCATCTGAAATTTCAGGTGCATTAACAATATGGTGAATACTTATTGGAAAAAGTCTGGAAAAATAGGCCTCCTTTGGATCTTCTATTCAGAACAGGGCTGCAACGAGTAGTGGATCCACACAAAAACCTGCATAACCAAGCAGTGTTTTTAGTCTCTTTTTCTTTTTTCTTTTTTCAAATGTGATGATTTTCTGCTTCTCTTTATCATATATGATAGTGAACTGAACATACTTGGGTTTTCGGACGAAATGCATGAAAACATGCCAGGCATTTTCTCTATTTTCACGTTACAATTTCTCCAGAATCAGAGAAAATATTTGATTACTTCTTATTTTTGCAGGTTTCGTCTGTTTGGGGCATTTTGTGCCTTGAGATGTCATTTGTTTGTTTAACCTGATAATGCAGCTCCTTGCTTTTAACGTATCAGCCGTGACTGTTGCTGTGGTCATAGCAAAGACATCGGTGTGTCATGGTGTAGTTTTTCTCTCTCTCTGATGTTTAACAATGAGCTTTCTGTGCAGCATGATTCATAAGGTGGTTTTGGGCTCCTGTACTAGGAAGCAGGTTTACTTTTTCCTCTTGTTAAAGCTCAAAATTAAAATCCAGAGGACTTCCAGGTTTTATTTATGCAGAGATATCCGGCTTTACACACATTGAGATAAAGCTGAGACAAATCAACTAAGGTTTATAGGTTTTTATATTTTTGTTTTATATGTCCCCTCCTGTATATGTGCTGTATGGCTTAAATCAGGTGAAAACTGGATGAACAACAGAACTACTAACGCTGTGCTGGGTCTCCAGCCTCCCTCCCCCTGCAAATAACTTTATACACAGTCTCCCTGTTTTATTTTCCAGGATCCATAATGTGTGTAACCAGGTCAGTGTCACCGCCCCAGACCCCCTGCAGAGTCCTGGTTCACGTCCCATTTAAAAAAGAAAAAGTAGATCATACCAATACGCAATATGGCAGCTTGTTATGCTTCAGAGTTTCAATATTAAACTATTAGTGTCTGTGGCATGTGACGTACACACCCATGTATGTTTAAGCACTCCCTCGCCAAACTCAAGCGAGATCACGAGAAAATCTGCTCACAAAAGATGATACGATACGATATGATTCATTATGACGGTCTGGGTTCTGTGATCAGATTGTCAGCAGCAGCAGTTGTTTTAGATCTGATGTTAAAAAATTTGAGATTTGTATAGTGAGTGTGTGTGTGTGTGTGGGGGGGGGGTCAGTGACAAATAATGGATGGCAAAACAAAATGTGCATTTTTTAAATTTTTATATGAAATGTCACATGGTGTAACTGAAAAAGAATCATAGGTTTTAATATTGAATCCACCTAGACTATAAATCTAGTTTTAAAACCCACATTCTCCCGTGTGCATGGAAAAACTCACATGATTGGCCTTCACTCGACAAAGAAAAGTTGAATTCCAGTGGAAGTGGGTCAGAATCTGAACCAGATCCGCAGGTTGGCTCCGATGGAAACGGCCGCACATTAAAAGCACGTGAAGTGGAGCGCATGATGTGTGTGCATGCGTAGTGGATCAAACGTGGGAAATGAGCGGATTGATTCCAATTAAGAGCGGGCTCTTTTGTTTTCCAGTGTCCTTCTCTGTTGTTTTTTTGGTCGTGGTGACTTTTTAAAACCCATTAGTGAACTACTTGTTCGTCAGTGGGCCGGTGGGGGGGGGAACGGGCGCAGGGAGATATGGAGCAAGTGGCGAGAAAAGCTCCTTTATTTGAGCTTTAGCCAGGTCACGTGAAGTCAGGGTGGGAGGGGGGGGACAAAAGGCAGGTGGCCGAGGGGGCATTAATATTCTTATGAAATGCTGTGATTTTAAATGGTAAAAATACGATGACGGATGAGTTTCAAATTCAAGTTTATGTGATTATATGGGGCAACATCAGAGGTTTGTGTAAAAAAAAAATAAATAATAATAATACTGGACTAATGCACAAATCCAAATTGAAATAATAGAATTAACATGAACACAAAAATTGATGACCTTGACCCCTATACAACCTGTAAGCTTGTGAGTTAGTGTGTGTGTGTGTGTGTGTGTGTGTGTGTGTGTGTGTGTGTGTGTGTGTGTGTGTGGCATGGGCATATTTGCAAGTTCCTGCAGGGTGATGGTGGGGGGTGGGGGGGGTAAGCAGAGTTAACTTCATTAGCCTCTGACAGCAGCTGTTCAAGCAGCAAAGCTGACGTCATCCTCATCAACGCGTTTCACGCCATCTCCTGCTGCGGAGATAGTTTTATTTACACTTAACTCAACACACAATCAAGTGGATCCACCGTAAAGATGCATGTACAGGTGTTTCTGCCTCCACCTGTTAAATGACCCTAAAACCCCATTTGTCCCGTTGAGAACTAAAAGTCGCATGTGCAGCAGGTCCAGTCCATATCCTGACTTGCTGGTCCAGCGTGCACGTCTCATGGGCTCTGAGGGCTGTTAACTCCCCCCCTCCCTCTGTCCTCTTCTTTAATGTGTGGCCTGGTCCTCTCAGAGCCTCCGTGTCTGCCCCCCCCCTCCTGTCACGGCCCATTGTGCCGCACACAAAGGGCCCGAGTCCACTCCAGTCCCGCGTCCATTCATAAAAAGCAGCGGTGCGTGAAACCGGGCTCTCCCTCCAGTCCCGGGCACCCCCCCCCTCCCTCCTCACCCCGAGATGGTCCCTCTACGATAGATAGCAGAGACATGGATCAAAAGCTGGTCAGACAAGACGAGGAAGGGGGGGGGGGGGGGGGGGCAGGAGCATGCTGGGACACAAACGAATGGAGACCTGTTTTAGTCTGTAATCTTTAAATATTTAGTTTTATCGTATCCTATGGTTTGTAATCTTTTAGTCTCTTTTCTAAGCGGTCATGTGCCGTGTGTGTGTGTGTGTGTGTGTGTGTGTGTGTGTGAGAGATACTGTATTTTATCTGTAATCCATCTGTTTTCTTTTGTGAAGCACTTCCTGTCATGTTTTTGAACGCGTTAAAAGTGTTGTCTCCATAAACATTGATTGATTCTGATCTTCTTCTTTCCAGAGATGACGCTCCTGTCGTCGCAGCCTAAGACCCTGGAGCCGGCGTTGGCGGCGGACGCGTCCCCCGCCGCCGGCACCGAGGACCCCGAGCTGAGGATGCTGGAGAAGAGGTCGAAGGTCATCGAGGAGCTGCTGCAGACGGAAAAGGACTACGTCAAAGACCTGCAGATGTGCGTGGAGGAGATCATCGAGCCGCTGCAGAAGAAGCAGGTGAGACGCACGGAACACGACCAGGATGCAGGAAAAATAAAAATGTTCTAACGCCTCTTCTCTGCAGGTGAAGAACGTGGACTTTGAGGGGCTTTTCGGCAACATCAGCTCTGTGATCGACCTGTCGCAGCGACTCTTCGACACGCTGCACGACACAGACTCTATTGGTAAGCAGTTACGATTTAGTGGTTTCCTGAACTGACCTGTTGTAGTTGTAAATTACTTTTTGAGTAAAGTACAACTTACATGTGTATTGTAAGTTATAAAAATGGTTTGTTAAACATATTTAGGATTTTTGATGGTAAAAAAAATCATAGCCTGACAGACCGTTAAACAGATCTTCTTGTTTTTTTGTTTCCCTGTGCTCTCAGGAAAGGTATTTCTGGACTTTAAAGCCGAGCTGGAGGAGGTCTACAAGATCTACTGCCAGAACCACGATGACGCCATCTCTCTGCTGGAGAGCTACGAGAAAGACGAAAACATCCAGCGCCATGTGCTGGAGTGTCTGGAGAGGCTGAGGTGAGGAGTGATCCCTGCAACAAGGCTCCTGCAGTGGGTTTACAATGCAGCATTGTATGTGTGACTTTTGAAGGAAAACAATAGGAAAGAAATCATTTACCTTTTTGCACGTGAGTGACCAGAAACACGCATGTTTGTGTGTGTAAAAAGCATGAAAGACAACACCGCTAATACAAATATACAGATAAACTTTAACTGTAGAAGCCTGGCGATCATTTATTGTTGTAAAATGGACTTTGGCAGTTGAAGGCACAGCTTCCTGTAAACTCCTATTCCCGTTGGATTAATTTATGAGGTGGTTTTATAGCCGACTTTGAACTTTGACGGCGTGCTCAGGACGAGGATTCTCGTCAGTCAAACTCTCTGTAAAGTGGAGCAGTCCCAGAATGCAGCCCGTCTGGTTCCTCCAGCGGTGACTCACGCTGCTGTTTGGCTGTAAAGTATATAGTCATCGATCTGTGTTTGAAGATAAACACGTTTTGTTTGAGTGGACGAAACTAGGGGGAAAAAGGCGGCCTAAACAACAGTTTGTTCACTGCCCTTCCCTTATTGACAAGAAGTTGTTTTAGCTTCTTTTTTTTCCACAGTTTCTGGCCTCAAGCCGCCTAAACCCTATTCAGCTTTAAAAAGGTCATGTGTGCCGCCGCTGTCGGCCAACGCCGCTTTTTTTTATTGCAGCTCCGGGTTTCGAGCGAGAATTCACAAACAAAACCATAACAACCGCGAGTGCAGCTGGCTCCTCTAGTTTACTCTGTTGAGAAAAAAAAAACCTCACTGTAATCTGTAATGGGATCTAATTAATCTTCTGTTTTATTATTTTCCTGTTAAAGGTTTTTTTAGGGAGTTTTACCTTGTACGATGAGACGGTCTAAAATAATTGAATTGAATTGAGTGAATTGCTGTGACTGAATCACTCACGCAGGGTTTATAAATCCTGTTTCTGTCGTCTTTCTGTCTCTCTCCATCCGTTTCCTTCAACAGGGCCATATATCGAGAGTGGTAAGTCTCCATAAAGAGTGTCGCCGTGATTGTTTTAAACATTTTTTTCCAGCATGAGCATCGTCTTGACCGCGTGTCGCTCATTAACACCCCTTCAAATGACCTGTGTGTGTGTGTGTGTGTGTGTGTGTGAGTGTGTAAAACTTGCGCTGCCACATTAAACCATTTCAATTTCCTCCCCTGGATTGAGATGGACTCACACTCGTTTTTGTCGTGTGTCGTGTGTGTGTTTGCATGTGCATGTGTGTGTGTGACCTGTGCTGCTGCTGCTGTCGTGAGGTGGGGGGGAAACGTCCAATAAGACGTTGACCCCTTTTTTTCTTTTTTCTGCTCCTCTTGTATTTCTATGGCTAAAAGAAAGTGGTTGATCCTGGGGAAAACGCATCTAGTGCCATCTTCTGGACTAAAACAGCAAATGCACTTCACAGTAACAGGCATTAACATAAACATGTACATGGATGTTTAGAGGTGGGATAATGGGAGCTGTTTGTCCTGTAGATTGCACCGGAACTAAGCAAATCGCTGTTTTACATATTGTGTGTGATGTGGTGTCATCATTCAGAATGACGGCTACACATCGTCCACATGACGGAAAACTCATGTGTTTGACGCACGTTTCTTGTCGGTGTGAGCGTGTTGTGATGCTGGTGGTGTTTTTTTTTTTTTTTTCACCTCCCGGCGCCCTCTCTCCGAAGGGGGAAGACCAATTACATCAACCTGGGCTCGTTCCTGATCAAGCCGGTGCAGCGCGTCATGCGTTACCCGCTGCTGCTCATGGAGCTGCTGGGGGCCACGCCGGAGAGCCACCACGACCGGGCCCAGCTGACCCAGGCCCTGCAGGCCGTCAAGGAGATCAACGTCAACATCAACGAGTACAAGCGCAGGAAGGATCTCGGTAAAAAAAAAAAAAAAAAGAGAGAAAATGAACAGACTGTGTATTTAAATGGGATCTGATTTTCTTCATCTCTATTTATGTATCTGCTGTCCGCAGTGGTGAAGTACAGGAAAGGCGACGAGGACACGTTCATTGACAAGATCTCCAAGCTGAGCATGCACTCCATTATCAAGAAATCCAACCGAGTCAGCAGCCACCTCAAGCACCTCACGGGAATCTCACCGCAGGTGCGTGTTTCAGCTCGCGAGCGCTCGTCATCGTGAATGAAAACGTGTGAGTCTAACACTCACGTCTATTTTTTTTTTTGCTCAGATTAAAGACGAAGCGTTCGATGAGACTGAGAAGCGATTCAGGCTGCAGGAGAGACTCATCAAGTCCTTTATCAGAGACATTTCTCTGTACCTGCAACACATCAGGGTAAGAGAACTTGCAGCAGTGGCCTCCCTAACTTCTACTACTTTAAGTAAAAGGACTTTTTTTTACTAGTAAAGGAGCACACATGCTCCTTTACTTGTAAGAAAAGCTGTTGCTCAGCCACTTCATGTTTACAGGATTACGTTTAAAATCAGCTCATTCAAGCATTAGTTATGGCTTCTGTAAATGTATGCATGTCTGTAATGTAAATGCACTGACACTCGAATTGAAGAAAATCATGAACTAAATTGAAATTGCAGTTATGCATGAAACACATTTACTTTTTTTTTTGGGCTAAACGAATAAATTGATCAGCCCTAATCCATGTTTTTATATTCTAATTTTACGAACCCTGGCTTCAGGAATCTGCGTCTGTGAAGGTCCTGGCCGCCATCAGCTTCTGCGACATCTACACGGAGCGAAGCGTCCTGGACCCCGAGCGTTTCCAGAGAGCCCACCGCAGCATCAGCGACAAACAGTTCACCGACTTCGTGAGTCCTCGTTTGGCGAGTTTCAGAAGTTTTGTCTGTGTCGTGACCTCTGGCCTCACCCTCCTCCTCCTCTGAGCAGAAGGAGCGCACCGAGGCCCTGGTCATCAACCCGCTCACCCAGCTGCTGCTGATGTTCGCCGGGCCCCACAAGCTCATCCAGAAGCGCTTCGACAAGCTGCTGGACTACGACAACTGCAAGGAGCGCGCCGACCGGCTGAAGGACCGCCGCGTGCAGGACGAGCTGCAGGCGGCGCGCAACAACTACGAGGCGCTCAACGCGCAGCTGCTGGACGAGCTGCCCAAGTTCCACGCCGCCGCCGAGGACCTGTTCACCGGCTGCGTGCGGGCGTTCGCACAGGTCCAGAAGGACTTCATGAAGACGACGCTCGGGGAGCTGAAGCCGCTCCTTCAGGTTGTGAGTGTGTCTGTCTGTTACTTGAAGGCCATACGTCATAGCTGTAGCTGCATTCTGTTATTGAGTTTATCTTTGTAAAGAGATAAAAAAAAATGATGATAGCAACAAATCAATACATAAATTCTACCCAGACTGAGGGTGGTGTCACTAGTCAAGCCATGCAATGACTTCTTTTCTTTTTCTTAACCTCTGATTCCAGTTTTCCCGCAAAGTCGGCACGGAGGGCAACCTGATCGCCCAGTTCCAGGAGGAGTACGGTCGCGTTCTGCAGCTTCTGCAGAGTTTCAGCTTCTGCCCCGAGAACCTGCCTCCGGCCACGGCCACGAAGAAAACCTTCGAGAAGAAGACGCTGGAGAAGCAGACCTCCAAAAAGCAGCTGCAGGGACATGTGAGTGGAAGCCAGGGTGAAATCTCACAACCCACAATGCTTTGCTGTGCGATCTGACTAATCTCAGACACAGCTTTAACTCTCAGATGCATGACCTGCCAATACCTACGCTCTTCCATAGGAATCAATGCATTTTTGCAATAAACCATGTGGTCAAACAGGCAGCAAACATGTCTTAATACCTGGTAAAATGTGAATGAAAAGTGAAACTATATCATCTTTAACCAAAATGGGGAAAAAAATCTCATTTATTGCAAAAATCCATATATTTGTTTTTCCTATTTGATGCAAAATATACAATTTCTTAATTATTTAATGAAAAAATAAATAAAAAACACAATTGACCTTGTGTCAAAAACATACATTTTTGAGAATTACCTGCAATATGGAAAATGTTAAACCTTTTAAGTCATTGATTTTGAAGCATAACAACCCAATGGCCACTTATGCAGGTTAACATTGGGCTGACCAGGAATTGTTAATTAATATTCATGCAACTAAATGATTGCAGACAGAAGCTTCTCGTTAGTGCATGTACGCTACACAATGCACGACTGAGCCAGAGTGAAAAGTCAAAATGAGTCAACCAGCTTTAGGTGTTTCAGTGCATGAGGAGTAACTTTTCTTCTTCTTCTTCTTCTTCTTCTTCTTCTTCTTCTTCTTCTCCTTCAGCCCAACCACGTCCTGCAGACGGATGAACACCGCGCGGGGCTCCTCGTGCGCTACGGCCCTGAGAAACTCTTCCAGGCCGAGAGGAACTTCAACGCGGCCCAGGACCTGGACGTGTCTGTGCAGGAGGGCGACCTGGTGGGCGTCATCAAGCAGCAGGACCCCATGGGCAGCCACAACCGCTGGCTCATCGACACCGGAGGTGGCCAGTTCACACAGAAAATTAAGCTAAGCGATGGTGGCGCGGGGATAAGAAATTAACCCTCTTCTCTTGGTTCTTCTCGATGTTTGCAGTGAGCAAAGGTTTCGTGTACAGCTCCTTCCTCAAACCCTACAACCCCCGCCGCAGCCAGTCGGACGTGTCCATCGAGAGCCAGTCGTCCAACGAGTCGGGCTATGGCGGCTCCTCGCCCGTCTTCTCCCGCCAGAACAGCAACAGCACGCTGACCTTCAACCAGGAGACGGCCACCGTCTGCTTCACCGCCGCGCAGCCCTCGCCGCAGCCCTCGCTGGACTCCGCCTCCTCCTCGTCCCGCCGGGGGGGTCACCACCACCACCGGGACGCGGCCAACCCAGACTCCGTCAACTCGTCACCCCGGAACCCGCCGGGCCACAGGGACCCCTCGGACCAGCCGCACCGAAGCGCCCACGGCCACCGGGGGGACGCCGCCGAGGCCTCCCACCGCCACCCTGGGGGCGGGGGGCGCAGGGGCTCGTACGAGGGGGCGGACCCCTACGAGTCGGACTCGCTCAGAAACGGCCGCTCGCAGCGCTACGGCCACACGGACAGGAGCTACAGCTCGTACCAGTGGAGGAACGGGGACGGCGGCGGCGGCGGCCAGAGGAGGGCGCCGTACGGGCGGGACGAGTACATCGAGCCGGAGCCGGAACACGAGAGCGAGTTAGACGGCCACCAGGTGAGATCTGGTGTTTCCGTTTCTGTTTCTGCCCACCACCATGACATTCTTGATTTTTACCACCAGATGGCGCCAATGAGACGATAAATTCCCAAATAACAGCCTGTTAACAGAGCAGGCTTTTATTTGAGAACAGGCAGCAGACTAATATCCTTCTAACAAAAATTCTGGGTAATTTACTCAAATTTTTTTATTAAACCAATAAGACTACTGTAGCAATGGCATGCAAAAGTCAAAAGGGGATCCGGTGGTTAATTGAAGCACCTCTTTAATCTGGTATTTTATTTACTGTGAATGAAAATGATTTTGTTTCTTTTAGAAAGCGTTGCAGCTTCCTCGAGCTCATTGCCTTTTTTTTTTTTCATTATTTCAAACTGAATATAGATCTACTACGCCATCTACTCCTTCGACGCGCGCTGCGCCAACGAACTGAGCATCTCGGCCAATCAGAGGCTGCGGATCCTGGAGTTCCAGGACATGAACGGCAACGGCGACTGGTGGCTGGGCGAGGCGGGCGGCCGGCGGGGCTACGTGCCCTCCAACTACATCCGCAAATCGGAGTACACATGATGGACGGCTACCCGGGGCTGTAGCTAACGTCACGCTGCGAGCGCACAGAACAATAAAGAAAAAAAAAAATTTGGCTCCGTTTGTCATGGAGTTTGAAAGTGAGACTGACCAGTGCTGCCGAGTCAGCTGTTAGATGCCTATATTTATAGACTTTTTATATTATTTTTACTTTACTGCGAAGCGCACCCTTACCCGCCTCTCGCGTTTCCAGTGGAAAAAACCTGTGAATCGCACCAGGATTTCGCCGTTTTCTCCGAGGAGCGCTAGGCCTTAGAGGCCGGCCTTCTGGGTTGGCACATTGGGAGATTGCAATGGAAATGTGAATGTTTTTGGGTTCAGACTGGTTCTCTCCAGCCGGGGTCCAGTGGTATGCAGACAGACCGACCTAAACACTGTGTTAATGACATTCTCTGCATGTCGAATGCGAACATTTATAATCGGCAATCAAAGTGTGAAGCACTTACTGACGAATCGACGGTTGCGGGTTTGAAGTGTCTGTGGGGGGGAGTTTGGAGTGTTTTATTTTTTATTTTATTTTTTTTTAAACACACACATGCCTAAGTTGAATGGCCTATAACTTCTGGTTTACAAGCACTCCCCTTGACCTTTTTTTGTCAATAACCTGAATACATTTTTTTTTACTGGTTTGACACTGAGCAAATAGGTGATGACCCATTTTTAGCTGTAAGAGGAGGTTAAAAAACAGGGAGAGCAACTCCACACGCTCCCCGTGTACATTATACATAGTGCTGTATATTGAGAATATGCTATTGCACCCACTGTAAAGCGATCACTGTTTGAATAAAAAAACAACTCAGACAAATCAGAAGTGTGTCGGAATGAGTTTTTGCTTCGTTTGGTTTTTACCTGTCATGTGGACGATCAATGTTAGGCCCAATCTCATCAGTACTTTGTCACTGCTGCATATTTAGGAGGGTTTTTGTTTTAAGGTTGTTGTTGACTACGAATTGATCAGAGATTTCCACCAGTGCACGCATGCATCACATGGATAGGATTCAAATAAATCTGCACGTTCCAGCAATGGTTCTAAAGCATTCATCAGGGCTCTCAACATGTAAATCCTTTTGTGCATGTTGGATTCTTGGCATTTAAAAGTCCATATGCACCACATGGCATTTTCGACATTGTCCAGCCTTTAAAATCTTTTGTTCTGCATGATGCATGGTGCAGTACTAATGTAAATTCACGTGTGGAACATCTGTGTCGACCGGAACTACATTAGCGATTTTAAGACATTCACCGCACGGCGTAATAGCAAATCTGCTGGAATGAATTTAAATATAGTGAATCTTTACAGAACGCTTGTAATCTAAATCCTTGCTCTCGTCAGCAAAGCAAATCTCCTCTCGCATGTTGCAAAATCGTCAAGACTTTACTTTTGACAACCTCGCGACCTCACATCTCCTGTCCAATCAATGCGGGTTTGCTAATGGTTAACGGCGGAGGAGGGTTTTGGGGAGGGGGGGAATTATTTAGGATGGGTCGGCAAAGAGGGAACTCTGCAAACTGTGGGTGGCGCCGTCATGGCCAGGATCTGCATCGCCGCGTTCCTCCTAATGCTTGGCGCGCTCGCTGCGTCTGGACAGGACTCGTTTGTAAGTATGTGGATAAAAGCACAGGCTGAATGCCTTTTGTTGGAAATGTACTGCAGCTATAAGATTTTTTTAAGCATCTGTAGATTTATTAAACATTTAGAAAAATAGAAAAAACAGGTGTGGAGGTGATGCATCTCTAAGATTTTCACATCCACAAATCTGCACGCTGCTCCTCCTGCGTACAGTGTGCGTGTTCCATCATTTCCTGTTTTCTTTTCTTAGGCCTGTGTTGTGTGCTGCAGCGTCTATGCCTAGTTTTCGCTCCTCCGCTCTCGTTCCTAAAAGTCATTTATCAAGTAATCTATCTAACGTACGCTAGTTTCATTACATATTTAGTTTTATTATTATATTATTTATTTGTTTGTTGTTGCAGATGAACACAGAAACACTCGATGATGGTAAAACACCTTCATTTCAACCTCTAGCAAACCACATTTCAGTTTGTCTGTTTTCTCCTGTCCGTTAGCTTCAGTGTCTCTCTTATTTTAATCACAGATTATGAATATGTGTACGACTACATCACTGAAATCCCGGCACAAGAGGACGATTTGACTCTAGACGACTGGTTGTATGAGCTCCTGGACGTCAGCGGTAAACGACCTCTGACCCCTCAGATAGTGAATCTGCTAATCAAGACATGAACTAATACAGAAACAATCAATTGCACTCTGGCCTTTATCTTTTTCCCCTCACATTTAAAAACTGTACATGAAGCTGCACACGTTTTATTTAAGCGTTCGTGCTTCTGTCCTCATGTAGGACAATGTGATCCCAATCCATGTTTGAACGGAGGCTTGTGTGACACCACTCACGACAGGGGCTTCGTTTGTTCGTGTCCTGAGCCCTACACGGGAAAGAAGTGTCAGACAGGTGCGTCCACCCGTGCTGAGGACAAAGATGGCTGAATCCAGACAGTTTTTATCACATTTTATAAGCATCATATCATCAAAGGATGTGTGTTTTTCAGTGAAAGACGTTTGCAAGGATGCGAAATGTGGCCACGGAAGCTGCGTGGTCACGTCCACGCCGCCGTTCTACGAGTGCAAGTGCATGCCCCCGTTCAAGCCGCCCAACTGCAGGAAAGGTCTGTTTGTGTGAGGGGATCTAAGGAGGGTTTTCACAGTTAGTTTCGTAGCGTGACTGATCCTGCTGACCCGTGTTCCCAGCCTCGCCCTGCAGACCCAACCCCTGCCAGAACGGCGGCTCCTGCGCGAAGGGCCCGAAGCGCTCCGGCCTCTTCTCGTGCTCCTGTGCGTCCGGATACAGCGGGAAGTTCTGTGAAGTTGGTAAGTTTTTTTTTTTCTCTATTATAACACCCCGGGTATCAACCCGGTGAAAGCGGAGCCGTGTCGTTTCCTGTTTTCCAGGCCCGGACGATTGTTACCGAGACAACGGGTCGCTTTACCGCGGCGTGGCGAGTCAAACGGTCAACGGGGAAGACTGCCTGGACTGGAACTCCTATTTCGTCCTGAAAAATGGGGGCGATCCTGCCAAGATGTACGCAGACTTTGATGGATTCGGACCACACAATTATTGCAGGTAAAGACAGACGATGATTTTTCTTTTTCATAATCTTTATGAATTGAAAATTACTTGGTTTGCTATGAAGTTATATGTCAGTTATGGCACTAGATAATTATAATTATAATTTTCATATAAACTTCACACATAAGGAAAAGCAGAAATGAAGTGAAAATTATTTTACAATTAAATAAATAAGATAAGATAAGATGTGACTTTATTGATCCTACAACGGGGAAATTTGTCTGTTACTGCAGCGTACAGAGTAAAGAAAAAGAAAAGAAAATAAAAGCTATAAAAAATAAAAATATACAACACTATGTACAAAATTCATAGAATTTGTTGATCTGCATACACAGTTTGCATTATGGACATAAGAATGGAGAAAAAATACTAATAAATAGCAAGAAAAAAGAAATGTAGTATGCATAAGGAAAGCACAGATACATACATACATGCACGTACACACATATTTACATAGTTGCATATATATATACGCACATACACACATGTACACATACATAGCTAATGCATACTTAAGGTGCAGGATGTGTGTGTAGAGAAAAGTGACGAGTGGAGGAAAAGTGACTACAGTGAGGTATAAAGTCTTATTGCAATGACATTTAAATGAAAGGCTGCAATTTGCACTTTTTTTGGGTTTTGTAAAAATGGCGTGAGGTTCAGATGCTGCTAATTTGTCTGAGAAGGTTTTTATTTTGTGTGTGTTTACTTTCTGGACTATTCTGAACTATTCCAATGAAACTAAATAGTGATTACATATCAGGTAAATAGCACTGTGGCCTGATGGTTAAGGTGCATACCGCATACAGTAAAAGTAAAGTTCATGGTCCATTGCCTGGCGTCAACCTGTGTTGGATGTCACGCTTGCTCCCTCTCTACCTACATGTCTGAATTCAAGGAACCCTGATGGAGATGATCAGCCGTGGTGTTTTATCAGGAACAACGGCACACTGACCTGGAGTTACTGTAATATCAGGAGATGCTCTGAAGGTAAAACACACATCCTGAAAAAATAAATAAAACACAATATATGTTCTGTCTGTCTGCGTACAATTTAATAATCATAAATAAGAATTTTCTTGTAGACAATAAAGTTATATTATAGACATGGGCTTCATAGAAAATAATACTAGATTTTGTACCTATGTATATTGAAAGGTTATTCCATGAGGAAAAACATGTTGGTTATTTTGTAATATGTGATGATAATCAAAAATACAGTTTTAAGGAGCATTTACCATGTCTCTAAAAGTGACCATTTTGCTAGAAACTAGCTGATTGCATGTGTTTTAATTTATTTTTAAAATGCACTTGGTGTCATTTAAATATCCATTTCTTAAACTATAACTGTCTGGATTGACAAATACACATGCTGTTTTTGTACAATGTTATTATCCATAAATAAATTTAGACAGAAATCATAGGAATCTTCAGTGCAATATTTAATTGTGCTATTTTAATTTTTATTATCTGACGGGATCTTAAAATAAAAGTTTATTCCCAAGCATAGAAGCATAGAAATAAACAAGACAATTGAATAATATGGGACCGTGCGTGCATTTTTTCCCGCAGCCACTGCCCCGCCCCCTCCAGTCCGGCCAGACGTGGCTGCCCCGTTCTCCCAGTGCGGGAGGCCTCAGCCCGCCAGCTCAGCCAGGATCTTCGGGGGGAGGAAGTCGGTCCTCGGCGCCCACCCGTGGCAGGTGTCCCTGCAGACCAGGTCCCGCGGCTCCACCGGCGCCTTCCGCCACATCTGTGGAGGCATCCTCCTGGAGTCCTGCTGGGTCCTCACCGCCGCACACTGCATGTACGGGCTGCAGGTTTCACGCTATGGGCATGCTCGCCAGACCTTTACCCAACCTTCTCTGGGTTCTGTTCTGTTTGTGCAGTGACAGCAGGATGGAGATGCAGGTGGTGCTGGGAGGGGTGGACCTGGAGAAGGAGGAAGCCTACGAGCAGGTGATTCCTGTGGAGAGGGCCGTCCTGCACCAGGGTTATAGGCAGAGCCCGTTCGCTGTTCACAACGATGTCGGTGAGACGCAAAGATCGCACTAATAAATTTGTATTTATTAGAAATTGTCCACTTAGAAATGCAAACATGTTTTATTTTATTGCTGAACCCGTAGTTTGCAAAGAAAGAAAAGTTGGGTCAAGTAAAAATTTCAAGGCAATTAAACTAAATAGTTTTTTGAGTTTGCTCAACTCTGAATTCTCATATTTGTGAACTTAACAGTAAATTCTACTAAGATTTAAATTGTTTTTTATCTGTTAGTTGTGCTATGTCTATTGAAAGTTGCTATAGCTTTGACTCAAGCGTTATTAAAAATGTTGAACTATCCCTTTAACACAAAGCTAATAAGTCATAGGACAACAACAATGGAAAAAAGGGGTAGAAGAACTCCTGTCCCTTGTTTTATTATAATATGTATATAAATTATTGCTGTAATTTATATTTCAAGCTTCAAAGGCAAAAAGTTCACTACAAGTTGGCTTTTTTTGCACCGTGCATTTTTTTTTTTGGTACGATTTGACTGGTACAAATCCGCCATTTTTTTTTTGCTTGTTGATTCCCATGCAGCCATGCTGCAGCTGAAGGTCACCGACAAGCCGTACTGTGCTAAGGAAACGCGCTTTGTAAAGACGGCGTGTCTGCCCACGCAGCGCTTCGACAGCGGGACGGAGTGTGTGATCTCGGGATGGGGAGCCACTGAAAATAGTGAGTGGCATTTCAATCTTCAGACCAAAGGATGCTGTCATAGCGTAAAGGGGTCAGAACAAATCATGTTCAGCAAGATGAGAGAGTTTGAAGAAGCATTCGTCAGGTCTCTCAGAATGTACGTTCCACTGAGTTATGCAAAATGACTAGTTTAAAGTTTTACCAATTAATAGAGTAGAACAATAAATAGTTTGCAGCTCAGGTACAGTCACCCAGTTCACCTCGGCCTATATCACACATGGATGTCTGCAAACAGGGTGAAGCACCTTCTACTTTCTCATTTTCCAGCAGGGGTAGGGAACCCTGCAGAGCTGCAGTGGCTGCAGGTTTTCTAGTTAAACCAAGCAGTCACACACCTGATTCTACTACTAATGAAGGTCCTCAGCAGGAGCTTATTAGTAGAATCAGGTGTGTGACTGCATGTTTGGAACAAACACCCTGCACCCACTGCAGGGTTTCGAGTATGCCTTTATTTATACATTCCTAAATGTCAGAAGACACCTGCAATTTATGCAAGAGAATTGTTACGAAAATAGATACTACACAGCTGTGAATTTTTTTAATAAACGTGAATTTAGTGGTGTAGAGTAAAAGTGCAATTTTGTGAGAAAAATGTGCACAAGATGCGTTAACTGCAGCAAACTGGAAAAAAAACATTTATTATAACTGGTAGTATATGTGAAAGTATATGTGTGTGCATATCTTTGTATAAGGGGACAAAGCCACAACTGTGGTGTGGTGTAACCCTAACAACCTGGTGCCAGATAGTTTAACTCTCTCATGCTACCAACTAGTTTTATATATATTAGGTGTAATAAATAATAAATATTTAGCATGCTTGAAAGTCCTTTAAAACCTGCACCCACTGGGGCTCTCCAGGACCAGGGTTCCCTACCCCTGAGTTACAAAATCATGATTTTTGTAAAAGAAATGACACAAATGGGCTTTTAAATGACAAGAATCCTACATTTTAGAGATCTGATGAATGCTTGAATGATAATAATCCTTATTATTACCCTAATTTGCACACGGGGTAAACTCTATCCTCCCTCAGGCAGGTACGGTAGCAACCAGCTGCTGGACGCGCGTGTCGTCCTGATCTCTCAGGAGAAGTGCAACGCCCCCCACGTGTACGGGGGCCGGCTGGACGACAGCATGATGTGCGCGGGCAACATGAAAGGAGGCGTCGACTCCTGCCAGGTCCTAGCGCGTGTGTGTGTGTGTGTGTGTGTGTGTGTGTGTGACATGATTTAATATTAAGAGTAAAGAAGCTGAGGTAAAACCCCTTTTTTTGCCCCTGCAGGGAGACTCCGGTGGTCCTCTGGTGTGCGAGCGCAACGGGACCCACTACGTGGTCGGCGTGGTGAGCTGGGGCGAAGGGTGTGGCAAGAAGTACCGGCCCGGCGTCTACGCCAACGTCAGGAGATTCATTGACTGGATTTCTAACCATTTACTCCAGTGAGGAGGCGACGGGCCTCCCCTGGCCCTGGAGGAGATGATCACTGCATGTTAAAGCAGAAAAAGTGTTTGTCAAAGCTCCAATTCTGTAATTACAGAGCGTCAAACATGTGACAGTTTCTGTGAAGTCTTTTACCCACACATTCATTGATGATTCATTCACTGTGAGTCTTTGTGAATCTATTGAGCTTCTGTCAAATACAAGAAGTCCACATGATGCACTGATGAGTCAAGAGAACAAACCATTTATCATGTCCTCAATAATCAGCAATCAATAAAGAGCTGTGTAAATACAAACAGCAGTAAGTCAGTAACAATGTTCTTTTATATTCTGACCAATGTGGAACCCTAATAAAAAGGATAATAAGGACAGAATCCTTCACAACTTCTGGAAACATGTTTTCTTCTGTGTTGCATTATCACCGCTTACTAGCTTTTTTTTAAAATAATTGACATAAAAAACACAATATACGTTATGTCTATGTACAATTTAGTAATCAGTGAAATGTATGTTTTTGATGCATTATAGACTTGTATTAATCCATAATGTGGATTTATAATATAATATTTTTAACTTGTTGTTTGTCTTTCTTCTGATTTTCTGTCTATATTCTGCAATAATTGTCTGACTTGACCTGGCAACGTTGGACAAAGCCACATGTGCTTTTTGTTTGCATCTTGCATAAATGCATAAATGCAAAATCACCTTTTTGGACAGAAATCACAGTTAATATCTAATCATCATTTTAGCAACAGGCAATTTCTTTTTTTTTTAGTTTATTAAGGAGTATTGAAGCATAGAACTAAATAAGACAAGATTACATTCATAAAAACAGTGGTGCACAACAGCTCGTCCTAAAACACACAGACGCCTACAGAATCAATGCAGCTGGCTAACGATTGACAGGAAGCGGGATGAGTTGTGTTTCACAAGTTCGGGCTTTTGTGGAATCTCCAGATTTTTCCACTGCGAGCTGAGCTGCACACTGCGACACCATGCTGGCCTCAGGGCTTCTCGTCCTGGGCCTCAGCGTCCTCAGCGTTCACGGATCGACGGTAAGTGTCTCCATCTTCCATCTTCAGGAGTTAATATTTTTTTTTGCCATGGTGGAAGGATGACTGATCTGATTTTCTGTTCTGTGTTTTTTCTTGTTTCAGCCGGACTGTAAGAATGTTTTGTACTGTTGGTCGATGCGGTGACGCGCTTCATTTCATCCTCACGTTACATAAACTTCCATTTAATTAATCATTTTTCTCACTTTGACAGAAAACAGCTAAAAACACAAACTGATGACTTCCTCACATATCGAAATGGGATCTTTTAATTTGTCTTTTAGCTCTTTAGCTTATTTCCTCCTTTTATTTTTGAAATAATTTCTTTAATAATCTTCAAGGGATGTAATATTTAATGCATAGCTGTACTTTGCAATATCATATTTTAATACAGTGTAGAAAATTTGCTTAAATTTTGTATTAATTGCTTGAAATTCACATATTTCTAATATCTTCATTTCATTCTGTACTGTAATCCTACAGTGTAAAATTCTATAATCTCTAATAATCACAATGACATTTTGAGCATTAAGTTGTATTAGAACGTATCCTAACAGCAGTTTTTCCTCAGTTTTAACTTCCAAATCAAACAAGGGAGACTAATGTTGGCACAAACTGCTTTTCGTTGCAACATCCCGGTGTTTAAACATGGCTGTGTTCTTGGCAGACGATGAATATGGGGAAGACGACTACCCCACCGACGCTCCCTCCTGGGGTATCGATACCGACTGGTTGTTTGACCTGTTTGACGAGCCCAGTACGTGGACAGGCGGATCTGGAATTCTAATTGTGTGATTGTAAAAGCCCCAGGTTTGGTTTTATCCCTCCAAAGTGACGCTTTATTCCCCTCCACTCCCTCCAGGTGTTTGTGATCCGAATCCTTGCTACAATGGTGGTTCATGCGAAGTTAGATCCAAGAAAAGATTCTCATGCTTATGTCCTGAGCCTTACAAGGGGAAGCGTTGTCAAAGGGGTTGGTCAAGTGTCATTAAAAGCATGTTGCTCATATTCTAATAGTTATAGACAAAGCTCTCATTGCAGCTAACCTGCTTTTTTTATTTTTATATGACTAGTGGAAAATGTCTGCCATAAGGTCAGATGTGGTCGTGGTAAATGTGTTTTCAACCCAAGTAAACCCCCATATTACGAGTGCAAGTGCAGACCTCCCTTCCGAGGCTCCAAATGCAACTGTGAGTATATTCAGGATTACTTATTAAGACACATGATGGCTTGAATGAATGAATGAATGAAGTCAATACGCTGTATTGCACCACTGAGCTGTTTGTACCTTGTCTGTATCAGTCCCAGCCTCTCCCTGTGAACCCAACCCTTGCCAGAACGGCGGCTCCTGCGTCAGAGGAAAACGCCGTTTCAGCTGCATCTGCTCCGATGGATACACCGGGAGGTTCTGTCAAACTGGTAAATGGACCGGAGACTAGTTATTTACTCGCATGTGGACGGTATCGGCACATTTGAGCTTCTGAGGTCACCATTTTTTTTGCCCCACAGCTCCCACGGACTGTTATGTAGGAAGCGGACGGGCGTACAGAGGCGTCGCCGATACGACCACCAAAGGGCAGGAATGTCTGGACTGGCATTCCTATTTCATCGTGAAGCACGGCGAGGATCCGTTCACTGTGTTCCCCGGCTTCTCTGAAATTGCAGAGGACAACCACTGCAGGTATTTGACTCATTAAAACGCCATTGTCTATCACAGGGGTAGGGAGTATAATCACTGAACTGTCATAGCATCATTCTACTCAATATTGGACTAGCTGCACCAAAATAAGATATTTTCACCTGTTAAGATGCCTGTCTGTAAAAATACTAGTAATTATTTATTGTAAAGGGAAGGCAAATAATGCAAAGAATTAAGGGTACTAATAATAATGTCGTGTAGTAATTATTTGTTGATTAACCCTACATTTCAGGAATCCAGACGGGGATGATAAGCCTTGGTGTTACATTAGAGTGCGAGGCAAACTGAAGTGGGACTACTGCTCTGTCAAAAAGTGCCCCCCAGGTGATCCCATGCACACAGGCATGCACGCACACACGCATGCATACAGTTCCGTTCATATCATATCAATCAGAGATACGCACATTGGCGTTCAAATGCATGATTAACATAAGAAATTTTGCATGCATGCATGCATTGTTATGCAGTTTGTATTTCACACATAATATGAGGTTTCTTTCATTTCATGGCAAGCGTTCATGCACGCCATTGCAAAAAAACACCATTATAAGTCAATAGGGAAACTAGGTTACAGGTCAAGTGCTGCCTGCTGTGCAGGCGCCAGACGCTCAGTTAAAATGGAACATGCACGCTGTGTTAACTCTTTTCTGATGTTCTGCAGCACCAGTCACTACCGGGTCACCTGTCATACCTCCAGTCACTACCAGGTCACCTGTCATACCTCCAGTCACTACCAGGTCACCTGTCATACCTCCAGTCACTACTGGGTCACCTGTTCCACCTCCAGTCACTACTGGGTCACCTGTCATACCTCCAGTCACTACCAGGTCACCTGTCATACCTCCAGTCACTACTGGGTCACCTGTTCCACCTCCAGTCACTACTGGGTCACCTGTTCCACCTCCAGTCACTACTGGGTCACCTGTCATACCTCCAGTCACAACCGGGTCACCTGTTCCACCTCCAGTCACTACTGGGTCACCTGTTCCACCTCCAGTTACTACGGGGTCACCTGTTCCACCTCCAGTTACAACTGGGTCACCTGTCATACCTCCAGTCACAACCGGGTCCCCGGTCATACCGGTGCCTACAAACCCTGCCCAGTTCTCCCAGTGCGGCATAGCCAAGCCTTATCACGCCACCAAAATCTTCGGCGGCATCAAGACCTTCCCCGCCGCCCACCCCTGGCAGGTGTCGCTGCAGTTCAGGACCGTCAACACGTCTGCGTTTTATCACACCTGTGGCGGCGTTCTGATCGCGTCCTGCTGGGTCCTCACCGCTGCTCACTGCATGTATGTTCCTCCGTATCACCCCTGTGTCCTTTTTTAATATATATATAATTTTCCACTTTAGAGCCAACAGGGTTTATTACTTTTTGCCTTTCAGTGAATCTGATAAACAATACCAAGTGGTGTTGGGAGGAGTGAACATAGAAATATCTGAGGAGATGGACCAGACCATTCCGGTGATTGAAGTGATGGTCCACGGCCACTACAAGCCGACCCCCCACGCTCTCTACAATGACATCGGTTTGTCAAACTGATTGTTTGAGTGCAGTAAATGCAAATTTGGCATCAATATTGCATACACAACTCACAGTTTGTAGATGACCAGGGATGTGGTGCAACCCTAAAAACCTGGTACCAGATAGGTTAAATAATTGAAAAACAGGCTATCAACTAGTTTCATATAGGGGTGGATGAATTATATACTTATGCTTTTAAAATAGTATTTTAAAAAGTTTCTGACTTTCTCATCTGGCCAACCATTATTTGTTATGACCCTCATATAACCCTTCTTATATGCAATGCAGCTTGAATCATGCTTTTCTATTTTAAGGAGAAGTGGTTTCATTATAAATCAATTAAATAATGTCTCTTTCTGTGTGTGCCCATTCCCCGTGCAGCTCTGCTTAAACTCAAAGTGATGGACGGTCCTTACTGTGCCAAGGAGACCCGCTTCGTAAGGACGGCGTGTCTGCCCGAACATGACATCCAGCCTGGACAGAGCTGTGTGATCTCTGGATGGGGAGCAACAGAAACCAGTAAACGAGCCCTTTCCGATAAAAAGACAGTGTCAGCGGGCGGCTTCATTCCCTCATTCAGATTCACTCTGATTCCCACTTTGCAGAGAAGTACAGCGTCCAGCTGATGAAGGCTAACGTGCTGCTGATCTCTCAGGAGCGATGCAGAGATCCCGCTGTCTACGGAGGAGTACTGGATGACGGCATGTTCTGTGCGGGGAGTTTGCAGGGCGGCATCGACTCCTGTCAGGTGCGTATGCCTACATGCCTTCATGTATCGCAGAAAATTCTTATTGCAATATTTTTTCTAACTTCCTATACATCCTTATTTTATATTTGGATATGACAGACCTTTGGGACTGCTGGATTATTAGTGTTTATCCCATCAAGAAGTCAACCACCCCCTAAAACACACGTGTCAAACTCCAGTCCCAGAGGGCCGTGTGGGTGCAGGTTTTTTATTCCAACCATGCAGTAACGCACCTAATTCTACTAATTAACTATTAGAGCTCTTGCTGAGGATCTTTATTAGTAGAATCAGGCGTGTGACTGCCTGGTTGGAAAACCCAGCTCCTGCCTTACAATGAAATGCATTTTAGACGCCCCTGCAGACCCACTTCCCACTTTAGTTCTCTAGGATTTCCAGGTCTCCTGCCCCTGATTAAGGCTCATTTGTCAAGTTTTTACTGTTTTCTAATGTTGCTTTTATCATGATTTTCTATCATGACTTCCACCTGCTCTCCCTAACCCTGCAGGGCGACTCTGGGGGGCCGCTGGTGTGTGAGCACAACGACACGCACTACGTCACCGGCGTGGTGAGCTGGGGCGTCGGCTGCGGTGACAAGAACAAGCCGGGCGTCTACACCAACGTCCACACCTTCCTCAACTGGATTAAAGGCATAATCGACTGAAGCCTATTTTTATTTCGGGAAAGAAAAAAGCGACTACACGTAGTTTGCCTGGAAAAAACAACAACAAATGTTTATTTGATCAGCAATAAAACCAAGCATTTACTCCCAGCCCAGCTTTGAGTTAAAGAGGCGCCTTTACAAACTCACGAAGCTGAACCTGCCAGACAGAATGATCACACGTTACCCCCCACTGAGGCTAGCTCAAAGTGTGCCAGATTATCACATTTTACCAATCGTCATATTGTTGCTGCCTGTACCTCATTGATAGGAACTAACAGGATGTGTTTTTTTTTTCACTAAAGATACAAAACAAACAGTTTAAAAAAATCCTTTTCTGCAGCGCTGGCCATGAAGCAACCTGTGGTCCAGCTGCTAAAACCTGAACACACTCAATATACAAAATGCAAACTTTCCCTTTCAACCTTTTTATACAGTCCTGAAACAACCCCGACAACTGGTGATGAACGTGGTCCTATAGAGGCAGCTTTATCAGTGACGCATCCCATTCATGTCAAGAAAATGCACTGCATTCAAATCCAAAATAAAGATTTTACTTACTAAATGATCTTTCCTTTGTTTGTTCACCGCGTGTTTGTAATCCCCTTCACTAACATCTCATATCCTTCAATTCAACATGCAGAAGTCCCTTCATAATCATTTCAACTTAATATTTCCATTCACCATTGCACCTACTATGGCTCTGTTTGCTTCAGTATTATGAATTAATGTAATAATCTATTATGCGTTAAGTGCTGCTATGCATATGCAAATTCGATTTTTTTTGCATTATTGAGTTAATACTAACATCTGGGCTAAATTTAATTTAAATAGCTGCACCTGAAATACGTTAAAAAAAAAGGTATATCTATCTCTTCTTGTAACTACAGAGCCATTCCATCTACGTAGATTCCATGTACCATCTGTAACGTTCTCCACTCAGTAAAAGTCCACCACACCTTCTGGAAGTGCCTCTCTAAAATCCTGTTGAAAACCATCATCTATCAGATCTCTATGCTTCCTCTATTGCGACAGGTTTACTGGACATTGACATTGTCTTGATTGTGTTCTGGAGCGCGGAGGAGGAGGAGGAGGAGGAGGTGGTGCTGCTGCTGGACTTCTTCTCCATGGACCTGAAGGAGGTGGTGGTGGACTTCTTCTGCACCGTCTGGGTGGTCTTCTTCCTCTTGACGTGGAGGACCTCCATGGCGTCCATGTTGACGCCCTGCTGGATCTCCTGGCTGGTCTCCACCTGCTCGGAGATCTGCTGCTGCTGCTGCTGCTGCTGCTGCTGCTCCATCATCTGCTGCTGGTGAATCACCTGAAGTTAACAACGGGTTAATTAGGAAAAAAATCGACGTCTCATGTAGCCGAGTTAAAGTCATCGTCCGCGTCGTCTCACCACCATCATGTTCTGGTACTTGGTGATGGCCTCGTCCGCGCTGACCCCCTCAGCCAGACCCAGCTCCGCGGCCCGGCGGGCCAGCTCCGCCTTGTGGGAGCCGGGGGGGGTCCAGCCCGCCCCCCTGATCCAGTTCAGGTCGGCCTTGTAGTTCACCTGAAACACATGTGAGCGTCAAGGAGAGTAAACAACAAAACCACAAAACCACAAAAAACTAACTCTAACTACTTGTGCAATATACACAATATACAATATTATACACAATAGAAATATACAAAAATACACTTATACATACAATAATAGAGTATCACTGGGAGGGTGCAAATACATGTAGAAATGTAGGAAATGCATATCGGCAAAGAGAAATTATGAAGAAAAGTCACTTTAGAGAGAAATAATGTTTTCTTTTAAAAGATTGAAAAATAATTATAAATAAATGAATTAGGCAGTTTCCATCCATCATCGCTTTAATACAAGGGCTGTGAGTTTTTTCCTCTATAGTTGAAGAAAAGGGACCAAATCCTACAAAAATCATCCATCTTTCGTTTTAATCTATATATTAGGTATTTTGTTCTGAGTAATTTAGACTTTTTAAAGTTTATTTTGAAAAATTAGCAACTTCTTGGAAAGGAAATTAGACATCAGCTAGAAAATGGTGAGTTCAATGTTATCTTCATTAAAAAAAAGGACATTTCTAAGTGACCCCAAACGTTTTAACGGTAGTGTGCATACAGATGCATGTGATAGACACCCTTAGTACCCAATCAACGGGTCAGGACTTTCATAAACCACGCCTCCAGCCTACATTGATATGAGAGGACAAGGACTCACGTCGCTCTGCAGCTTGTAGGCCTGCTTGGCGTGCTGCACGTTGAGCTGCTGGGGGTCGCAGGTGTAGCTGTGCAGCTTCTGGCGGTACGTGTTGTCGCTGGCCTGTGCCTGGCTCTTCTTGGCCAGCAGGAACTCGGGCTGGTCGGCGTGGATCTTGTAGTGGGCGCGGTCCTCCTTGGACTGGCGCTTGTACTCCAGGTTGCTCTGCAGCTTGCTGGCCGCCAGCGAGTGCACCATCTTGGGGTCGTCCTCCACGCAGCGCAGCCCCACCTGCTGGCCCTTCTCCTTCACGTGGGACTCCTTGTAGTTGAACTGATGGAGGGAGGAGGCGTCAGTGGTTTACAGCCGTGTTAATGTTGGAGTGATTTATTTAAGTATTAATACAAAAAATGTTGTTTGATTGGGACTTGGCACACTAAAGTAGCAGTGAGTAAATCAAAAATCAAAAATCCAATGCATCCATTTTTATTTTGATGCATTGCCATCACTGTTGTTTATATTCCACATCAAAATGTGAAGAAAATTTGAAGAAATGTGTGTCTGCATTTTTCTTTACAAACTCAGTTTACTGCATGAACTGAAAAATCGTCAGGGTTTAGCTTTCCTGTGAATCAATAACTAGGTGCTTCACATCTGTGATATGTCTGCATGGAAAACTATGAACACTTTTAGTCCTGCATTTCCTCTGAATTTCTTAGATTTGCCTCAGAAACTCGGTAACAGGATTTTTGACATCCCCCCCCACAGGTTTTCAATGGGATTTTTCTTCATATTACAATATATATAATATAAAAAGGAATATAAAATGCAGTGTTCCCAATGCATCAGAATAAAATTTATTATAAGGGTTTTGGTTTTACTGTTCCGCTGTTGTTCAGTCACTCACATCACTGGCGATGTCTCTGGAGGCCTTGGCGGTCTGGAAGGGAATAGCATCGAGCCTGAAGTCGCAGCCCGACGTCTTCACCTGCTCCCCAGATGCCTTGTAAACTTTCTTTATGGGGGGAAATAAAAAAATATTAATTAATTTCTTTTTATTGTTCACATGGATTGCTTGTGTTTCAAGCGTTCTGTCTCACGTCGCTTATCTGCTGGGCGTTGATCCTGGCTCTGATGAAGTCCGGGTCGTCTGAGTGTAAGGTGTACTTGTGCATGTCGTCGTTCTTTCCTGATTTGTACAGCCTCTGGAATGTGGAGACACGAGATTTTCCAGCGAGAACAACGTGCAATAAAAAAATCACGTTTTTCTTTCTCTCTCTGGTGTTTCCCTACCTCGCTGCACTGCTGGTAGCTGGACTTGGCGTGAAGGATGTCAGGAGAATCAGCCACTGAGGTGAACTTCAGGCTGTCTGGGAGCTGGCGATACTTCTTCTGCATGGAGGAAGACACACACACACACACACACACACACACACACACACACACACACATGCACACAAACGCACTTTAGGGAATACAGATAGCTGGGATATATATATATATATATATATATATATATATATATATATATATATATATATATATATATATATCAGTGTGTTGCTAAACAAATATACAAATATACAGCATATGTTCAGTTTAAATAGATTGTAAAAATCTGTATTAAAGGTACAACTTGTATTGTCCAGTAAAAGTTTGACTACACTTGCAACTAGGCTTATTTCTGTATGTTTGTCTTAAGGCTCCAGTGAACATATGTTGAGACTTGTGAAGTAGGGGACATTTTATTTCCAGAAGTTTGAAATAAAAAAAACTATTTGCATATTCATAGATTCTGGAGATGGCGAACGTAATTTCAGGAAATTCTCAAGGCGGTCTTTTTATTTATTTATTTTTTTTCTTATGCATCAGAGCAGGGTTTTTTAATGTGTCTAAAAAAACACGTCTGAAGGGGAAGTTTAACTCATACCGTCTGCCATGTCTACTCACGTCACTTATCAGTTCTCCCGCCTTCTTGGCCGACTCCAGCTGAGGAGCACCCACCCCGTCCCAGGCCACTCCCTTCATGTAGTTGAGGTCTGACTTGTACTGTTTCTGCATAGGGAAAAAGATAAAACATGTCAGAGAAGTTGTTGGCGTCCTCTCCTCTCCTCTCCTCTCCTCTTCCTTCCATCCATCCCCTCCTCCCTGCTGACCTCGCTCTGCAGGCCGTACGCCTTCTTGGCCCACTGGACCTTCATGTCGTCGGGCAGCACCGTGTACTCGTGCAGCCTCTTCCTGTAGTCCTGCTCGCTGGCGAGCGCCTGGGCGTTCTTGGCCGTCACCAGATGCATCATGTCCTGGGTGAGGTGGTACTTGCCGCTGGCCGTCAGCGCGTCCCGCCGGTACTCCTGGTCGCTGGCCAGCCGGCCCGCCTGCAGGCAGTGCAGCAGGCGCGGGTCGTCCAGGACGCTCTTCACACCGATGTGCTTCCCTTTCTCCAGCACGTGGTTGTGTTTGTACATGTACTGCAGAGAGGGGAAAGAAATACTGAAGCATGCGGCTCCATAAAAGACGAAAAATACTTTGTTACAGTACCGTATTTCCACGACTATTTGGTGCAACACGCCCTATAGTGAAGTGCGCCCTATGTATGTTGTATGTACGTAGTGGAGAACACAATGAGAACGTTAAAAGGGGGAACGGATTGTTTATAAATGAAACTAGGATTTGCGTTATGCAGAACATCGTTATCGTTAGAGACACGCTTATGAAGCACATTTTAAACTGCAGGCGATCAGCTACGCGGAGGAACATGGAAATCGAGCAGCCGCGACAGAATTTAAGATAAATGAATTGACGGACCAGGGCTACGGTAGCGCAGCAACTTCCAGGATGTGTCTGTTGTTCGAGTTTTTGCAAAAGCCGGCATCATTTCCGAGGAAAAGAAATGGCAAGTGACTCTGATGGTGAAGAAAGTGAAGCTGGCATGTTTGATGGAGATTTAGCTGCTGTTGGAATCAGAGACAGAGGATGAGGACTCTGGTGGTTTGATTGATGACATTACCCAGCTCTATTTTTAAATAAACACACTAGTGCGCTTGTTTTATCCGTGTGTTTTACCAATGACCGTGATAATTAAAAAATGTGAGACTAAGCCTTTTAGTACGATGCACCTTATGGTCGTGAAAATACGGTCAATAACAGAAATATATACTCATGTCATGTTCTGTCACTTTAGCCTGGTATTATCTTTTGTGCTACATTCGTGATGTATTTTTTTAATCTGTGTATTACAAGTGTTTTATCTATAATGATCAATTGATTGATTGAATCAGCCTTACATCACTGGCGATGCCTGTGGAGCTCTTGGCGGCCTGGAAGGGGATGTCCTGCATGGTGAGTTTGTAGCCTTGAGCCCTCAGCGTGTGCCAGGACTCTTTGTACTTGATCTGAAGCAAAAATAGAAAAAGAAAAGATGTTATAATAATAGAATAATAGAAAAAGGAGCCGTTTTCATGGATTAGCTGCGTGATTTTTCACCTCGCTGAAGTTGGCTGCGTTAATCTTTGCTTGAGTAATCTCTGGCCTCTCAGCTGTGATGGTGTAGTTGTGTCGGTCGTTCACCCCTTTTTCTTTGTACAAGCGCTTGGGGGGAGAGGGATACATATAAATAAATATTCCATCTATTGAAGTCTTTCCAAATGTCCCGTGAATTTCACGGTAAGAATGTCATGCCGTTAGCGCGTAAAAAGAACAATGTACAAGTGCATTGGGACAATTTAAAAAGGCTATTTCTGCCTCGCTATAATAGAACTCAAACAATAGGCTCGTCGCTCACTTCATTTGTGATCTGTCCGCTGAGTTTGGCGTGGACGATATCTGGGGAGTCTGCCACAGACGTGTGCTTGAAGTGGTACGGCTGCTGGCGGTACTTTTTCTGTCACAAAAACAGGAAATATCAAAGTAAGTCTCTGTTAAGAGTAATATTCAATTATACTGACTTTGCTTTCAAAGTGCTTTCATGTCTTTCCATGCACCGTAGGTGTTAACAGTTTACAGTACTGTGCGTGCAAAAAATGAATGAAAACGCATGACTTACATCACTAATGAGGTCTGTGGCCTTCTTGGAGCCTTCGATCTGCAGAGCTCCAGTGGCGATCCAGGCTGCACCGCGCAGGTAGTTCAGGTCAGAGCGGTAGACTTTCTGCAGAGAAGACAAACACACACGTTGAATAAAACTATAATATAATGTCAAATATCTATCTATAAAGCAAGGAGCATCTGTGTATTGTTACTGTTAGTTGAATCAATCTCAACTTTCGGATATAGCTTTTTTTGGATAGCTATTTAAAACTTTGTTGCTATCATTGAAAGTTAAAATCCCATAGATGCATTGTGGTGGTCTCTCCTTATCTCAATATATGTCCATGTCTAACCCAATGTACAATCTGTCTATTAACGCTATGTAACACTTCCACTTTTCTATAGAAAGAAAAAGATTCTGCAGGAACTGCACATAAATAATGCAAGATTATAAGGCCATATATATATATATATATATTACAAAAGCTGTCACCTCGCTCTGCAGAGCATAGGCCTTCTTGGCTGCCTGGACCTTCATGTCATCAGACAGGGACGTGTACTGATGCAGGATGAGCCTGTAGTCCTGATCGCTGACCAGCGACTGAGCCTTTTTGGCGTGGGCCACGCCCATCATGTCCATGTTCAGGTTGTACTTGGAGAGCTCCTTCGCCGAGTCTTTCTTGTACTTGATCTGCAGGGGGTTAGGAATGAGAGGATGAGAAGGGGTGGGGGGGAAACGCGTGTGATACTATAGGCGAGTACTCGCAGGACGAAGCACTCACATCGCTTTGCAGCTTGTTGGCATAAACTGAGTGAGCCATGTTCAGGTCGTCCTCCAGGCCCTTCAGTCCGATCATCTTCCCTTTATTCTTCTCAAATTCTTCTTTGTATTTTTGCTGAAACGACAAATCATTCCCTTTCAAGATGTTACAGCAATACTCTGCAGTGTGTCTGCAGACCAACAGGATTAAAAGCCAGTGTGGGTGTGATGACTTGATGACACGGTGTGTATTTTCGCCAGCTCACATCGCTGAGGATTTCTGCAGAGGCTTTGGCGGACTGGAAGGGAATGGCATCTAGACGCAGCTTGTAACCACCGTCGCGTATTTTAGTCCAAGATTCCTTGTAACGGCTCTGAAAACACAGCACACAGCGGACGTACAAGCTCAGTGCTGAAGGCTGCAGACATCATGCGCTGAAGGATTTGACTTGTCGGGTTGTTACCTCGCTGATGTTCATGGCGTTGAGCTTCGCCTGCGTGAACTCGGGCATCTCCTCGGTGAGTGTGTAGTCGTGCTTCATGTTTTCACCCTTCTCCCTGTACAGCCTCTGGAAAGAAGAAAGAGCAGCAAGCACCACTTTTAGCAAAGACTGTATAAGCCATAGTTTTTTTAATAAGATGCCAGTCGGTCGCTGAACTTACATCGATGGCGAGCTTGTTGCTGAGTTTGGCCTGAACCATCTCTGGAGTGTCTTCAACGCTCGTGAACTTCAGGGCGCTCACATCCTGGCGATACTTTTTCTGCAGGAGGAAAAATACAAGGTGCAAGTGCAATTAGTGAACAGCAGAGGGCACAACGACATTAAAAAAGGAGTGTACTAATACAGTGAGTGGTTCTCAAAGTGGGGTCCGGGGCCTCAGAATAAAGAGGTATGTTTTATTTCCACTATAATTTCGTACATTGACAGACTGTATGCATGTGTATGGAAGAATGAAACTTCCAGAATTATTAATAAATACATTCGTTTTTCAAATTCTCCCATTAACATATTCACTTCCTGTTAATTTTCCTTTGTACATGAATTTTTTATATTTGAAATTTTATTTTTACTGAGGTGGAAATGAGAGAGATAAATACATTTGAAGGCATTAATGGGTAAAAGGAAAATAATAAATAAATAAATAACTTTGATTCCTTAAATAAGAGAAAAATTTAATAAAATTTAATTATGTATTTACTGCCATATCCATTCATTTATTCAGTCCTCCATTATTTTGTCCACTTTCTGTTATAAAATATATGAAAGCAAAATCATAGATAGACAGACAGACAGATAGATAGATAGACAGATAGATAGATAGATAGATAGATAGATAGATAGATAGATAGATAGATAGATAGATAGATAGATAGATAGATAGATAGATAGATAGATAATTGATAGATAGACGGATAGATAGATGATAGATAGACAGACAGATAGACAGATAGATGCCTGTTAAGGATGAGGCTCTGGACTCTGTTCTATTTGTGTTTCATGGCTAATGTTGGACCCCTGACTGGACGTAGCTGCTCGTGAACAGATCCTGGTGCCAGTCTGCACTAGACATGTCATTTTATTTATTCACGATTTGATGGCGTTAACAAAAAGGCATTTATAAAATGAGCCTGTGAATAAGAAGGGTCATTCAGTTTAAAGGTTAACACAAGGTGATTTAAAAAAAAATACTAAATGCTATTCTGATTCTTGAAAAAAAAAGGATGTTACTCAAATAACCGCGGTAAAAATAAAAACAAAGATAAGATTTCACAGGTTCTGTAATAGAGTCCTCGGCCCCCCCCGTGTGCGAGGAGTGCAAACACTGAGCTAAAAATATCTGTGGATCAGGAAGAATTTAGGAAACTGGACAGATGCTCCAGACCTTTTCTGGAGAGCAGCGATTTGTCAGAAACCCCCTGCTGCTCTATTCTTCCTTCTAAAAGAAAGCTGCAGAGCCTTAAACTGCATTAAACAAGAGCAACCTGAACCTGAATTTGATAGTGAGGTGGAATCTGTGTGACATGTAATAGCTTTAGTCTGACCTCTTGTTAAAGCCGATGTATTTAACCCAGTTTTCTAGCGAACGCGAAGGGTCCTCGGCTCTTTAAATACATTCTGACCCAGGCTGTAAACCCAGAAATGTGCTTTCCGTTACACATGTTGCACAATCACGCTTATCACTTTCGCATGGCCCCTGTGCGAATTCACCTACATAGTTGTCGGTTATTAATAGTTAAGTGGGGCTAATAATACTATACAGCATCTTAGGTTTAAATAACATCCAGCCGCTTATATAATCACCATAAGTGAGGGAGGAAATAATCTGTATCTGATGTTTTAGCACGTTTTGTCTATTTTATTTAATAATTACCCTGTGAA